>VZTY01016485.1:48594-73575 GCA_013400935.1 Turnix velox | reverse complement strand
TTCTATGATTCTATGATAGTTGTCTCCATCTCACCCTTTAATCCTCTGTGATCCCAGACGTCTCTAGAAATCCTGCTCATATTGTTCCTTGTTGTTTTTGTGTGGAGAAGCAGTGTCAGAAGTGTAATGGGATGGAGTAGTCCAGTACTGGAGGTCAAGTTGGAAGCTGAGCTCCAAGGCAGAGGAGGTTCCATCAGTGTTCCCTCAATCTATAAAGTGAGCTACTTCATGCACAGTGCCAAGATGACCTGTTCTAATGAGGCTTTAGTGGTCAGAAATTTTTTGAATTCTCTTTTTGGTGAAAAAAAGAAAAAAAATTATATATATAGGGTTTTTTTTTTCTCATGTCTGACCTTTCTGAATAGGAGTGCTGATTGACACTCTGGCTGGATGAATTTAGTGGGGAAACAAAGCATTTCCAGTGCCAAAGCAAATTGCTGACAAAATTTCTTAATGAATTGACACGTTTATTTACAATCAGCGGCCTGAAACACAGAGAGAGGAAACAAACCTAAACAAACAAACAGCAAACAGACCCACTGAATATACTTTGCTGTTGTAATTCTGTGCTGTAGCTTTGCCAAAAAAAACCCCTGACCCCTCAAGGTTTTATCTGCAGATGCTGGGGCTGGCAGCTGTACCACCCTGCTTCAGCATCTGCTGATGGCTGGGGTTTCACTTTAATTGAAATAAAACTTCCACTTTAATGCAAGAAAAAGATTTTTTCCCCTCTTTTAATGGCAGCAGCCAAATGGTCTACACCATGTTGAAATGTAGATTCAGCTGTCACAGATACCATGGTATCTAAGGATCTAAGGGTATGGGAATGGTGTATCTGACCCTAATGTCAGGGCATGGAGTGATAGGACAAGGGGCAATGATTTGAAACTAGAGCAGGGCAGGGTTAGATGAGACATTAGGAAGAAGTTCTTCTCCATCAGAGTGGTGAGACACTGGAGCAGGTTGCCCAGAGAGGTGGTGGCTCCATCAATGCCTGGAGACATCCAAGGCCAGGCTTTTTGAAGTTCATCTAGTGGAGGATGTCATTGTTCACTGGTTGGACTAGGTGGCCTTGGAAGGTCCTTTCCAACTCTGTGATTCTATGATTTGGAGTGGGCATTTAGATTTCAAGATCTACTCTATAATTGAGTGGGTATGAGTAGAGGTTAGTTTCAATTATGGTGGTTGAGGTTGTGTGGTTTTGGATAATTTTGGTTGTGTGCTGGCATGGAAGGGTTCAGCTCTGACCAGAGAGAAATTGCTGCTTTCTTGATCTGCTTTTTCTCTCTTTACATAATTCCCACAACAGAAAGGAACTGCAAGAGAAGATATTTATACACTGATCTAATATGCTGGACGTGGAAAGGATAAAAAGACTGGAATTTGTGTTCTGGAGAGCTTTTTGACATATTCTCTAACACAGGCTCCTTCTCTCCCAATGCCTCATAACACAGCAGGGCAATGGGGCTGTGCCAGGTCTCCTGTAAAGAAAAGAGGACTTTGTCCTTGTCACAGCCCAACCTTTGTGTCCAGGGGACTACATGGGGTCAGCAGAGCCAGTGCTTGCCCTGCAGTTGGCATGTGTGTGAAGAAAAGAGGGAACAATCCCCTTTCTCAGGTAGGGAAACTGAGATATGAAGGTTAACATTTCTCTGTGTACCCTGGAAAGGCAAACTTTGTTCACACAGCAGGCAAAAAAAACCCCTCAAGGCTGATGGATAGGCCAGGTCCTGCTTTCTCTGTGTGAATATTTTCCTGAGAAGAGCAGATTCTCCTGCTACACGGGTTGACAGCTTTGAACCAGGTTAACACAAGGTTTTGCTTGTTCAGTGTCTGCCAGTCAGAGCAGCCCCAGAGCTCTACCTTCCAATTAAGTACATGACAGTAACAGAGAGGGGAATATCCTTGCTGCTGCAGTGTTTTTTAATAAAGGGATGCCTGCTTTAGCTTTTGCTCCCTAGATACATTGCAGTAGCAGAATATTAGACTTTCAGAACTGCTTTTTAATCTCCCTTTTGTACCCCAGGACGTGGAGGTTTTCAGTGTTTCATTTCTCCATTGCTCAGCAGAGAGGTCAGGGAAGAACTGGCTGCAGGAACACGAGAAGAATGTGCACCCTCTCCCTTTTTCCCTCCCTCCTGTGGGCTGGAGTCAGCTCCATCCCAGTGATAATGAACACACAGGCAAAATGTAGTCATCTGGGACTGTAAAATAAATAATGAGGGGTGAGACCAGAGATAAAAATGGCTTTCTGGGGAGCCTTGCAATCTCTGGCTGATAGTGCTGTGCCTGCCCACGTGGTGCAGAAGCTTCTCATGCCCAAGGAGTGATGGCAGAAGTTTGGGTGCTTCCAGCAGGAGCACTGCTTGCCAACCTTCTGGGTGTTCCTCACCTCTTCTTACATCTGGAGCTCAGGCAGGATTCAGATGGGTTTTGTTTCAGTAGCAGCGAAGGGGAATCTGATATCTCCACTGGCAGATCAAAAGAGGTGATTGTCCCCCATTCCCTGTTCTTATGGCACCTCACCTGGAGCCCTCAGTACAAGAAGGACATGGATCTGCTGGAGCCAATCCAGGGAAGGGCCACATGGAGGATCAGGGGGCTGAAGCAGCTCTGCTACAAGGAAAGGAGGAGACACTTGTTCTGGAGAAGAGAAGGTTCCAGGGAGACCTCACAGCAGCTTCCCAGTGCCTGAAGGGGCTACAGGAAAGCTGGGGAGGGGCTGTTTGCCAGGACATGGAGCCACAGGAATAGAGGCAGTTGTTTGAAACTAGAGCAGGGCAGGGTTAGATGGGACATGAGGAAGAAGTTCTTCCTCATGAGAGTGGTGAGACACTGGCCCAGGATGCCCAGAGAGGTGGTAGAGTCTCCATCTCTGGAGACATCCAAGGCCAGGCTTGCTGAGGCTCTGAGCAACCTGATGTAGTGCAGGATGTCCCTGTCACTGCAGGGGGTGGGCTAGATGCCCATTGAAGGGCCCTTCCAACTCAACACATTGTGTGACTGTACTTTCTGTTTTGTATCATCACATGCCCAAACATCACCCATGGTGTTGAGTCTCCTTATCACGACCCACTTGAAGACACCAGTCCAAAAGTGAGAGGATTCTCCTGCTTTTCAGAATCATTCATAGATATTTCTTTCTTTTTGAGAAACACAAGGATTATAATGAATTTTCCAGTCAAAGTTGAGGCTGAACCAGCTTTTAATGCTTTTGCTTTGTGATATTTTTGTTTAGATGCTCAGTCCTAGTGTCTTTGAGCAAGAGCAGATATGTGACACTATGTCCAGCATCTCTCTTTTTCCATCCAGTGGCATTTTGTTGGCAAATTCTTGCTTCCAAGGGTCTCAGTTTCTCCTGAAGGCTTTGCACAGAGAACACTGTTGCCTTCATAAAATTCTCCAGGGAAAGGTGCCAACTATTTAATTTGCTTGTGGTGTTTCACTGTTTCACATATTTATCTTTAGGGGGTTAGTAAATAGAGAGTACACTGATGTACAGTTCCTCGGATGAATTCTCCATTATTTTCTGCTGAATGTGAAAGTATTCAACAGGAACAATTCAGTTCTGCTCATAAACCTCATCCTGGAGAGCCTGATCCATGTCCCCACAAGGCACAGAGCTGGGCACAGCACAAGCCTTCCAAAAGTGAGCACTGGCTCCCCAGCTTTCCACTCATCTCCACCTTTCTGGCTTTACATCCCTGCAGCCTTCAAGCAAGAAATGTTTGTGAGGAGCTGAACGTAGGAATATTTCTCAGGGGCCAAAGAGAAATTACTCATCCTGCTCTGGGGGAAGAGAGTTCATACCTTGGGTTCCTTTAAAAACCTCAGTCAGGAGCCGAGTGCAGGAACTTCCACATAAATTTTGATCAGTCTCCTCTTTTTTCCTTCATTTTAACATGTTTTCTTACTTTACCTTGCCCCTTTTTCAAATCCTCTTGTCCAGACATGTATGAATTTCCACATACAAAGCAGCTTTCAGCTTTTCAAGCTTTTCCCTTCAGCCAGGGGTGCAGGTCAGGAGGCCAGTGTGCACACAGCACTCTCCAAAAATATTGAGATCATAGAATCATAGAGTGGTTTTTGTTGGAAGGGACCTTAAAGATCATCTACTTCCAACCCCCCTGCCATGGGCAGAGACACTTCCCACTACACCAGGTTGCTCAATGCCTCATCCAGCCTGGCCTTAAACACCTCCAGGGATTGAGGGGGCATCCACAGCCTCTCTGGGCAACCTCACAGTAAAGAACTTTCTGTGTCCCAGAATATAGGGGAAGAGGAGGGAGAACTGAATGCCCCACGTGGACAGGAGCAGAGAGTGTGATCCCTGGCTGTTCCTTTGGGCACGACCTGATTCAACATCCCTGATGTAACGGTTTCTTTTGACATTTTTTGAGCTCGGCGCGTGTGAGTCAGGCAGGAGGCATGTCTGCAGGGCTGCTCGCTCCAACAGCTGCTTCTCTGCCTCTGCTTATGGAAGGTTTTCCTCTAGAAAAAATAAAATTAAAATAAATTTAAAAGGAGAAAAAAAGAAAAAAAAAAAGAGGGCAAAGAAGGAAGAAAAAAAGGAATTAAGAAAGAAAGAGAAAAAGCCAAGTGCAAGGTACTTAAGGACAAGAATCCTCTGTACAGGGCTTGATTCAGAGGAGAAGCAGATACTTTCCTGGATGCTAAATGTGAGACTCCTTCCAGAAAATGTCAGTTCCTTTCCAAGTGACAGAGCAGTTTCTCGAGGCTGCAGAGGGTGGCTGAAAGCACCTCTGAAGGAATTAAAATTCCTTTTGGGGTAGGGGCAATAGGTGCTCAGCCACCTCCAGCTCCAGGAGCCCCCAACCAGGTCAGCTTCAGCCCCAAAATAGGGCTGAGGGTCTTTATTTCATTTCCTTCCAGCTGAGCCTCGAGGATTAATTTGTTCACATTTTGAAGATGAAAAGCAGGGTAGGAGCACTAAGTATCACAGCATCAGCCAAGAGGGATGATTCAAAAAGCAGAGTCTATATGGAGGAGGAAATACATATATGGAAACATCAGCTTGGCAACAGGGCATTTTTTTTTTCCCCCTCTTCCACTCTTTGATGTCTGGCCTCAGTAATCCAGACAGATTCCTTCATGAAATTGGGTCCAATGTATTTCTGTGCTTTTATCTTGCTACCTGCTACTTTGGCCATTTGAAGTAGTGATGAAAAACAGAAAAAAAATTAACAAATGGGAGTACCTGGCTGTGTGGAGCAGGGGCTTTTTGGAGGAATGAGGTAATCTGAGTGCACGGTGATACTCCCCCTAAATGGGGCTGTTCTTGGCAATTTGGGCGGCCTGAATCCTCTGGGGATGAGAGCAGAGCTCGCCTCTTCCTTCATCTGACCCACATATTTGCACTTTCACAGTCGTGCTCAGTCCAGTAAAAGCAGTGTCCTCTTCCTATCTGATGCTCTTTTTTCCCCCAAAGGAAAAGAAGATTTATGTTTAGTCCCAGCCCCAGTGAGGATCCAGTTTCAGCTCAGTCTCTATCAAGTTGCATATTTTATCTGACCAGCATTCCCCTATCTGTGTTTTGCTAGTGCTTATGTGGAAAATGATCCTATCTTTTTACAGTTCTGCTGTAAGAAAAAAAAGGAGAGAATAAGAGGAAGCAGGGTGACAAAAATATCCTGATAAAAAAATATGCCAACTTTTGGCTTTGGAAAAGTTGTGTGTGATGTTTAGATATAAAGAAAAACAAGCCTCTTAGTCAAACTTAATCAGAAATCTATGTATGCAGCCCACCCTGGCTACAAGGGAATGGGTTTTGATTTACATGAGGAAAGACTAGATGGATGCCCCCTCAATCCCTGGAGGTGTTTAAGGCCAGGCTGGATGAGGCATTGAGCAACCTGATGTAGTAGGAGATGTCCCTGCCCATGGTAGGGGGGTTGGAAATAGGTGATCTTTAAGGTCCCTTCCAACACAAACCATTCTATGATAGGATTCTGTGAATGCTGGTTGTATTCTAGATATTAGAAAAAGGAAAGGGGTAAAAAACTGAGTGTAAATGAGGAGATGGAATTAGAGATATTTTTTATAGCTTAGCCATTGCTACATCTGAGAAAAGAAGGCAAATAATAGTTTTCTTTACAGTGCTTTTATATAAATATATATTTATATGTATTATATGGCCTGGAATTTTTGTCTGCCTCCCTCTGGTGAGGCCCCATCTANGAGCTTCTCAGTACCTGAAGGGGGCTCCAGAAAGGCTGGGTTAGGATTTTTAATAGGATATGTGATGGAAAGACTAGAAATAATGGATGTAAATTGGAAGAGGGGAGATTCAGGCTAGATATAAGAAAGAAATTCTTTAGTGTGGGTGGTGAAACACTGGAAGAGGTTGCCCAGAGAGGTTGTGGATGCCCCCTCTCTGGAGGTGTTCAAGACCAGGCTACACAAGGCACTGAGCAGCCTGATGTAGTGGGAGGTGTCCCTGCCTATGACAGGGGGTTTGGAACTTGATGATCTTTAAGGTCCCTTCCAATCTGAACTGTTCTGTGATTATATTTTATTTGTATTGATGTGATTCACAGAAAGGTTCTGCCTCTTCCTCTCAGCACAGGACCTTGCTTGCACTTTGTGCTCTTTCCATCCCTTTCTCTCCCAATCGATAGGCAAAGCAAACTCCACGTTCTCCCCTGTGCCCTCCAAAATCATTTATTCCTGTTAGAATTTAATAGTAAAGCAGCAAATGCCTTATCAGTTTTGAAACAGCAGTCTGGATAATTCCAAGCAGATGTCTCTCTTCCTTTAATCACAGCGTCACTTATTTCTTGGTCAGTCTTGATTAGCTGATTCTTACATAATGAGCAAGTGGAGTTAATGGCCACTTCTCTGGGGCTTGAACGGGCTGAAAAGAACAGCTTTGCCCCTGGAGAACAAGAGGCTGATGAGCCAGTAAAAAAATCAGGCTAAATGGAATGAGGCTTCATTATGAGTCATTAGAAAAGATGACGCTTTGGCTCAGGGACGAAATATCTCTGATGAAGACCAGTTGTAAAAGCACAACTCCAGGCTTAAGAGATGTATTGGGGTGAGTCAGAAATTCAAGGCACACATTTGTTTCTTTGCAGGACGTGTCAAGTCCAGTGTAACTCCATTTCCCTCGTCCCCTGGCTTTAAAAAGGCACTTTTAGAGTCACTGGGTGAAAGATGCCTGGGTGAGAACTTGGTGGAGGGCTCAAAATGAAAATAGGAGTGTTCAGACCCACTGCATTTAACTGGAAAAATGAGAAAAATCTCCCTTTACAGTCCAGCTGGTGCCTGCTAGGTGTGTAGTTTGATTTGTATTGTATAATTTGATTAGATTTGGACTTAAGCTGGTTGGAGATTGGCTTGGGGGAAGCTGCAGTAGTTTAACTTGTTCCCCAGCCCTGCTGGATGGCTTATGCAGGTTTAGTTAGACAAATAGAAAGCTAATTTATGAAGCACCAGGGATTTTCAATGCTGCACAAGAAAAGAAAATAGAATGTATCACTTTATCCATAAACAAACAGCAAAAAAAAAAAATCATCAAATGCAATGTAGATAATGTCTAGGCAATAGTGTTGAGGTAGCATTAAAAAAAAACCAAAGGCAATGACTGTGATATAAAGGTTTCTGAAACAAGAGTATTTGGGAAAGAAAGGAGGGAATTTTATAGAAAGATTTTTTTGTTTTGATAACTAAGTGGGAAGCCATTATTGTTTTCTGAAAATAAAACAATCCAAAATAAGTAACTGCTCTTTTCACTTGCATTTGTGTTGAAGGGTAGTGAGTTGGTTCATAGAAGAGTTGTATCATCTTTAGAAGTCTTCATCACTTTACGTTGGCAAATTGTGCCAAGTTAGAGTTTTTCCAGGCTGTTTTGGGGTTAATGCTCAGGTAGTGCATTCATTTGACTTTCTTCTGACTCAGAAGTGTAGTGATTTGATATAATGACCTTTTTAAAAATTCCCAAACCCCCATTTTGTGTTAAGATATTTTTCTTTAGTATCACCTGTTGCATCTTTTTCAATCAGAAGTGCAGTTATTTTAAGAAAAATTTAGAGGAGATCCATCAAAATTGCAAGAGACAGATCCTAGAGAGGGAGATCCTTGGGAGGCACAGATACCCGAATGTCAAGATGTCATGGCAAAGCTTGCCCAAGGTCTTCTTCAGGAAACAAACTTTTTCCCTTAGTTTAGCAGTTCCTGGAACAGAACCACTCTCCATTGTCTAGGTTGTGTCAGAGGGACTGCTTTATCTTTTGTTTTCAAGGAGGTTAATTCTTTTGTTGGATTTCTACATCTCTTTAATAATTTAATTCAGATCAGTGGTGCAGTCCCAATGACTTTCTGTCTTCCTTGCTGGCATGGTTGTAGACCCAAAATCTTGTAAAAATAGATAGAGATATATTTTCATCCTCAGTTTTCTGCCAGTTCTTGTACTGCCAGCCTTTTCCTTCTTGCCAACTGAATATGGAATCATAGAGTTGGAAGGGACCTTCCAAGGCCACCTAGTGCCACCCCCTGCAGTGACAGGGACATCCTGCACTAGATGAGGTTGCTCAGAGCCTCAGCAAGCCTGGTCTTGGATGTCTCCAAGGATGGAGCCTCCACCACCTCTCTGGGCAACCTGGACCAGTGTCTCACCACCCTCATGGGGAAGAACTTCTTCCTCATGTCGCATCTAACCCTGCCTTTATCCAGTTTCAAACCACTTGTCTCGTGTCCTATCACTCCATACCCTGGCAAACAGCTTTCCTGTTGCCCCTTCAGGCACTGGGAGGCTGCTGTGAGGTCTCCTCAGACCCTTCTCTTCTCCAGGCTGAACAACCCCAAGTATCTCCTCCTGTCCTCAAAGCAGAGGTGCTCAGATCATCCTCATGGCCTCCTCTGAACACATCCCAGGGGCAGCATCAGTGTCCCCACTAGTGAGCCCCCCCCCAGTGCTGGGGTCCAGCAGTGAATCACCAGGAGCAAAAGAGCCAGCAGGAGATATATATGTTTTTTTAATAAGTAATAAATTCACTTAGTAGGAAAAGGGCAGGGTAGAGAATGAATTGTTCAACAGATTAATGTGAGTGTCTTTTATATTTTATAAACCTCTTAAGTCCCTGGTGTGCTGAGCCAGGTTTTGTTTATGTACATGGAAACACGAAATCTTTTCCAGTCCCTGTGCAAATAGCACAGAATTGGACTTCATTACTTTGGGTAATTTAACAAGTCCTGGGAGGCTTTTTGTTACTTGTTAATAGAGGAGGAGCCACAAACCCCAGAACTGCTGCACCAGCACAATCTCTTTGAATGAAATAATCTTCCTAAAGCTCTCCATCAAGGCCTTTGCCTGCCAGACCTGAGTTCACAAGGAAAATAGGTTTGAGGCAAGACCCCAAATCCTCCAGAGCTACAACCTGCCATGGCCCTGGTGGTTACCTCCAGCCCAGGTTCCCACTGCAGCAATATTACTTTCCCAACAAATGGCCAATTTTGGTGACACTACAAGCTTTTGGGAAGGATTTGAAGATGTTTCCCTTATAGTTTCTTTCTCTATTAGTGTGGACAGTCAGGTGTCACTGGGAAGCCAAGTGTTTCCAACTGCTGATATTATGGCTGTTGTGCCTGTTAGGTAGAACTAACTCAAGCATTGCATAAATATTTGATCATTTTTTTACAGTATTTCTTTAGAAAATGTTTAAAGAGCCACCTAACGTCAGAGGGAGAGAGACTTCCTATGTAAACCCTGGCTAATTCTCTTTTAATGGCTTTATTAGCCTTGTTTAATTGAATATTGATGCATTTAGCAGCCCTTTAAGCATCCTATTTTATTGAAGGGTTGCACTCACACGTTGATAAGTAGCACAATGTCAGAGCACTGATTAATTACATCTTTGCTTAATTCTATTTGAACTAGTTGGACATGAAAGATGAAATGTAGGTAGAGGAGAGCTGCCTTTCTTTTTAATCAACTTTATGTATTTTACATGCCTGGTTTGTACCACTTCATTTAGGTTCATTTTGATTCCCAGTCTGCCCAGTTAACACTCTCAGAGCTGGGGAGGGGGCTAAATATTTCACTCTGTGAACTGTACTGTCTTTTATCTCTCCTGGGGTGAATAATTTACTTGTTGGTACAGCTTCGGGAGTGAATCTGGTCCTGCAAAAGCATCTGTATTTTACTGGACAAAGTAAGTATTACAGTGATATCAGCTTTCTCCCTGGAAAATGGCCTTAAAATATATTAGAAGTCTGCAGAGAGGTGGATCCCTTGTCTTGTGTTACTTGGCTTTGCTGGGGTACATCCACAAGAGGTACTGGCATTAGATGTACATATTTATGCACAAACTGGGCCAGTGTCTCACCACCCTCATGGGGAAGAACCTCTTCCTAATGCCCAATCTAAACCTCTTCTCTAGTTTGAGCCCACTGCCCCTTGTCCTTTCAACAAGGTGTGGAGGAAAGGGGGGAAAAAGTGAAGAAATGGTGAAACCAGGAGGTCAGTAAGGAAAAAAACCCTCTTGTTGCTATTGTCATGTTAAAAGGAATGAAAAAGAGATAGTAGAGAAGTTCTGATTAATACTCTGGAAGATGTTAGAGCCTGTGCTGATATGAGGCTAAGGAATCTGGGGAGATTTCTTGGAATCTTGTAGGGTAAACCTTTCTTGCAGAGCAAGTTTACACAGGAAGCACTGCTAGAGAAAAGGGTGTAGCTGTGATGAGCCCTATAAGTCAGGAGGCCACGTCTGCACCCAGCTGGACTGCACAGTCTTGTTTTGGTTTTCACTCCCAGAAGGATTTTGAGAGCAGAATTTATTAAGAAGGGATTATTGCAATCCAGAGATAAGGAGGAAAAAAAAGAATTAAGATAATAGCTCAGTCCAAGCTAAAGAAGAAAGTCAAGTGTGTGACTGAGAGTGCAACTGCTGATAGGACTAAATTAGGGGAATCTCTTTAACCCTGGAAGTAGGTACAAGGCAGAAGCACCCAGCTGGTGTTGGAAAAGGATGTTGGCAAACTGTTCTTCCCCTTAGGAGGAAATTCAGTCAGGAATAAAGGGTAAGGAAACGGACACAACATCATGGTAATTCCTGACTGAAGATCATACAGGAAGAATAGGTTAAGTGAAGGGGACACATTACTCATTTAAGGTCATCTTCATTTGTGAAGCTGCAGTGGTGTCAACCATGAACAATTCCTATGTCCTTATTTTCAATTTCCTAAATAGAAGGTGTTTTCAAGGAAGAGACAAAGTAGAGAGGAAGAGAACAAGTAGGAATGGGAGGGAATAAATGTGTCACAGGACAGATTGCTTAACAAAACTTAAGTGAAACCTAGTAATAAAAATACTTGAAAATATACTCATTCTATGAAAAAATATATATTTTTTTTAATTTATCTGTCTGGTTTTGATTGTTAAAGCTTCCACAGAGTAGGAAGCAACCCTGTTTGCTACAGGAAAGCAGAAAAGCTTATATTTAGGAGGGAGGGAAAGCAAAGGGATCAGGAGCCCAGGGTTCTCTCCAGTGGAGCACAGGCAAGACTCTGCTTCCACTAGCAAATGAACAAAGATTTGTCAATGGGGTTGAGCTGAGGTCCAGTCAAGGAAAAATTAGAAACCTTCAGACTTAGAAAAAAGTTCAGAGGATGACTTAAATTTAATCATAAAATATGTTGAGTTAGAAGGGACTTTAAAAGACCATTTAGTTCAACCCCCTGCAGCAAGCAGGGACATCCTGCACTAGATGAGGTTTCTCAGAGTCTTAGCAAGCCTGGCATCCATTTCTCCAGGGATGGGACTTCCACCACCTCTCTAGACAACCTAAAAAAAACCCCCAGTTTGAAGCCTGAGCATATTCATGCTTCTTATCATCTGCACAATAAGAGAGTGGGAGCTGCATTCACTCAGTGTACTCAGAGAATCTATTGCAGTGAAAGTCAATTCTAATTTATTTTCGTGTATTGCTAATGTCATTGCATGAATCATTGCAAAAGATATGGAGATGAGAGTAAAACTGAAAAGAAAAGTGAAATTGGAAAGGCCCAGTATTTTTCATACCTTGTCAGTTATGACATTTAATCTTAATTGTGCCTGATTTTGACTGATTTTCCAATTGCCTGAGTTTAGCAAAGAGTTATGTTGTTGCTAGGACAACAGCTACTTCGTGTGATACATCTTTCATAATGTAAAAGGAAGATTTTAAAGATTGATTCCTCTATTTACACTCCCAAGTAGATTTTTGAGCAGCAGTGTGTCCTAAATGCCATAACACCCTTCTCCAGAAATAAAGACATCAAGCAGCGGTGAGAAAATGTTTTCCCTTTTAATCTCCCAGTGGATAAACAGGGGAGAGGAGGATGTTTTCCCCTTCTTCTGCTTTCCTGTGACTCCTTAGTCATGGTTTGTTTGTCATTTTCATCTTCATGGTGGTGAAGTTGATTTGTTCTGTTTCTTTCCTGTTGTGTTGTGGTGCCTGTTCATTCCTCTTATGGATTTGTTCCCTCCTTGAGAAAATTTCATCCCTAATTTTTAAGAACAGTTGTGGATAATCTGCTTGGTACCACAATCCCTCTCAGGATATCTCTTAATTTCTGGGGTTTTTATTGCTATCATGACACAGGAGATGTTTAACAAGGGGGGGGTGGACTTGATGACCTCTGAAAGTCCTTTCCAACCCTATGATTCTATGGGAATTTGCTGCATGTGTTCATAGGCACCCTGAACCTCAGGCATGTACTAATTCTACTCTTTATTACAGGTCTTAATTATATAGTGGTGACTTCTAAGACCAACTTTTGTTGAAACACTGATTTTTTTAGTGGTTCTGAGTGAGCTGAATGCCTCTACCAGCAGCAGCCTGTTCATTTCTGGCTCTCCTCCCCCTGAGAGGCCACAGTAAAATTTCTATAATGATGCAGACTAAGACCTATGAGGTCCCTGTCATGTTTGATTCATGCCCCTGAAGCCCACAGAAGCTCTGCAGGGCACTGGGATGTAGAATTGCTCCCCATGGTTGTACTAAATGAACCTCTATACTGTTAATTGGTTTGAACTATTTATATCTGTGACCCAGCTGTTGTAGCTCTGGATGCATTTCAAGAACCAATGTCTTGCCCTTGGTGACCTGGCAGGGTGGGAATTTTTTTTTTTTAAGCCTGAGAGACAAGTAGCAAGGAAACAGACTCATTAAGACTTAGCTATTAATTAGAAGTCTTCCAAATTATGGCCATGTTTGGGTCCCACTAAGTTCCTCCACCACATGGGTAGTAAATAAGTAGGGTGGCAGCATGGTTAAAGGAGAGGAGCTAGGAAATCCTTTCTCATTTTTCCAAAATAATAGTGAATTCATCCTCAACAGAGCACACTTGTTTTTTTCTTTGGTGTCCTGGAGAATAAAAGGTCTGTTTAGAACATATTAAACCATTTAATTTCACATCTTTACTGAGAGTTTTCTTTCAGAACTGCTAAGTTTTACATCTTTACTGAGAGTTTTCCTTTCAGAACTGCTCAAACTTTTTCTTGATATCAGCTTTTTTTTGTTGGAACTTAATAATGTCTCGATATGGCAACAGAGTGGAAAGCCAAGGCCGTAGTGATGAGACCAGTTAGAAGGTCATCCATCTTCAGAGTTCATGAAAAACTGAAAGGAACTGGAAATTTATGATGGTGGAAGACAATGACTATTTTAGTAGGGCCATTTAGGAGTGTCATTTGCATGAAATTAAAGATGGGCTCTTATAAATTTATGTATGAACTTCTGACAATCCACATCGTTTCAGAGAGGGAGATTTAGAATGTGATAGCAGGATAACATTTGGTAGATATATGGCTAGATCAAAGTCTGTTGACATTAATATGAAATCTCAGTTTCCTTTATCTTTTACAAGGGGCTTTTTTTTTTTTTTTCCTTCTTTCCTGGAGCAATGATCAGCAGGATTTTGGCATGCCCTGTGCAAGGAAGGGTAAAACAATCTCTTAGCACTCATCACTGCTTGATGTCTTGTGAAAGTTTTCTCCAGATGGGCACTTTTTGAGATGAGAGCTTTTGGGAAAAAACCCCTCCTTTATCAACTATGAAAACTTGAGGTGCCAAAAGAACAGATAAGACATTTCTTGATGTACAGAGAAGCTCTTGAGGGTGGAGCAGTGTGTAGGTCTAACAGGAATTGAGATACCATGAAAAAATGTAAGCAGTAGTGCTGTATGCCAGATAAACAATACATGGATGATATTTCACTAATAAAATGTGCTCATGTTATCAACCCTTGGCTAGCATTGCAGACTTAGCTTGGGGTTTGTATTAATTATTGCAAATTAGGAGGTTTGTGCTGCCCAGAAGACTTGCTTTATTATTACAAATGCAGCTGACATCTAGCAGCTTGCCAGCACCTCTTCTCAAATAAATTCCATCTTCTGACTTCTTCTGTGTTTTAGGGAATGCATCATCTTGCCAGAAGGATGCTGCATGAGGGTATTTGAGAGCATGGCAGGGGCAGGAGAAGCAAGCAGCAGCAGTTAGGCAAAGCTGAAGAGCAAAAGAAAGCAGGAGAGGAGATCCATCATCAACCTAAAAAACAAGGTCCCCACATCCATTTGTCTGAGCTGTGTTGATTTACAGCAGCTGGTGTTCTCCTCCAACAAGAGAGAAGAAAAAGTAGATGGAATGACCCAGCATTCATCTTTAGGTTAATGACCATGGGACCTAATGCTCACCTTTGCTTAACACATTTATAATCATGCTTTCCAAAGGTGTCCATGATATTGTTCATGGTCTGTAGCCATGACAGGCAGCATTCTCCTGGCTGAGACCTTGCTCTGTGATTGCTTTCTTCAGGTATCTATGGCTACCAACCTGGTCACATTTGAAGACCCTCTGCATGGTGATGTGGTCGGTAAAATATGTTCTAGACATCTAGTTCCCCCTCCTATAGCAATTAAGAAGCCAATAAATCAGAGGATGTTTACACAATGTAGCTATCTCTATAGTTACAGAATGTAACTATATCCAGTCATTTCCAGAACATCTGGATGGACACAGATAATGAGATGCAACTGTAATTTATCTGGACTTAATTTATGATTAATATTACATCCAGAAGGTTGTCTTTAGATGTATTGTTTGAATGTAATACTTTCTGTTTTAAAATCATAGATTCATAGAATGGTTTGGGTTGGACGGGACCTTAAAGATCATCTAGTTCCAACCCCTCTGCCATGAGCAGGGACACCTCCCACTACAAAATGTCTATCTTTCTTTATAGAAACATAGAATTTTCTCTTTCACATGGATGTAGATGAGCAAGAATTAATCTCTCCAGGTAATTTGGCTGTCTTAGTGATTCCAGGCAGCAAATCTGTGGTTGGTGGAGAGATCTAAGACAGGAGCAACACCTTTGATCTCTTCTTCTGTCCTCCTGTGGCAAGCAAAGTTTTATGGCTCCTGGGCTTCTATTCTGAAGGCTTTTGTTTTATTATGAAATTCGGGGTATTTCTCAACCTGAGTGATGTTCTGTGCAACCTTCCAAGTCCATGAAGTGATTCCTTCTAATCCTGCATCCCTGTGGTTCTTTTGCAAGCCATGTCAGGTGGTTTTATCAAACAGCAACATCATTTAGTTATTTGAGACCTAGAATATTGGGTGAAAGTTTTGTGAACTGTTGAATTTGAATGATATCTAAGAATTTTTATATTAGGCTCCCTGAAAGCAAATCTAGAATTATTTTTTTTATGTTAATGAGGAGGTCTTATCTGCTGAATAGAAAATATTACTTTATGAGGTACAGGTGATTGGAGGATCTCCCCTGTGAGGAGCAGCTGAGGGAGCTGGATCTCTTGAAGTCCCTTCTAATCCCTGATCCTTAGATCATTTCCTATCTAAAAATCCTATCAATAATAACATTTTGGTTTTTTTCAACTGTACTTAAACTCAACTTTTCAGAATATAATTTGAAATCTCAACTCACATTGCTGGAAGTGACTGACACTGCAGTATGGGTCAGTGCTAACGATGTTAGAGCAGGAAGATAAATCAGAATAAATATTCAATTCCTTTTGTATTTGTGTTTGTGGCCTCGTGTAGTGCAGTGACTGATTTCTTCAGGGGGAAAACAGCTTTGAACACAGTGTTGGATCAGTTCCCTGCAATCTGTCTAAGTCAAGCTTTCCATGTAATTTTCGAGCATGTTTCTTTGAAGAAAATATTTGACCTGGTAGAGCATCATATTTCACTGTCACAGTTGTCATTCCCTTGATAATTAGCCCTGTTTATCAGGTTTCAGATGTTCTGTTGTGCTGCTCCTCACTGGTAGGAAGCTGGTGCTTTGGAAATGCAGCTCTAGCAGGGGATGATGCCATCTCAAAGGACAGACCTGAAGTTTCTGTCCATCAGCATTAGGATGAGGGGCAATGCTTTGAAACTAGAGCAGGGCAGGGTTAGATGAGAGATGAGGAAGTTCTTCCCCATGAGGGTGGTGAGACACTGGAAGAGGTTGCCCAGAAAGGTGGTGGAGATACTGTTAATGCCTGGATTAAGAGATCCTGTTAAGGCCAGGCTTGCTAAGGCTTTGATCAACCTGATCTAGAGCAGGATGTCCCTCCTCACTGCAGGGGATTGGAAGAGGTTGCCCAGAGAGGTGTTGGTGGCCCATCCCTACACACTGAGGGACACACATCCCTGCTGAGGCTCTGAGCAACCTGATGTAGTGCAGGATGTCCCTGCTCACTGCAGGGGGTTGGACTAGATGGCCTTGAAAGGTCCCTTCCAACCCAACACATTCTCTGATTCCACAAGGCTTTGGAAACAAGGGAGTGTGATCTCCACTAGGATTTTGTTATGGCTTAGGGAGATTGGAGCGATTGCCTGTGGTTGCCAATCTAAAGTGGTTTGGGATTACAGTGTTTTAATTTGTTTCTTTAGCTGAAAAAGTTTGTCTAACATAGTTGTAGCTGAAACTCTCAAGCATGCAGAAAGGCAGAGTGTGAAAAAGGCTTGGAAGGAGCCCCAGCTGTTTTAGCAACCAACCCAAATCGTTGGCTGTGAATCCTTTTCGTTCCAGGAAATAATATCAGATTAATAAATGAAGCTTTCAGGGGCTGGGCTGGGGGGTACGTGGGGTGGAAGAACACACGTTCCAGGCAGAGACAGGCTCAGAGTGTGAACAGAGCTGAGAAACCCTCAGAATGACCTGGTCTGGGTGTTCCTGCTCCAGAAGGGGTTTGGACTGGATCATCTCTCCAGGTCCCTTCCAATCTCTGACCTTATGTGATTCTGTGAGTTTGAACTGTATAACAGCCTCAGTTGGCCAGGGAGTTAAGAATTAATCCTTTCTGGGACTGACACTGGCTTGTTGGTGCTTCAGCTGGTTTTACATCTACATAAGCCTTGTTAAAATATCTTAATCTAAAACTCTACTAATATGGGGTTTTCTGTTGAGTTTTAAAGGTATATTGTTACAGTGAGATGGTCTCAAGGACTGGGCAATGCAATGGTAGGCAAAGGACAATGGGTGCAAGGTGGAACACATGAGGTTCCACAGAAAGATGAGAAGAAACTTTGTCAGGGTGAGGGTGAGAGAAGAGTGTCCCAGGCTGCCCAGAGAGGGTGTGGGGTCTCCTTCTCTGGAGACATTCAAATCCCACCTGGACACCTTCCTGTGTGACCTGGTCTGGGTGTTCCTGTTCCAGCAGGGGGATGGGACTAGAAGATATCTTAATGTCCCTTCCAGTCCCTAGCATTCTGTGGTTCAGTGAAAGGTGCTTTTGCCATTTCTTTGCAAGTGTCACAGTTCAGCTCCTCTGTGCAGGGCTTTCTCACCCACCCTACAAATCCCCAGCTGAGGCAGGAAAACCGACTTCCCTCTTTTGCTGCTGGAGTTTCAGACTTATTCCTGTCTCTCCAGGGATCACAAGGAATCAGTGACAGAATAGAAAGGCTGTGCATGAGATTTTCCAGTACTGACCTACTTCTTCTCTCATTAAAATCCCTTTGAGTTTTCCCACTGACTTCTCAGGCTGAGCCAGGCCAATATTTTATGCTAATGAAATTGCTTTCCAAAAAAGCTTCTCCAGTAGTTGTGTCCAACCGTTCCAAGCCATGGGTCACAATGTGATTTCAAAAGTGCTGAGGAGCCTGTCAGCATTGTGAAACACATTTCCTGTCCCTTGGGTGGCTCGAATTTGCATCTTTTATACTGTGGACAGGAAGGGAAAACCACACAGAGGGTCCATTTCAGAAGAAATCTGCTGCATTTGTCTCCATGGTCTCCTCCATCAGGTCTGGTGGAGCAAAAGCATCACGTGGCAAGAATCCATGGGGGTTGCAGAAGACAGGTAGTCTCAGAGAATTCATTGCTTTGCAATTTCTATCACATGAGCTTAAAGAATTTAAGAAGAATTTATATTTCTTTTTTTTCTATTAATTTTTTCACACTGTCTGGACGCTCAGCAGCCAAAAATCTCTGCCAGAGGAGCTATAGGCATAATGGGAAAGGATTTTACTTGGAGTTGAGTGTGTTTCCTAAAGAAGGAGTTTTACCTGGGTCAGGTTTTCCCTCAAGTATCTGAAGCAAATGCTGAATAAGCATAAGAGCCTCAATGGATGGAAGCCAAATTTTCCTAATATTAAGGTTAGAATCAGAGCCAGGGGCTTGGTTTGGGTCTAAATGAACTCCAGCATATAAAGCTGAGCCCAAAAGAAAAACAGAATTTTAAACTGTGTGCTTTAAAGTTAATGAATAGTTACACTGTCTGGAACCTTACAAAGGAAATAAAAACTATGGGATTCTTTTTTTTTTTATTTCTTTGGAGGCTTTTTGGGTTTTTACTGGCAGAATTCTATAAAAAGAAGGTCTGTGCATCCAGATAATTTGGGGAGATAAAATATTTTTTTAAAGGAAGGAAAAAAAAATGTCTATATCTTCGTGATAATTGTAATGATGAGCCTGCAAAAGCAGCAGCAGTGTGCCCTCCAGTGACAGCAGCTGCTACAGCAGCAAGAAGGGAAGCCTCTCCAGGGACTTCTCTACACGGGGAAGCTCAGAAAGTTAAGATGAATGAAATGAAAATTACGAAGTTAATCCAGGATAAGTGAAAATATCTCCCCACTCACCAGATTCAGCAGATGCCTTCATCCAAATGTGCAGTGCCCTTTGGCTTGCTGTAATCTCTGTGCCCTTGGACACTGATAGAATTGGTCTTTGGCTGCTTGACTAAAATAGACTGGGAAAAGAATGTAGTTTCCACAGACATAAGTAGCTGTCACTTGGAATCATTTTATAGATTTTGATGGATATTCTTGTAGGAACCAGGAGCTTTGTGCTGTGCTGTACACCAGACCTTGCTTTTATGATTGGATTCCAAAAGGTTTGGGGCAGGGAGCTGGGACCCCAAGGCACTTAACATCCTGCTCTGGAAGAAAATAAGCTGGATCATAGAGGAGGTGAGAACTTGGAATTTCCAGTGTCCTAGCTGGAAGGACTTAGGGAAGACGGTTCAGGGGAGAACCTCAAAGGAGATTCTCAGTACCTTCAGGGGGCTACAGAAAGGCTGGGGTAGGACTTCTTAATAGGGTGCAGGATGGCAGGGTAATGGATGCAAATTGGAAGAGAGCAGATTTAGGCTGGAGATAAGGAAGAAGTTCTTTCCTGTGAGGGTGGTGAGACACTGGAAGAGGTTTCCCAGAGAGGTTGTGGATGCCCCATTAATCCCTGGAGGTGTTTAAGGCCAGGCTGGATGAGGTTTTGAGCAACCTGGTGTAGTGAGAGGTGTCTCTGCCCATGGCAGGGGGTTTGGAACTAGATGATCTTAAGGGTCCCTTCCAACCCAAACCATTCTATGATTCTATGCAGAGAGAGAGAGAGAGGGAGAGAAATCCCACAACAGTCAGGAAAACAAGGATGGAGAATGAAATCAGGAAAGCATAACAAAAGGCAGTGCTTTTTAAGAGCCGGGCGATGTGAGCAGAGATTTATGGGGTTGCTGGAGCAAAAGTTGAATTGTCTGTCGTCTCGCCCTGCTGAATAATCACATCTCACACCAGGGCTGCCTCCAGCAGAGCACGGGGGAAATCCTTTCTCTCTCCAGTGCAGTGAGCTGATGGTATGGAGAGCAGCTGCAATCGAGCTCCATCTTGATTTAATAAAATATTATTAGGAGTGACACTGCTGTGGCAGCACTCTGGAGTGGCACTCTAAGTAGTTGCCAGATGGGAATCACTAGACTATTATTTCCTGGCTTTTTTTCTAATTTTTTTCTTTTTTTCTCTGCTGCTTTTTCAGAAGGGCAATGGGTGTGAACTGGAACATGGAAGATTCCACAGAAATATATGACAAAACTTTGTCAGGGTGAGGGTGAGAGAAGAGTGTCCCAGGCTGCCCAGAGAGAGTGTGGGGTCTTCTTCTCTGGAGGCATTCAAACCCTATCTGGAC
Organism: Turnix velox; assembly: GCA_013400935.1. Classification (NCBI taxonomy): domain Eukaryota; kingdom Metazoa; phylum Chordata; class Aves; order Charadriiformes; family Turnicidae; genus Turnix; species Turnix velox. The sequence goes on along the minus strand of VZTY01016485.1, from coordinate 53,169 downwards.
ACCAATCACCAGATTGATCAAATTTTGGGTTGCTCTTGAAGTGTCTGGGTGAGGGCATGAAGGTGGAGGCACCTGCATGTAGCTACAGTAGAAATAAATCAGAGAATGGAATAGTTCAAGTTGGAAGGAACTTTAAAGATCATCAAGTTCCAACCCCCCTGCCATAGGCAGGGACACCACCCACTACATCAGGCTGCTCAGTGCCTTGTCCACCTAAACATCTTAAACATCTAAAACTTTAAAACTTTCTTGGCATCAATGAAGACACTTGGTTAAGGAAAAGGAAATCCATGGCAGTGGTATTATGAAAAGAAAAATTTCCTTTAAATTGATTGAGCCACGGTGCAGTTCTTGTCCTTTTATTAAAAAAAAAATAAAAATTCAAGTAATAAAATGTAATCCTTTAAATGGATGCAAAGAGAAATACCTAAAACTATGAATAAAAAATGTCCCAGACATGATAGGGCTGGTAATTTCTCACCAGAAATCACTGCTGCAGTTGTTACTGGTGCAAAGCAAATTTACAGCTGTCTGATGGTGTTACATTTAGAATGGTCTCATTTGGAAAATATTACCAAACTCTGAAGACACCTTAGGGCATTTTGCCTATTTATTTATTTAAATATTCTTTACCTTCTTTACAACCAGCTCATGGAAAGTAATCTTTTTTTTTAATTTTTATTTCATATTTTACTTCCTATTTGTGTGACTAGGGCTGCAGAGTTCCAAAAAGCAAATGTAATCATTCCAGGGGAGGACCATGCATAATGTAGAATTCATGCTATTTATCAAAGCCTGAGAGATAATGATGACATTTTTGCATGAAGGGATAGAATTTACACATGTTACTAGGATGATATTGTTGTTTATCCACCAGGAGAAAAAAAAAGTGTGTTTGCCTGAGGCCAAAAAAATGTAGTATTTTGCAAGACTTGCTTATCAGAAACCTCCTGACTTTGCAGGAATTCTTATGTGGGTTCAACTGCCAGCCATCCTCTTCACTGAAAGTAAACAAAATGAAAATAGAATAATATTCCTTGGTAAAATATGTATTTATTTCAGTGGTTTGGAGGTATTTGATCTCATTCTGACCTTCCAAATGATGAGAGGTCTTTCAAAGTGTCTTGTCCTACTAAACATGCAGCTTGGTAAGTCTGGGACTGCCCCGGGCAGATATTTTGGGTATGACAATTACCTTGAAGATAAATTAGTGTCTCTGTGAAAAATTTAAATGCACATTAGACTTTACTTAGAGTTTATTTTGCTAGGAAGGTTTAACTACAGCTCTGATTTTATTGTCTCCATGAAACCACCAAGTGAAAGTTGTCTTTTGGAGCTAGGTCATGTTTTACTCTGTTGCAATTTTGCCTTGTTTTATTTATATTTGGGAATATTTAAGAAATCTGGGGTACTTCTGATGAGTCCATTCACAAATTATAAAGAAGAAAGCTTTGGACTGAATCTTCCTGCAGTGACAGGGACATCCTGCACTAGATCAGGTTGCTCAGAGGCTCAGCAAGCCTGGGCATGGATGTCTCCAGGGATGGGGCTTCCAACATTTCTCTGGGCAACCTCTTCCAGTGTCTCCCCATCCTCATGGGGAAAACTTCTTCCTCATGTCTCATCTAACCCTGCCCTGCTCTAGTTTCAAACCTTTTCTCCTCATCCTGTGGCTCCATGTCCTGGCAAACAGCCCCTCCCCAGCTTTCCTGTAGCCCCTTCAGGCACTGGGAGGCCACTTGGAGGTCTCCCTGCAGCCTTCCCTTCTCCAGGTTCTCCCTTCAGCAGGAAAAAGCATAAAGAGAGCAGAAATTCCTGCTCCTGAATGAAATCCCTTCTTCTGTAAAACCCCACCTGAACAATTTCTGTCTGAATTAAATCTCTGTAGACTTTGGCCATGACAGAAATCATCCCATGCAAATCCCTTAACCTCTCAGTTTGAACATGGCCACCAGCAAGGGACCTTAAAACTCTGGTCCAAATGTTTGCTTTACTTTGAGTAAAAAAAAAATGTATATATGTATAAAATTTTTGAGTTGCACAACAGCTAAACTAAAACGAATGCAGAAGGGTATTTTGTGACTGATCCACTGAAGAATACATGTAATTTTATGCAATATGCAATTTGGAACACTATAAAAATAATTACTTTAAAAATCTTCACTGCACACATGCAGATGGTTAACAAACTCCAGCTCAGTCACCAGATGAAAATGATATTGGGAAAATCCGTACTCTGGAGATAGTGCCTTTCCATTAGAAATGTGCAAAGTATGCAAAAACATTACATCTATATTGTTTTGCAGAACAGACTCTGCCTTCATGCCAGATGTTTTAGTCTTTGCATATCTTGTTATAACTTAACAATTGCTGTTCTTTGAGTTTGGCCAGGCTGGGGAAGGAAAAGTGGATGTCAGATGCACTTGGTGGTACAGAGAGATTTGAGGTAGTTAATCTGTCTACCTGCTCGTTCATGCTGCTCAAGCAGTGCCCAACTCATTGCTTTTGTGTATAAATAAGTTTAAAGTGTGATATTAATGATATTGCAAAAAAATATGTTACTCTCAGTTCTGAGAACACTCAGTTCTGGAGCCCTCAACATAAGAAGGACATTGAGCTGTTGGAGCAGGTCCAGAGGAGGCCACAAAGATGGTGAGAGGGCTGGAGCACCTGCCTTATCTGAGGATAGATGAAGGAGTTGGGGTTGTCCAGCCTGGAGAAGGCTCAGGGGGGACCTCAAAGGAGCTTCTTAATACCTGAAGGGGGCTACAGAAAGGCTGGGGGTAGGACATTTTAATAGGTTCCAGGATGGCAGGACTAGGAGGAATGGATGCAAATTGGAAGAGGGGAGATTCAGGCTGGAGAGAAGAAAGAAGTTCTTTGCTGTGAGGGTGGTGAGACACTGGAAGAGGTTACCCAGAGAGGCTGTGGATGACCCCTCAATCCCTGGAGGTGTTTAAGGCCAGGCTGGATGAGGCACTGAGCAACCTGGTGTGGTGGGAGGTGTCCCTGCCCAAGGCCGGGTGGTTGGAACTAGATGATCTTTAAGGTCCCTTCCAACCCCAACCATTCTATGATTCTGTGAAAATAGAGCTTCTGAGCCTGGAGGAAATGGGACTTTGTGTCACTTTAGGCACTCATTAGCAGCCAAGTGAGCCACTTCTGCTGGCCACTCATTGATTGGTAGCCTTTGGCTGAGTGAAAATTCATCAGTGGGAAGAACCAGCTGAAAATTTCCAGTTCCTGAGCAGGTCCAACCTAGATTGGGCTGAACTGAAAACTGTAACTTTTTTAGTCAAACACTTTGAGGTACTTTTAGAGAAAATTTGATGCTGTGTTTTCCATAAAACTGCTTAAACCTTCCCTTGATGTGGAATTGCCAAAGGGTCTGATGCCATTTCACTCCACCTGTGTGTCATCTGATGTTTTCAGCTAGATTTTTCAGTGAAATCAAGATTCTAAAAGTGATTTTTTTTCATTTAAGACTAAGTGATAAACAATAATTTTCCCAGGTTTCTTCTGAGAAACATCTTTTCCCAACACTTACAAAGCACAAGTATATTTTGCAGCACACAGAGGGATTTTTATCATTTATTAAATTTATTTATTGTCCTTCATCTTTATTGCTGAGTTTCTCAGTGATTTCTGAGAGCAGCCAAAATAACTGACACAGATATTACAGGAGAGTCATCAACATTCTTTGTGTTAATAAAATTTTAGAGTTCTCTTAGTTTTCCAAGGATTCTTGTTAAGCACCAAACACTATTGGCAGCATTTTGCCCGTGGCATTTGAAGGATAATTGAAGGAAATCTTTCTTTTAAGTAAGTATGGACTGCAATTGTTGGAGAGTTCTAAACTGCAGTGCATAGGCTGCATTAAGTGTGCATTGGGAAAAGAATCTAAAATATGGCTTAACAAGTATGTGACAATAAATTAAGGAAATACATTTTGATCTGTGAGAAAAAAAAAATTGGTTTCCCCAAAAATACTCATCTCCTCCTAGTCACAGCTGTGACTTTTGAATATGTATTAAGCTCTGCGAGGAGAACTAAGCTTGGGAGCTTGGCAGTAATAGTGCAGTTATAAATATACATGAAATGTGAAAAAAAAAAATAGTTTACAGAATTGAAAGTGAACATTGGAAAGGCTGGGAGTTACGTACCTCGAGATAAAAATTGCAATTCATTGTCGGGGTATGAGGCCTTTGCTTTTAGCTTATAAATGCCGTGGTGTCATTAGATTTTCTCCTCTATGAGGCATTACTTATAATTGAATAGTGCATTAACAACTGAATGGCTGTTTAAAGAAAGAAAAAGAAGCCTCTGCCCAGGTAGTTTAGGTTTTAATGCCTGCTCTCCTGCAGAAACAACCTATTTAACGTGCAGGGAGGGATCCTGGCTCTTTCTCTCCTCTCACTTTCCCTCAACAAACCAGATGGCAAATGTCTCACCAAAGGAGGCAGAGGAAACAGTGTCTGCATCTGCCCACCCTCCTGTTTTCCTTGCCAGGAAAGGGGAGGTGATGTTAAATTTAGGGTCTCCTATTAAACACTTGCAGCAACTTTTCTACACTCT
>VZTY01016485.1:36609-48537 GCA_013400935.1 Turnix velox | reverse complement strand
TTTTCTCCTCTATGAGGCATTACTTATAATTGAATAGTGCATTAACAACTGAATGGCTGTTTAAAGAAAGAAAAAGAAGCCTCTGCCCAGGTAGTTTAGGTTTTAATGCCTGCTCTCCTGCAGAAACAACCTATTTAACGTGCAGGGAGCTCTTTCTCTCCTCTCACTTTCCCTCAACAAACCAGATGGCAAATGTCTCACCAAAGGAGTCAGTGGAAACAGTGTCTGCATCTGCCCACCCTCCTGTTTTCCTTGCCAGTAAAGGGGAGGTGATGTTAAATTTAGGGTCTCCTATTAAACACTTGCAGCTACTTTTCTACACTCAACATTCTGACACTTCCTCGTGCCATCACGCTGACGATTTTCACTTCCCCTGATGTAGAGCAGGTAACTGAGAGGTATTTCTTGATGTTGTGTGGCTGGTGACATCTTCCAACCACCAGCAAACCTGTCTTTGACTGGTATTTGGTATTTTTCTGACAATATTTTCCTTACATTCCACTTATTTTCCTTACGTTCCACTTACGTAAGTAGAGATTCATTCATTTCCAAGGTGAAGGTTTGCAATTTGAAGGCAGACTTCCATGAAAGATACATAGCTTATATATATATTTGTATCCTACATATATATGGGGGTTTTAAATATATATGTATCTTTATATGTGTATGTATATAATAATAGAATGATTTGGGTTGCAAGGGACCTTAAAGATCATCTAGCTCCAACCCCCCTGCCATGGGCAGGCACACCTCCCACTTCACCAGGTTGCTCAAAACCTCATCCAGCCTGGCCTTAAACACCTCCAGGGATTGAGGGGGCATCCACAACCTCTCTGGGCATCCTCTTCCAGTGTCTCACCACCCTCACAGCAAACAACTTCTTTCGTCTCTCCTGCCTAAATCTTCCCCTCTTCCAATTTGCATCCATTCCTCCTAGTCCTGCCGCCCTGGACCCTATTAAAAAGTCCTTCCCCAGCCTTTCTGTAGCCCCCTTCAGGTGTTGAGAAGCTCCTCTGAGGTTCCTCCTGAGCCTTCTCTTCTCCAGGGAGAGCAACCCCATCTCCTTCAGCCTGTCCTCAGACGGGAGGTGCTTGAGCTCTCATGAGTGTGATGCAAAGTAGACAGAATACACATCTGAACAGCAGACTTGAGTCGATGTAATAGGTTTAATTAGCACATAAACATCTGTTTTTATCAGAAAGATTGATTCACTTAATATGCCTAGCTAGCTGAGATATAGTTGACTTTTCCAGTCAGACCTGAAGTCAGTCCTTTCGTGTGCTACTGGTATTTCACACTGAGCTGGTGGGCATCCACCACAGGTAGAAGCAGTCATCAAGACTGCAGTGCTGTATCTCCAGAAGCCTTGATTTACCACTCCTTCACCATTTAAGCTTTTATATTTAAAGTAGCCAGGAAGCACTTGAGTTTATTTCTTAAGGTTTTTTTGTTGCTTGAGAAGTTTTGAAATCAGTATCTTGCATTGCCTTCGAATTCCTGGGGTTTTTTTCTGCACCCTGCCAGCCTGTGAGAGGGAAGAAATAGGAAGGATGGAGCATATGGAAATTGTTTTCCTGTTTCTTCCTGGGAAATTTCTTTAGCATTAGCACTATCCTCTTCAGAATTTGATTGCTGGCTGATGAAATGAAAAGTGAGGTAATAAATCGTGTTTTCAATGAGTTTGGGTGTGTTTGAAAGATCACATTAAATTATGACAGGACTTTCTGGTCCACGTCGGTGGTAGAGGGGAGATATTTAGGAAGGAGGGACATGGGAAGAGAGAGGATAAGGCAGTAAATTAAACTATTGAGGGGGGGGATTATGTTTAGGAAGAGCCAGCAGTTGCACCTTATTTACTTTTCATTGCACATGTAGATATTTTTTTGAATTATTTTCTAATTAACTTGCTCCTTGGTGAGTTTTGCAGTGGAGAATTATGTACTGATATGTGGCTTGATGGGTTTAAAATAATGCCAAAACCAGCCAAGGAATACACTGAACACTTGATGAATGGTTTGGGTTGGAAGGGACCTTAAACATCATCTAGTTCCAACCCCCCTGCCATAGGCACTAAATCAGGTTGCTCAGTGCCTCATCCAGCCTCCAGAGAAGGGGCAAATTATCACTAATTAACTCCAAGTGTTCATAGACCTTTGTCTGAAAGCACCACCATCTTCAGTAAAGAAGGAGAAAAGTGAAATTATGTTTTAACTTGCAGCACAAGAACCTGATGGATGTTTAGTAATTCCAGTAATTAAAATAGCCTTTGAGGAGGATTCCATTAAATTGAAAGAGGCATCCAAGTAGGAGTCATCTGACATATTGCCAGTGATGTTCCTCACCTCTGTATGTGCTCTGCATGAGAAAGCTGCAGATTTCAGAAGGTCTGGTATGACACACAAGTTGAGATCTCACTTTTAAAGACTTTATTTTTAAGCATTGGTGCTGAGAATTCTCCAGGCCACTGAATATGCTGCTGTCTGCCCCCTCTGTGGGCACAGCAAAAAAAAGCCAGAGCATCCTGTATCCATGATCCCTAATTCATGTTGTGTTGCCCTGGGAGGTGCAATCCCAGCAGCCTTTTTCTCCTTGAAATATTTTTACATCTCATCTCTTTGTCCTCACTTGCAAAAGTTACACTAACAACATTTCCTTCTGCCCCTGTGGTGAATATTTACGCCCAGATGGTTACAGAACATGAGCTCCAACCCTTATTTTCTCTCTTCTCACTGTTAGTTTGTTGCAGCCCAGTGGATGTTGCTGGGTTCTGGCTGTGCTGGCCTGGCTGGCAGTTGGCTACCTGGGGCATGTTTTTTGCTTGGCAGCACAATGCAGACCTCCCTTGGATGCTGCAGAGCTCCATGACTTCCCTGGACAACTAACTCACACCTTCCACACCATCCAGAAAGAAGAATCTTCATCGGTATTTTTCTCTCTTTTTTTTGTTTTTCCTTCATGAAGCCCTCAGAGCTGTGAAGTTCTCTCCTTCTCTCTCTTCTTTGCTTTGTCCTTCAAGGTCATTGAATCAGATCAAGCCTTGGTTGGAAGGGACTTTTAAAATCATTAAGTCTAACCATTGGCCTAACTCTGAAAAGAGCCATCCTTAACCCAAATCTCTAAACACCATCTCCTAAATACCTCAAAGGATGTAGCCTTATAATTATCCCTTGAACCACCAGCCAAATTATCTCAATTTTCAATTATTCTCAATTTTTTCTCCCTGCTTATGGCAGGATGGTTGGAGATCAATGATCTTTAAGGTCCCTTCCAACCTGAACTATTCTATGATTCAGTTTCTTGATTCTCCCAGTTTTCGTCATTCTTTGGCCACTTTTTTCTCACGTCCAGCGACTTGGGTGGCTGATGTTATGTCTCTCCCTCTGTTCTTCTACAGCCACTGCTTCCCAAGAAGAAGTTTCTTCCCATTTTTATCACCACTCCCTGCGTACATGCTGGCCTCATACTTGTTTAAGGAAATCAAACCCATTCTTGATGTGGAGATGTTGCTCATTCATGGATCAATATATTTGAGGCATCTTCCTTGAAGTGGCCCAATTAGCAATGAAGTCCTTTCTTTCTCATCAGATGAATTTCCTTTCCAAGTTTGAGTAGGCTGCATATTTGATGTTCACTTCAAAGCTGTTGACTGCAGTGCAGGATAACACAGTTCCTGCTACAAACGCCTGTGGAATCCCACCAGGAGCTGAGTAAGAGCATTCTTTGCTGACACTTTTTTTTTTGCATTTTCCTGCTTCACTGATCCTTGTTACTTTTTGGATGTCTGGTACATGGATCTTTAATCAGTTTGCTGTATAGTACCAGGTCAAACAGCTTTACAACACTTTAAAACCATGTAATCATTTTCATAAAAGCAAACGTGGAATGGTATCAAAGGAGGAGATCAGGTTTGCTTGACGTGACCTATTTTCCTCCTGTTTTCACATAGAAAAATTCCTTTTGCTTATAATTGTTTCATAGGTCTCAGCCTTTTCAAAATGCTGCTTCAGTGGCTTTGTCCTCAATCCAGGTGTAGCTCTTATGGTTCTTAATAATTCTTAATAATCATAGAATAGTTCAGGTTGGAAGGGACCTTAAAGATCATCTGGTTCCAACCCCCCTGGTAGTGAAAGCCATGATCAGTCCAGTGTTTTCAGCAGACATCACATCATGGGGGGAAAGGAAGAGTGATTAGAGGGATGAAATACACCTTGATATAAAAATAAGCCCACAGAAGCCTCTGTGATGCAGCTTTAAGGGATGTTCTTCAATTAATGAAGGCTGGGAAATTAATCATCCTGCATTTAATACAGTCCCATTTCTCTTGCTTGTTGGATTAGAGTTGTAATCATGTTTTCTTGATTTGATTTGAAACATCATCTGCCTGATCTAGTGGGAGATGTCCCTGACTATGGCAGGGGGGTTGGAACTAGATGATCTTTAAGTACCCTCCAACCCAAACACCTTCAGGGATTGAGGGGGCATCCACAACCTCTCCGGGCAACCTCTTCCAGTGTCTCACCACCCTCACAGGAATGAACTTCTTTCTTCTCTCCAGCTTAAATCTCCTCTCTTCCAATCTGCATCCATTCCTCCTAGTCCTGCCATCCTGGAGCCTATTAAAAAGTCCTACCCCAGCCTTTCTGTAGCCCCCTTCAGGTATTGAGAAGCTTCTGTGAGGTCCAGTGAAGTACAATTCATTCTTCCTCTTCCTCACTGTTGAATGTTGGCTTTCTAGATATAGAAACACCTTGGCAGAAGGTGCCTGGAGCAAACCTAGGCTTATGTGCTGAACAAACCCCAGTTAAAACCTGCACACTCGAGTGCTGCTTCTCTTCTGAAGGGCTCCATTACTCAACATTTACTTTTATCAAGCAGTTTCCAAAATAAAACCCTCTTAACAGTCTTCAGCCATGTGCTTAAAGCCTTCTCTGAAGAGGGCTGGAACTGAGCATGTGTTTCTACTTAAATGGGTGCTGAAATCTCAGCTGGATCCCAGCCATAACCCTGCAGTTTCCTATTGAGTGCTGGTAGGAAGACGAGGGGGATATTTTTCAAAAAAGGTCAATGAAATTGTACCCCCCCCCTCTCTCTCAATGCACACAATTGGCAGGAGAATAAAGGGAAAAGAGAAAACTTGAAAATACTCTTCACTGCAATTTAAATTGACTAGACTTCATTTTCTTGGCAGTGGTTTGTTGTTGGGGTTACTTGATGCACGTCTACCCCTGTGCAGACACGATTTAGCTCTCCTGTGTATTATCTGCTGTGTTTCTGGATGTCTGTTTGAGGCTGGGTGCTGTCTGCTGCCTTACTCCTTCCTTCTGCCCACAGAGAAATCCTATTTGCAGTCATGATTTGAGGGAAGCACTGGCTCTGATGAAGACAGCTTGGGTTATGACTTCCAGCAGACAGGGTTTTATCTTGTGTGTCAGAAAGCCACTGTGTGACCTGCAACAGCATCTGCAGCAGCCCAGTGTGAAATCAGCTGTGCTGAGCTGCTAGAACCTTCTAATGAGGAAATAATTCCTTTGTGGAAATATACCATTCTTCCTGTGGCACACCTGACACAGAGACATCCAGGATTTGTCAGCCTTCTTCTTCCTTGCTCCCACCTGACAGCAAATACAGGGTAGGTGCAAGGCTCTGCTGCAGCAAAAGCTGCATCTTCATGAAAGAACAAGAAAAAAAAAAGGCTTGAACAGCCCACTGAGAGCTGCATCAGTGAATACAGGCTGACCTGTAATCTGTTTGCTACATCTGGCAGCTTTTTTCTGGCCTTCAAATGGCAGTTCCCCTTCCCCATCTTGGGTGATTTATTATTGTAGACATTTTGAAGTCTGTACAGCTGGAGATTTCTTTTTAAACCAGTTCAGGCTTCACATCTGTCATTGCAGGAGCAGAGAAGTATTAGGAAGGAGCAGAGAATTAATAGGAAGGAGCAGAGAATTATTAGGAAGGAGCAGAGAATTATTAGGAAGCAGCAGAAGTTAAAAAAGAGCATTGCACAATCCCAGTTCTGCAGGTAGTGGGATGGTCTGGACCACAGAGCAGCTCTTCCTCTCCTCTCGGCATTGATACCCATAGCAAAAAAGGGTTTATTTTCCTTCAGCTGGGAAGCTTTCCATAGCAACTGCACAGCATCTAAGTGCTGTGATTTAGCAATTTCCCATGAATTTGCCTTTTGGATTTCTCTCTGACATCTTGAACTTGGTAGGTTATGGAAAAGATAGGCTGATAGAGGGAGAATTAGTTGGCTACTGCACTGACTGCCGTGGAGGAAATAGGTTCATGCCTTTGAGAGGCCAGAAGAGGAATATTCTGGGAAGTAATTTGAACTGATATCGTTGGGAGGGTAATATTGCTTGACAGATCCATTATGACAGCTGAAGATATGCTGAAGCAGAAAATAGAGAAGGAAAAGACAGTTGTTAGGCCCACGACAAGATGAAACCCTACTACTCCTGACAGCTGTTGGCAGCACAGTATCACTGTCCCCGAGCTTTCCACTGATCCACAGCAGTAGAAACTTCAAGATCATGTTCATTCTGTGTTCCTAGACATCTTGTTAGGGCTAATGCTCCCTGGCAGCAGCCAACTGCAATTGGCAACAGAGATTCTACAAGTACAAATACACAAAACTTCAGTGTTTTCTTGGTGATTATTTCATAGCATGGTTGGTCGTTCATTTTGTACCGGAAGCATCTGCATCCTAGTCTGTCAAAGGAAAAAATGAAAAATAAATGCAGAGGACTCGGTGAGATGCAGAAGGATGTTTTGGAAAGTAAAATAAGATTTAGTTAGCTGAGGTGTAGAGTCAGAAGCTGTGCTGATATGTTGCATTATCAGTCCTGCTTTAGAAAAACTTTCAAATCATAGAATGGTTTGGGTTGGAAGGGACCATAAAGATCTAGTTCCAACCTTCCTGCCATGGGCAGGGACACCTCCCACTACACCAGGTTGCTCAGTACCTCATCCAGCCTGGCCTTAAACACCTCCAGGGATTGAGGGGGCATCCACAACCTCTGTGGGCAACCTCTTCCAGTGTCTCACCACCCTCACAGCAAAGAACTTCTTTCTTCTCTTCCAGCCTAAATCTCCCCTCTTCCAATTTGCATCCATTCCTCCTAGTCCTGTCATCCTGCACCCTATTAAAAAGTCCTCCCCCAGCCTTTCTGTAGTCCCCTTCAGGTATTGAGAAGCCACTTGACCCTTCTCTGAATAATCCCAACTCCTTCAGCCTGTCTTCATAAAGAGTGTCTTGCAAACTCTGTAAGCAGCAGCAAACTCTTCAGGTATGTTCCTGTGCCCTCCTCTTCCAGCCACACTCCTGTCTGGTTTTCTGCAGGTATTTTTGCTGAGGTTCTTGCCACCTTTCCAGCTTTTAACCATTAGGGAGCTGAGATAAGCCAAATAGTCTCTGATCAGGTCTTGTTTAAGTTTAAAATTCCTTTTTGGCAGCAATGTCTGTCTCCTGGCACATTTTGGGACTCTGTAGTTGCAGTTACTCTCCTGTTTCACTCACACTAGACTTTGAGCATCTCATCCATCAGGAAGGATAAGAAAAATTTCCTCTTAGGAGAGCAGATTTCTTTAATTCTAGTGCTGTGATTTTCATTTTTTCTTTCGTTTTTTTCCCCATAAGCTGGCAAACTGTCTTGCACTGAGTTCAAAACCCAGCTTGGTTTCTTTGCTGCCTGATTTTAACTGAAGTACCCATTCTGTTTTCACTTTCCCTTTCTATTTTTTATTGTCTTCTCACCCTCAACTGCTATGAATCACCACAGCTCAGCAGGAGATAATGAGGTTTTCCTGATTTGCACTTATTTTTGAAACTCTGCTTCCTGGTGCACTTCCTAGGTGTCTCCAAAATATATTTATAAAACCAGGTACATGCATGCATCACTTGATGTGCCTTGTGTTGACAGAAGTCAGATCAGCTGAAACAAACTGCAGTATTGAGAACCATCTTCCATGGAAAATTTCCTTGATACTGAGAAAAAAACAGTACCTTGGGCTTCAGATTGAAGTTTGTCTCTCTTGGTGTGTCACACTGTGGGGAAACAGCAGATCTCAGAAGGTCATTCCAGCTACACTTTCCAAATTACAGCAGGAATATTTGTCCTCTCCAGAGGATGACAAATTGCTGTAGACCAAGGGAAAGTCCAAGACCAAGCACATTTGCCTTCAAAGGCAAATGAAGTACAGGTATTTTATTAACAGCATCTGAAAATACTATAAGTGGGTGTTTTTTTGGGACATAGATACATAAAAAGGCTAAAAATTCACCAGTGTGCAGTTTTGTCTGCAGAAATGGGGCAGAAAATTTGAATCCTTTAATCTTAGGAAATATTTTTACACTGAGAGGGTTGTCAAGCATTGGAAGAAGCTGCCCGGGGCAGGGCTTGAGGCACCATCCCTGGAGGGATTTAAGAGACAGACAAACACAGAGCTTAGAGAGATGGTTTTGGGATGATTCCTGTCAGAGTTGAGCTGATGGTTGGACTTGAGCATCTGAAAGGTCCTTTCCATCCTGTGTGATTCCATCATTCTGTGATTTCACAACGACTGACTTGTAATGTCCCAGCAATGGAGAATTCTTTTGGAGGGGTTTGCTCTAGAGGTTTTGTTATTTTAGGCTTCTGTCAAGTCAATCTTAGTACTATCCAGCACTGAAACATGGAGGAATTTTGTGTAGTTTGGGAATAACCAGGAGGAAAAGGGTAAAAAAATCTTATCATCTAATGAATTAACCATTCTTTTGGTAGTCCAGACAGGAAGGTTGCAAAGCTTTCCTTTTGGCTATTAATAAATGTCTCCACATACTCCAGCTTTAGGTTTCTTCAGGTTGCAACATCCTTTCCTAGGCAGAGGCTTTTGTTCTGTTGGCATAGCCTGGTCCAAGGCACTGCCTTCTCCTCCTGATGTCAAGAAGAGACAAATTTAAAGGACAGAGAAACGCAGTCTTGTCTTTTCCATGTCACAATCTACTCTTTAAGTCTGGCAGAACTTTTGCCCTTGTGAATTCCTTGGTGGGGAGTGCTTTTTTCTTTGACAGATAGGCACAGGCAGAGGAGCATTTCTACATGGCTGCCCAAACTTTCTAAAGCACACTTCAATAATTTACATAAAATCCAAATCTGCATGTGAAATTCTACCATGAGTTCATTGTGAATTCATTCTGAGAGGGGGAGGAAACCTAAACTGTCTTGGATAAAATGGCCTTTATAAAATATGGATCTGCTTCCTAATATTTATGGCAGATTGTACTCATTATAGTTTCTTTTACTTTTTCTTACTTCAGTCTGCAACTCCCTCAACACCCCCTGCTTCACATGGAAGTTAATACTAAATCATTAGGGTTTCTTCTGTGCCTCTGTCATTAAAAAGTCTCTCTCTGATTTACCAGAGTGTGGATTATAATAGAGGCATTAAAAAGGCATGTATCTGTAATTGCCTTTTAATGCCATTGCTATTTATGGGCAATTTTAGTTTCAAAGTACCCTGCAAAGCCATGTAAAAAACATAAAGCATTCGCTGCTAAAGGTGGGCTAAGGAAAATTCATCATACATGATGCTATTTAATTGAAGAATTATTAAAGTATCCCAGAATGAAGCAGGTTAGCAATGTTTTTTACTTGGGCAAGTCAAACACAATGTTATAATGCTAATTAAAAAGTTAGGAATAATTAAAAACAAACAAAAAAACCCCTATTAAGATTTATATGTGTATTATTGGTAATTATTCTAGCAGTTCCAGGTATGACAGAAATAAAAAAGTAGGAAAAAAAATCATCAAATTGATATTAATTCAGTGATATTAATTGATATTAGTGCATATTTATATAGCAGCCCTATTCCTGTGTGTGAATGATGTAGTTCCCAATTCAGGGAGATGAGTTAGATGCCTCCTGATGGGTTTTACATCACTAAAAAACTTCCAATGCATCACTTAAATCTTGGCTCAGGAAGGATGGCTCTGCAGAATCCTGCTGAACAGTTTCTCCCAAGATTTTTTTCTTCAATCTAGGCAACATCTAAGTCAGTATCACCTACACAAAATAAAGCTGCCAAGGTTTCTCCACTCATGCTTCATTTAATTGTGAATAATTCTGTGAGGTCTAAGATGATGAGCCATCAGGGGCAGATCTTTCACATAGGAAACAGATAAATGAAAGCACAACAAGCATTTTCTAAAGGGATTTTTTGTGTGTCCAGCTTCACCAAGTGATTTTCAGAGGATGGTTATCCAAGTGTATCTGAAATAACCATTCACTTTTAAGAGTATTTTATGCATGTGGTGCTGCAAAGTCTATGCATGTGTGAACACACATATAATTTCAGCATGTTTGACTCATGTCTGTATCTATGAATAGTTGGAATATAATCCTGGGGAACTTTATTTTCTGGCAAGTGAGTCTGCATTAATTCCCAAACCCCCTGAGCAGCGACAGAATTACTTTACAGTGTTGGAATGGGGGGGGGGAGGGTGAAGAAGAAACATTACAATAAAAATGAAGCATGCTTTTAATTATCTGTACTCGTTTGGATGAAAATCTCTAATGAGCTTGATAAATGCTGATGCTGCGGGCATCAATTTTTCAACTGACAGGGGAACAAAATATATCTGGAAAAGGCATTGTTAGCTCAGACTGCACCATATTTTTGAGGTCTTGGTGAGTAGGAAGAATTAAAATGACTTATGTAAGATAAGCATCGTATCTCTGTCAGCAACTAAATGTTAAATGTTATTACAAACTAATTACTTCCTCAAATTGAAAAGGAAATTATCATTTTTTTTGTGTCTTAACTGCTGAAAGATGGTGTCTGAGCCTTCTCTCACCCACACTCTTCACCAGCTTGTGTTTGGTGGCTTCAGTGCACTGAGATGTCTTCCAAATAAGTGAGAAGGGAGTTTGGACCAGAAAAAAACTCCTATAGGCAGAAGTCAAAATCTGATATTTCACAGTGAGGGTGAGAGAAGAGTGTCCCAGGCTGCCCAGAGAGGGTGTGGGGTCTCCTTCTCTGGAGACATTCAAACCCCACCTGGACACCTTCCTGTGTGACCTGATCTGGGTGTTCCTGCTCCTGCAGGGGGATTGGACTAGATGATAGTCCCTTCCCATCCCTGAGACTCTGTGATTCTGTGAAGGTTTATCTCTGAAAGTCATATCCAAGCAAAATATGGGCACAACCAGCTTGGAGTGAGTGGCTCATTCTGAAGACAAGGAAAATAATTGTGGGTTTAGTGAAACAAACCCACCATTTTATGTCTCAGCAAAGTGCCAGAAATGGCAAAGCAGCCTAATTTGAATAAAAAATGCAAATGCAAACCTACAGGCACACACTCCAAAAGAAGAATTAAGGTATAGGGAGGATGTGACTGCTGGTTAAAATTTAAAAGCAAACCTGGAGTCAGTGATTTTTCATTCGTGTGAGAGCCTGGCTTTCTGAAAGTGTTGCAGATGCTTGCACATAAGCTTTTATAACCTCACAGTACAGCTTATATTTTGTTACTTATATTTTAATAAGTTTCTTTTTTTTCACTGGAACCAGTTAAACTTCGACGCTTACATCTTCCCCGCATTAGTTTCCTTGGATGTTTTTAAATAGAATCCTGTGCAAGTCTGGAAATGTTCAGATGAAAGCAGAGTCAGACAATTTGCCCCATGACATCTGTTCAGCAGCAGAGTTTTTACTCAGCTACAAGTGACACATTGAATTGAATCAAACATTTCAAATAGACTTTGACAGTTTTCCAGCCCAGCACCTCCCAACTTACCATTGACTGAAAATATACCCTCCTGGAAGTGTTACAGGGACTGAAAAAAGAATTTATTTTATGAAAAGCAGTGCTGGAAAAGAATGCCTTAAGATGTCATGTCTGCCACTTGTGGTATACTTACTTCTTAGCTTCTGGAACATCTCCAT
>VZTY01016485.1:10552-34056 GCA_013400935.1 Turnix velox | reverse complement strand
GTGGGAGGTGTCCCTGCCTATGGCAGGGGGGTTGGAACTTGATGATCTTTAATAACCCTTCTTGCCCAAACCATTCTGTGATTCTATGATTCTAATTTTTAGCAGCAGCAGCATAATGCCTGGAAGTATATATTTCTTAAGAAACCACAGTGTTGGCATCTGAGGTGCAGCTCTATGGAAGGGGAGCTTGAAGTTTTAGAGTCATATTAATCTTTCATCTTGACCAAGCCAATGTGGAATCCCTGAGTGGCATAAATTTCATAGAACCATCGAGTTGGAAGGGACCTTCCAAGGCCGTTCAGTCCAGTGCAGTGACAGGGACATCCTGCACTACATGAGGTTGCTCAGAGCCTCAGCAAGCCTGGCCTAGGATGGAGGCATTGATGGGGCCTCCTCCACCTCTCTGGGCAACCTCTTGCAGTGTCTCACCAGCTTCATGGCCCCTAAAATGTATTTTGAAGCTCTGTGTGGAGGAGGTAACATGAAATATTCCTCCCACCTGCTAATTTTCTTCTCCGAGGGCCCGGCCGCAGCCTATCCTTGTTGCCGCGGCAACCAAGGGAGGGTTGCACCAATAGGGAGGCGAGAACGGGTCAGGTGACCCAAACTGACCAATGAGGAGTTGAAAACAGGTCATGTGACCCAAACTGACCAATGGGGAGCTCCAGCCCGTCCTCACCTCAGTGTAAAGGCTGAGGGAGGAGGGCTGTGTTGCTGGCTTCTTTCTAGAGGTTTCTCTGTGG
Organism: Turnix velox; assembly: GCA_013400935.1. Classification (NCBI taxonomy): domain Eukaryota; kingdom Metazoa; phylum Chordata; class Aves; order Charadriiformes; family Turnicidae; genus Turnix; species Turnix velox. The sequence continues at coordinate 33,313 of VZTY01016485.1, read as the reverse complement.
TGGCTTCCGGTCCTTGGGCCCATCTCCAGTGCGGTGCTTCTTCGAGTGGCTTTCATTCGATGTGTGAGCTGACTCTGTCAGCTCATCTGCTTTTTGATCATGGTCAGTATGCTTCATTTCCTATTCGTCACTGAGTCCATTCTGGAACTTTCCCAGGGCCTATCGAGGCCTTGATCTGGGTTTAGCTTTTTTTTTTTGTATGGCATTTATTTCCCAGAGNAGGGCCTATCGAGGCCTTGATCTGAGTTTAGCTATTTAGGAATTTCAAAGGGCATCCAGTCCAACCCCCTGCAGTGACAGGGAATTCCTGCTCTAGATGAGGTTGCTCAGAGCCTCGGCAAGCCTGGCCTTGGATGTCTCTAGGGATGGGGCCTCCACCACCTCTCTGGGCAACCTGGTCCAGTGTCTCACCACCTTCATAGGGAAGAATTTCTTGCTTGTGACCTATCTAGACCTGCCCTGCTCTAGTTTCAAACCTTTTCCCCTCATCCTGTGTCTCCATGTCCTGGCAAACAGCCCCTCCCCAGGCTCCTTCAGGCACTGGGAGGCCTCTATGAGGTCTCCTTCCATCGTTCTTTATATCCTTTTATAATTTTATTATTGATTTTTCATTAGTTTAAGGGGGTTTTTAATCTAGTCATGAATCACCTTTAATCTGTCCTTTTCCTTTCCTTAGAGAGATGAGCAGAGCATCTGTTGTCAAGTGCTCTTCCATCTTCTGCTGTCTCCAAGGTGTCTTGCAAAGACCGAGAGAACCCTGTTGATATTCTACTCATTCCCTTGTGCATTTTCTTCCTTAATGACCATCTGAGGTGCAGGATACCTCAAACTTTCCAATTATGACTACCCTGAGGAGTTTGGCCCAGCTTAAGGCATTGTAAGGAGAGAACTTGGGGATTTTTTACTCATCTGCTTGGCTGGGAAACATGTTATTTATCATCTTCCAAGGGAGACTGTGCTTTCACCATGACACTGCTTAGCAGTAGTCTCTTCATTAATGTTTTGGAATTAGAATGAAAAAATAAATGCTACAGTAATGGCAAGTAAATGTCACGATGAGTGATGGAAGCAGCATGTGCAGCTGAGGGCCTGGAGCAGCTTGGGATGCTGCTGATGTGTTTAATTTCATGTCAGCCTTTTTCTGTTGAAGTTTGGGGAGGTGAGGTTTGTGGTTTATTTTCCTAGTAGTAAGGAAATAAGAAAACTCTCAGACCTTCGGTGACTGCCAGTTGGGATGTGGTTTTCTCTCATAACTGTCCAGATTTGTTTGTTAGGATTGTTCTTTGGGTTTCCAGATGGTGCAGTCTCATGTAGTTTCTAGTTCTGAAAACAGGGTGCTTGTAGGCTTTAAAAGCTTTGCTTGTCCCTCTTGTCTATTTATCCCTCCCTCCGGAGAGCAGTTATTGATGAGTCCCTGTGTTTCAACATGCTCTCCAGGGACAACTCAGACCATGGCTCTTGCTTTTGATGTAAAGTTTGTTTATCAAAATTTGCTCTCTCTCAGCCAGATGCAGTTCCACTTGTGCAAAGAGATGGAAATGACATTTTAATGTGATCTTCACTTGACTCCTCTTTATATTAATTTTTGCATCAAATGAGCAGGGTAAAAGTACAGGGATGCATTGTTGAAATGCAGTACGTGGTGGTGGTCTGTCTGCAGACCATAAGATTTGGGCCAGAGGCTACCACTGTGGAGTTAAAACTGGAGCTTGATGGGATCATAGAATGGTTTGTGTTGGAAGGACCTTAAAGATCATCTAGTTCCAACCCTCCTGCCATGGGCAGGGACACCTCCCACTACACCAGGTTGCTCAGTGCCTCATCCAGCCTGGTCTTGAACACCTCCAGGGATTGAGGGGGCATCCACAGCCTTTCTGGGCAACCTCTTCCAGTCTCTTACCACCCTCACAGCAAAGAACTTCTTTCTTCTCTCCAGCCTAAGTCACCCCTCTTCCAATTTGCATCCATCACTCCTAGTCCTGGCATCCTGGACCCTATCAAAAATTCCTACCCCAGCCTTTCTGTAACCCCCTTCAGGTATTGAGTTGTCATTATGAGTTCCCCCTCAGCCTTCTCTTCTCCAGGCTGAACAACCCCAACTCCTTCAGCCTGTCCTCAGAAGGGAGGAGCTCCAGCCCTCCCATATTTGTGGCCTTCCTCTGTTTGATTGATTTCCTAGCTCTTATATTTTCACTTTGCTCCCCTCTCTTCCTAGGAATTGTCACACTAATTAAACTCTGCAAATTTCAGTCTCTCAGGTTCTTTGGTTATGACATTGCAGTCCCTCTATTGCAGTGTGCTGGAGTGTAGCAGGCAGGAGGATATTATGAAGGGATGACTTTCAATGGGAAGGTGTCCAAAAGCATTTCAAATCACTTAAGATAATTAAACAAGGGGGAAGGATGTGGCGGACTTAGAGTATGTGGTGGCTTTGCAGAGAGGTTGATGTTAGCTGCCTGTGTATGAGAAACTCATTACCCATGCTTCACTCATTCGTTATATTGTAATGAGTATGAAGAATTGGAAAAGAAATTCCTCTTGTGGGTATTGCTTTTGTGAATATGAGGAGGTGATTGTGCTGAGACCACCACTGCAGACACGGTAGGCTTAGCAGAGCTGTTATGGGTATACACATGAAGAAATACAGCAATCAAAGAAATAACCAATTCCAGTATAAAGGTCAAAATGACCTGAATTGAGATGCTTAAGAATGAAAAGAAATACACTGTGTCAGGGAGTGGAGTTTTAGTTCATGTTTTTCGTAGCTGCCCATATGCCATACTGTCTCACTCTCTTCCCCCCACTTTTGTAGATGAAGTTTGGAGTGAGTAGTCAGAGGGTTTTTACTAAGAATTTGTGTAACAGAGCGAGATGGTAGTTGGATGGGGGAGAAAACAGGCTCTTTGTCATTTGGAGAAAGGAGAAAAAAAAGTAATATGTAAAGGTCAGATGTCTATCTGAGCTGCAGGCAGCATATCTGAGAAGGAAAGTGTCACCATCAGGTTTGAGTCAGCTTTGCACAGAATGAAACTTTTTGTGATCAGTGCTCCCAGAGAGCAGGTGGAGCAGCTGAGTGACATCATTTAAGAAGCCACAGGAGTTTTTAATGTACTTCCTGGAGCACTAGCTCTTAAAGTAGTGTAACTATGCTGGGAAGTTAATTGAAACCAAAGGTAAGCAGAAAAGCTGACTGAAGAGTGTGAGAAGTGCATCTTCCTCTTCAAAGCTTGATAGGTTGAGGGTAGATTTAGATTAGATATTAAGAAATCCTTTTCTCTGAAGGAGGTGAGAAACTGGAAATGGCTGCCCCATACCTGGAGGGGTTCAAGGCCAGGTTGAATGTGGCTTAGGACAACTTGGACTGGTGGGAGGTGTCCCTGCCCAGGGCAGGGGTGTGGAACTAGATGTTTGGGGTCACTTCAACCTAAACCATTCCCTGATTCAGTTTCACTTAGCATCTTTGTGGGACTTTTAGATTTCTTTTGATGGATAATGATGTAGGTGCTTTCCCTCTTTTATCTCTGTGGCTAGGGGGATGAGGGCAACAAGAAGAGTTTAATCCAAAAAGATTGATCAACAAGCCTGTGTACAGTTAGAGCCTTTTTCCTTAGGCTTTGGTCTGCTGGTTTCACCAAGAGGGAGAACCTGGTGTCTGCTCCAGCTGTGAAAATGCTGGGATTTTTCCTGAGGAGCAAGAGCATTAAGAGGCACATGGTTCTTGTCATTTTTTATAGTGAGTGGTTAAAAGAGAATTAAGTAATAATCTGTACCTATCTGAATGATGTATGTACCAAGAAGGAAAAGCAATTGTTTCGGCCACTGAGAGAAGTGGGAAAAACAAGAAAAGGCAGAATGTCAGGAAATCCATCCTGACAGTAGCATCTGTTGGAATGCAAAGCAATCTGCCTTTGGAAGTGGGGGGATCAGCATTGCTTCTGACAACTCAAGCTCAATGAGATGGAACCTAATTTGATCTACAGCATGCTTGGCTTCCAGGGAGCTTGTCTTTATGATCCACTAGATTTTTTTTTTTTTTCTCCTCTCTAACTTTTGCCACTCTGTCTTCCTGACTCTCTCTGGGTGATGAAATATCATTATAACCTTTGGAAATAATATATTGGTGCCTGGAGTGCAGAGTGATTTTCTCATTTGCAAGTGAGAGACAGGGCGTTAAGTTACCGTTCCTGGCATTAAAGGGATTGAGTTAAAAATCTGACATGTTTAAAACATGACAATTTTTCCTCCTCCTCAAACAAGCAGCTGAAGACTTTATGTTGTAGGTGGCCAGGAAGGTGAGGGTTAGAAGTTTAAATCATGTTCATCATATTCCCTGAGGCTGAGGTTAGTGGAAGCTGCTTGACACCTGAAAATGTTTCAGCAGATCTGACAGGTGAGCTTCCTACTGATTTTCAGATGATGAGGAAACATGTGCTCTGTCTGTCGTGGAGTGGGAGGGATAAAACTCATCCTTGTGGACCATCAAAGCTTTTACTTGATAATTTGCCTCTGAGAAAATGTGCAAAAAAATCTACAGGGCTGACCAACAGGGTGACTGAGTATGTAAGAAATTTAACTGAAGAACCATACTTTTGCATCTTTAGAGAATAAATGAGAAAGAAGTTGAGGTGTTGCTTCAACTGATGGATTTTAATCCTACCCAGCAGTGGGTTCAGTGCTCAGTAGTGTTTGTTTCTTCTTCGTGCAGTGCATAAAATTGATAATCATCTGGTAGGGCTGAGCGTTGGAGCTGGCAGCATTTGAAATGCCAGACATGGTGATGAATTGCTTTATGATATATTAATGTTATTTTGATCCCTGCTCTTTCAGGATTACATTGATCCAATTAGGTTAAGTAGCTTGCCATCTAAATTAATTCACTTTCCTCTATTAATCTCCTTCACCGGGGGTCAAAACCAGAAATGTAAATCCATCTATTGCATTGCGTGCCTCTGTAAATTAAATTACCTAATGGATACATATGTTGAATTCATTGTTTGCTGTGTTAAATGTTATTGCCATGACTGGAAGGTGAAGTGCTTCATGCTCGGTTATGGCATTTGAGTGCTTGTTACACTCAGTTTTCATAACCTTTGAAGAAATGCCTTTACATGACTCTCTCTCCCTGGGTACTGATGCTGAGTGCTGCGTGCCTTTTAAGATATTAGACATTTTGGAAATGGGAATAACATCTGCTTTCTCTGCCAGAGATTGCTGGACTCCCTGGTGGCTTGTCTTGTAGAGGTCCCTATCCTCTACAGCATGGAGGAAACCTATCTGCAGGACCTCAAACTAGCATGAGTCCTGTATGTGGCAAGAAAACATGTCTCAGCAGTAATGTCTTAGTTACTCAGCTGAGGACTATTCATGTTCTGGAAAAAAGTTGTTTCAGTGGTAGAGGAAATTTCCATGATTTCAAGTCCTACATTGTCTTCTTGAATCCTACTTCTTTTTCTGTTGAGTTAGTCCAGCACTGGATTTCCATCTCAATGCTCTTGCCATTCTTTTGCTCCTCATAGTGGGAATTCTTGTGTTTAGACTGTGCTTTCATCAGGAGACCCAGCAAACTTTGGTCCTGATAAAATGTGCTTGATAGGGAGATAGATGACAGGTACACCAGGAGTTTATTTACCTGCTATATTTTCCCACCTTAGTAAGTGGAACAGTCCATAAAAGACTCAAATGAAAGTGAAGGATTGCTGTAAAGGAAGGAGACCCAGTGGTTGGAACCTGAACACTGATACAGTCAAGCTACAAACTGGATTGTGTTCCATTTTGCTAAATTTGCTATTAAAAGATTACCATGTTTGTGATGTCTTCATCTATGCTATAAGAAAGTAGATCTGTTTCTATCCTGGTGATTGCACCAGAAGATAAATTCAAGTCAGATGCCTCAGGTAACATGGCAGGTCAGACTGCTGATCACAGCGCTCCCTTTTGGTACTAAAATCTCTGAATCTATGAAATATTTTCCAAATCTGTGCCTGAGGGTAGAATGAGCAGAAGCAGAAAGGTCACCTTTATCATCACTGCTGTCAAATGCTTTGGAAATAGCAGAGCACAAAGGCAGTATATTGCTCAGTCACCTTGCTACATCTGTTCCCCTGTCAATCCCTAGCTTTGTCCCATTAAATAAATGGATCTCTGGTATGAAACCCTATTTCCAAAAAGTGCCCAGCAGTACTCTTTTGACTTCAGCACCCATGGATCTTACCTTTTACCTTTACAAAGGTAATAAATGCCTGCTAAGTGCAGAACTTGGCAGTGTTGGTGTATAAATAATAATGATAATTAGCAAAGCAGCTGCTCTTTGTGTTAATGAGACAGTAGGAAGCAGGGATACCTTAAGGTAGAGGCTTTTAAAGGTGTGGGTTCTCTCTAGGAAGTGTTTGTAAAGTTCCCAGCACAGCCAAATCCTGATCGTGACTGAGCCATTAGATACTAAAGTGATGCAAATAAATCAGTAATGGAAATTAAATGCTTGTTCCTTTCTAGTTTTAATATTTTAGGGAGTGCAAGAAATGTTCTTGTATGTGGCAAGAAAGCTCACAGTAGTATATATATGCAAAAGTGCAGCATTCACCAGCTTAAAAAAACAAGGAAGGGACTGTTTTGTTCAAATGAACCAACTCAAGGGCAAAGCTACTTATTGTGAAACTTTGTTCCAAAGACTTTTCAATGGTCCAAACTCTCATCTTCTCACAAGGTGATGGTTGTATTTAATCTTTTTTTGCTGTATTTTTCATACTTTAACACCTATGGTAGGAGTAAAACTGAGCATGTCTTTATTCTTTTAATTTTTTTTTTTTTATTAAAATGAAATGCTGTTTTCCCTATTCTATAGAATCATAGAATGGTTTGGGTTGGAAGGGACCTTAAAGATCATCTATTTCCAGCCCCACACTCATGGGCAGGGACACCTCCCACTACACCAGGTTGCTCAGTGCCTCATCCAGCCTGGCCTTAAACACCTCCAGGGATTGAGGGGCCATCCACAACCTCTGTGGGCAACCTCTTCCAGTGTCTTCCCACCCTCATTCCATTAATCTATTATGAAAAGAAAAGGTTTTATCTTTTCCACACACATGCACCTCTCTGGAGATTTCCACAAAATGTTAATCGCAAGTCAAAATTTTTTATATCCCTTCCAAATGCAGAAGGAGAAGTGTGGAGAGAATAAGAATGAAATATCTCATCAGACATGATCTTTTACAATGATGGGTTATTTCAAGTCATTATATTTCCATTCACTAATACCCTTTCCAGATGATCAGAATAAATCTGTAACTTCCATAATGTTCTGTAGTGGTTTTAACTTGACTGTCAAAGGAAGAAGTTCATTTCATTTACCATGAGCTTAAGTGGTTTTTGGGTGATCACTTGCTGATGAAAACATCATATCATACAGTAAAAGAAGTAACACAGGAAAACATTTTCCTTTTCCATGAACCTCAGATTTAATGTCCAGTGTGTTGAAAACTTGCATGGAAGATTCAACACTGAGATGTGCTGGCTTTCAGTCCCTATTTGGAAGAGAGAAGAGTCTGGAAACTTCTTGTCTTGTCACAATTAATGAAGGAAGTGTTCATTCACTTACTGCAGCTTCAGTTTTGGGGTTTTATTTCACACACAGCCCCTACAGTCACTGTATTGTTACTGCATTGCTTTGATTGCTAGCTCAAAAGGAACAGCTAAAGGACAAAGTCAAGGTGACGTGGCCTTAATATTTCATATGCTCTGTTTTTTGGTTTTTTTTCCAGGGGCTTGTTAGCCAGTGGCTTCACTGAAACCCATTACTTGGAAGATGGCACTGACGTGGTTCTCACACGCAATCACACGGTAAGACTGGGGTTTTTTTGGATAAAAGATGCTTCATCATTTAAAACCCAAAGTTCTTTCTGCCAGGATCTGAGACGTGGGATGAAAGAGATAGATGTGTGATCTCTTTCTATTGTTGCCTTTGGTACCTTTTTAACTGCTGTGATCCTACGTGTGAATTTTTAGAGAAAATGAAACTTTAAAGGCAAGCTGTAGGGTTTTAACCAGGTGAGTTTTTTAAATCTAAGTTTTATTCAGCCTCTTAGAAATATATCCATTTCGGTTTTATAACAAATGCAGCCATTGTTGATCAGCTAAGAAGGGAAGTCGTGGTTCAGCTAGGAATTGAGCCCAAAATGTCTCATTTCTGTAATATGGAAGAAGTTTGGGAGACTTGGGTATTGTTCTGCACTGGGTGAGCCATGACTAGGGCTGAGGAGAGGTGGTTGGTTAGGTTTGTTATTTAAACCAGACTGTAAGACTGTTAGGAACATTTTTAAAAATAAAAAGCACTTTGAGGAACTAATGATTGTGTCCTCTGACAGTATGAAAGCCTTAATTAGAAACAGTGCAGCAAACTATTTCAGTTACAGAGTTTATCTTTTATCTGCCCAAGTCCTACTAAGTATTTGCTGTATTACATTACTCATCTGTTAAAGCTGCCAGAGGAGGCATCATGCTTTGTATTCCCATCCATAATGGGCTCTGCTGGTGTCAGTGAAAGGCAATATTTGAAGCCCATCTTCTGAAAAAGCACCTTCATTATAGCCCTGATCTTTCAAGTAAAGCAATCACTTGGAAAACTTAGTTTTTGTGTTTTCCTGGATGCTCTTATCTTCCCCAAAATCATCTTAGTAGAAAATAGTGCGTTGTTTTACAAACAGGAAAGCTGCATAGACTCCTAAAAGAAGTGAAGGGAAAGAAATGGAACACAGCTCTGACAAATTAAACTATGTTAACATGATTATTTGTACAGTTAAGCCTTTCCCTTTTTAAAAAAGATACTTTTCACAATGGCAGTAAGTCATGATTAATAGTGACAGTCCATACTGCTCTCTACAAAATTTGTTAGAGAAAACTCACTGTGTTATTTTTTTATTGAGTTGCTGCAATATGATTCAAAAAAGATAACTCTCAAATTTACTTTTAAAAATCTCTCCTGCAATATAGTCTGCAGTTGAAACCAAATCCAATTTCCCATTGGCAAGTTGCTTAGTCAAATTCTCCCTGGAGGTCCAGCCAAGGTTTGTGGAGCTGTCACGTGGGGGAGTTTCTCTGGCACACGAGTTGTGTCTAGGTTATTTTTCTGGTTTATAGCCCTTGAAAGGTTTGCAGTTTTCAAAAGCTGATATTTGTTAAATGATCTCAAAAGCTGATATTTGTTAAACGATCTCAAGTCAGGGAACTGTTACAGGCATGAAAAATCAGATTCAGTAATTATTTGTTTTTAGGGGATCATCCATTTTATATACTAGTCTACAGGAACAAAAATACTTATTTTTTTTTCTCTCCTATCAAATATCCCTGCAGTTCAGTGGAGTTACTGAGCTAGAAATCAATTTTCTCCCAGTCCCATTGCAGGCCATGGTCTGATAAGTTTACATTTTGGGTATTGAGCTTTGGCATCACATAGCATGTGGAGCTCAGAGAAGCTGTGAAATGGGGCACAACCAGGAGCTCAAAGTTAATAAAATGACAAGTTGTGTGTGGAGAGGGAAAGAAATTGGGACCTTTGCCATAATTTACTCCTTGATAAAGATGGCTAGACCACAGCAGCAGCCTGTGTGAGAGGAGACATCAGCCTGCCCTCCCTGTCTCACTGAGGGCTCTGCTTAACCCTGGTGGTGCTCAGCCCCTAAATCTGCCTCCTTAAGAGCTCTGAACTGCAGCTCTGCCTTGTGCTTGCCTCAAGTGGTGAGAATAAACCTTCTTTACTGTCTTTTTTAGACAGTTTTGGGATTACTATATGAGAGGCAGTGCTAGGGCAGGGGTGGGTTGTTTTCTTTTTTCTTACCAACTGAATGCTAGTAACTGCTAACATTACAGTGAAATAGTACCCTCATGCTGAAAACTTTGGTGTCTGTGGCTCCTTGCTTAAGGAGGCCTGCAGAAAAGCTGAGGAGGGGCTATTTTCCAGGTCATGGAGCCACAAGACAAGGGGCAAAGCTTTGAAATTAGAGCAGGGCAGGCTTAGATGAGACATGAGAAGTTCTTCCCCATGATGGTGGTGAGGCACTGGCCCAGGTGGCCCAGAGAGGTGATGGAGACATCCAAGTCCAGGCTTGCTGAGGCTCTGAGCATCCTGATCTAGTCCAATCTGTAGGAGGTTGGACTAAATGACCTTTGGAGGTCCCTTCCAACTCTGTGGTTCTGTGGTTGTGACTGAAACAATCATCCCCAAAAAATTCAATGTAGTACTTCCTCTTTTTTATTGCAGCTTTGTCCTTCCCAATGTTATCTTACTGACTCTTCATGAGTACCAATGATAAAAATACCCAGGAATAAAATGCTGTTTCCCCTCTTCTGTCATTTCTTCATTGAGAAAAGCTATTGAGCTTTGTATGTAGGAAGTTAAATGTTGCAATTCTGTTCAGCTGCTTGTGTTGCAAATACAACTGCTCCAAACATGTATTTTTTTCATGGTATAACCTTATTCACAGAAAAAATATCTGATTTATTCCATCTCACCCAGCATTTTTACGACAATTGCTTGCTTTAACAAAATCAAGGTGGTCTTTAGAAGTCTGCTGGGTGAGTGCAAACTGTGCCCCACAACTGAAAAGGTTAATTAGTGCAGTAAGATGGATGTGAATGATCCCAGTAATAAAAAGGCACGGTGAGATGACTGTCAGGTTGAAGCATGAGTGATAACTTTCCTCCACACTAATAAGGTAGGAACATTTTACAGCAGTGTTTGCAGCTTCCAGGTGGCATTCAAAGGAGCCCTGAGAAAAGAAATGCTGGCTGTGACACAATCATTGCTTCCCAGCCAGTCACATAATTGGGAATGTAATATAACCTTTAGTCAACAATAAAATTAACCTTGATTCCAGACAGATATGTGCATGTGCTCTGTTGTGGCTGCCTTTTTCAAGCAGTGGATTATTAAGGAAATACAATAACCTAGCCACAAAATGAATTGCACCCTCTTATTCTTGGTGGTTCTTAATAACATACAGCCCCTCAGTTGGGTAATTCAATAAAAAGTTCCCTTTCCAACCTGTTTCACTTCATTTGTTCTGTGATTTTTATTTTTTTAAATCTTATTTTTTTCAAACTCTAGGGTTGGAACTGGCTTTTTTAGTTCTTTAGTGCTACCTCCTATAGACATACATAGATGGACAAATATGTCTGTAGAAAGTGGTAAAATGTCAGCTGGTTTGTCCGTCTGATGAATTTTAGAATTTTAGAAAATATTCCATATTGTAGCTTGAAATAAAACAGCCAAGAAGAGGATGGTTGGTCATGCAATTTAAACACCATTGACCCTCTTTAAAAGAAAACCACAGAACAAAACTAAATAAAACTCCAGTCTTGCACTTCAGGATTTTAAAATACCCCAAAATGTTCCCACTGAGGAACCATTTGGGCTGTTGAGCACAGAGAATACTTAGTGGGATGAAAATGGTGCTGTCATTGTGGTTCTAAACACCATGGATTGAGACTGATAATAACCTTTAAATAAAGGGGGTGGGTAAACCATGAGAAAACTGTGGTGCCAAGAGCTTTTTGTGACTGTTGAAATGTTTTTTTTCTCTTTTGCCCTCAGGGTCACTGCTACTACCATGGCACCATACGGGGGTACCCTGACTCCTCAGTCAGTCTTAGTACCTGCTCTGGACTCAGGTGAGCTGAGATGTCAGTTAATACTTCTCATACCTGTTGAGAGTTTGGTTTTCCTGAAGGTATCAGTATTGATTTTTCATGTGTTGGCACAATCTGTACAAAAATGTTTTTGATCTGAAGAGAAAGAAGAGGAATAGACAATGCATTTTGAGAATTTTTTGTGACATCCCTTCTCACTTGCTGCCCATCCTTGTCTGCTCAGCATTGCAGCAGTTCAATGCTTGGCACATTTAGGGGGTGCTGATGCCCAGTGACCCTCAAAGCTGGTTAACCAGTGATGGCAGGACTGGTTTGCAGCTACAAACTCAGGCACTGTCCACCAGCCTCCTCTTTTAGGAGAGTTTCCTTTGTAAATGTGGCTGTGGAGCTCCATATGGAGTTCATGGCAGGTATGATGATCAGCATTAGGATTTCAGCTGCTTGCTAACAGAAGAACAGCAAATTGGAATTGCTGGAAACCAAATCTCTTCTGAGTTGGAGAAAGGAACAGGCTGACAACATATTAAATACACAATGGACACAGTTCAGGAAACAATTATCTTCCTTACTTGGACAATCAGAGGCTGGTATTTACTCACAGAGCTGTTCCAAATCATAGTAATTAACTGTAAATTGACTCTAGTGTTCTCCCTGGAAAACCCACTTTTCCTGTCTGATTTCCAGCTGTCTCAGCCTTTTCTGGGTTTGTTTAATTTATCTACAAACAGCATGAGTAGCTGGTGTTTTTTTCCCCTTGATATTTTGCATTTTGGGCAGTAGTGGTATTATTATCAGGGCTTTTGTAACAGAGCTCAGGGACAGACAGCAGCAGAAATTGTTACCAGGGTCCCCTCTCCCTATTTGAGGGACTCATTTGCTGTAGTGGATGGTATTCCCGTGGCTCATTCCCACCCTGAGCTGGGGTTGGAACTAGATGATCTTTAAGGTCCCTTCTAACCCAAACCATTCTATGATCTTCTACAAATTTGCTTTAATTAGCCCCTTGCATGGCCCATGGCAGTCAGTATTTAGTGGTTGTTCTCACAGTCTGTAAAAATATAATGTAGTCCTCTTGGTATTTTAAGCTCTGCTTAGATGAAGGGATCATGTTGCTGCAAGGTCCACAGGGAAGATTTGTACTGAGGGTCTGTGCTGATGTCTTGCTCCAGAGCTACCTAAGAAACGATGAACTCTCAAGAGAAATCACTTTTCTCCACATTAAATGCAATTTCTTTCTTATCAACTGTACTTTCTTCTCAGTTGTTGAGTTCAGAGTCATTTCTCAGCTTTAGGCAGTGAGGGATGTCAAGGCAGCACACACTGGCAGTGACATTTTTCTCTCATCTGGTGCTATTGGGGATAAATCCCCAAAGTGTAAGCTGACAGCAGTAGGCTCTTTCCCTATAAGAAAAGTGTGGCAGTATCTTTTTCAGTACAATTTTTCCTGAAGTTTTGTAAAAGTACCCTACCAATGCATATTTTTCTCTAGCAGAACAACAGAGGGCATATCTTGCTATCCATGCTCACTTAGCTGCTGCTCTTGCTGTTGAGGTTGGTTAAGGGAGTGTCCCTGAGTGACAACAATTTGTGTTAAGAGTGCCTGTTGACTTACTCCACCAAACTTTGTTTCATGGCCTGCTAGCCAGCAATAATAACTTCCAGTCATTCCTTGTCCTTGATCTGAACTAGAGATGTCTGAAAGGCTTCACAGTGCACTGGCAGCTCCTTGAACCATCCAGCCCCTCTCATAATACCAGGTTAGGGATTAAAGGCTGGATGGTGTGATGTCCCACACAGCTGCAGTGAGGTGCTGAGAGCTCTAAGCTTCCTCCAGAAACAGACCCACAGGTCATCATGTACTGCTGCCAACAAAACATTAGTGACAATGCAGCCCTTGAGGATTTGTGTGGAAAGATCTTGACGATACCCCTGGGATTGGATCACACGGCCTTGGAAGGTCCCTTCCAACCCAGACTGCTCTAAGATTGTGATTTACTGCATGTGACCTGTTCAGGAAGGACAGGGAACTGCTAGAGAGGGTACAGTGCAGAGCAATGGAGATGATGAAGGGATTGGAGCCCCTCCCTTCTGAGGAAAGGCTGAGGGAGCTGGGTCTCTTTAGCTGGGAAAAGAGGAGACTGAGGGGGGACCTCATCCATGTTTATAAATATGGAAAGGGTGAGTGTCAGGAGGATGGAGCCAGATGCTTATTAGTGACATCCAATGACAGGACAAAGGGAAATGGGTATGAGCTGGAACAAAGAAGGTTCCAGAGAAATGTAAGGGAAAACTTTTTCACAGAACACTGGAACAGGCTGCCCANGATTGGTCTAGAGGATCTCTTGAGGTCCCTTCCTGATAGTCTGTGAGGAAAAGCAGGACAGTTCAAAGCTGCTTCATGACTGACTTTGCTGGTAGCTTCACTGGTATCACAACTTGCAAGGAAAGTTACGGATGGGATGGGATAGTGGACTTGCCCACCAACTTGCTGAAGTAAGAACTCTTGTTCATGCCATGATGAAGACCACAAAGTGCAGGGGGAAGGCCATAAGACGTCGTGTGATCATGGAGCCCAAGCTGAAGGTAGTCCCTGGGGCAGCTCTTCCACTTGCAGCAGTCGGTGGAAGGAGAGACTGGTCTCACTCTCTGTTGGTTCTTGGCTTTGTGACAGGTTCTAAGCAAGTTGGATGAATCCCCCTGTCTCAGTTTCTCCATCTGTGAAATTCATTGAATGGTTCTTACCTACCTCACACACAGCTGTTGCAGGAGACCAAAGTTTAAGTGCCTGAAAAACATCTAATGAAAGGAAGTGCTCACCAAAACCTCTGAGCACTAATATCCTCCCACTCCTGCCAGACAAGCACCTGGGGCATTGTTCCAGGCACAGAGAGGTAGGAACTCTTCATCTTTTCCCCCAGATTAGGAGAGTTCATTAAAAGATGTGAAACTAGTCAAAAAGCAGAGACTTCACATTTTAGCGTGCTCTGAAACCTGAGTGCTCAGCAGTAGTCAAGGCAGCAAAAAGGATCATAGGAATTACTGAGCCAGAAATAGAGGATGGAACAAAAAAACCCCTCATTACCACTTTATAATCCATGGAGATCTTGCTTCTTGAATTCCCTGTGTAGTTCTTGTTTTTTCCCTTTTCATCTTCACCTTGGAAAAAAGAAGTATTATATCCAGAAAAGAAAAAAAATTGCAATCAAAGACGTGGAGAAAATAGACTTGGATTTGTCACTTTTGAAAGGAGATGATGGGGAAAAGAGGTGTGGTGAAATGAGGTCACGAATGTCGTGCTGAAGAGGGGACAATTACTGAATATTTCTCATAACCCCTAAATTAGGAGGCATCAAGTAAAACTTTTGAGCAAAGGGAGGTATTTCTGTTATTATTCTGCCACATAATGAAGCTGTGGAGCTCCCTGTCATGGCTGGGTGTAGATATAAGAAATAGATTCAATAGATAAGACAGTTTTGGACATGGGGGATCCTCTTCAGGACTGTCAAATCCAAAAATGTCCCTGACACACACACACTGTTAGGGCTGGTGGTACCAACTGGAGTCTGCAGATGAGCTGGAGCAACATTGCTCTGACCTACCACAGCCATCAAGCTCTTACAGTGTAACCTCAGAGTTGACCATTTGAGATGTCTTATTATTTTGTAAATTGGATGTGATTGCTCTGTGATGAGAACAAAAAAAATGAGAGTGAAATCTGCAAACCAAAGCAGATTTGACTGGTTTAATTTTTTTTGCAGGCAGGTAGAGAGAATGAGAGGGAAAATAAAGGGAAAGTAAATTCTGTTTTCTTACAGAGATCCTGGAGTGTTCCAGTTATGTTATATCCCCTCAGACATAACATTCCAGCTCCTTGCTTCACGTAGGATTGCAGTGGCATAAATAGTTGGGTTGACAGTGATAGCTGCCTAAAATGCAGGTTAGAGGAGAGCACAATCAAACCATAATCTGTATCCTGCTGCTTTCCCTGGAGGAGGAAGAGCTGAATGGTGGAGAGAAGTCAGTAAATGCTGAGTGCAGGAAATGGGAACAATGGGTAATCAGGATTTCCTGCACTTCCATCTGTGTAAGAAACCAGTTAGACTGACAGGGCTTGTGGGAAGGTGGAGGTATGACAGAATCAAGCCATTTCCTTCCTGTCCTCAGGAAATCCCTTTCTATTTATCCAGCTCTGAGGTTCTTCAAGCTTTTAGCAAATAGTTTCAGCCTCACATGCATAAGATAAACTTGTATATCCGTGAATGATTTTTTTTTTGCCTTACTAATTTCCTTTCAAGTGCAGAACTCAGCAAATACACCCAAAAAATGAAGCCTGACAAGCATAGTCTCTGTGGTCCAGGTGCTGTCAGGGGATGGTGGCACAGGACTGTGTGGCTACAAAGGCATCTGTGGTGACTTCTGGCTTCTGGGAGCTTGAGAGTTGCTCCCAGAAATGCCCCTGGTGGTTTAAGGGCTCATCTTCCAGAAAGCCTTTCTCTTTCTGAAGCACCAAAATGCCTTGAAAATCCTGAGAATCCCCTGGAGTTGCCCTGTTTCTAGGTAATAAACCTGTTTGTGCATAGAAAAATAATTTAGTTGTTGTTTATCCTCATTGGGTGCTGTGCCCACAGTCACTGGGATAGGGATAAGGTCCCAGAATTGAGCAGACAGTGGATTTTTTATGGGACTACACAGTAATTAATGCTGCACGAGACAACCAGTACTAGAGCCATCCATTTTTCAAATGATCTGGCTGAACTCCCTGCAGCCCAGACAAAGGCAGTGAAGAGGGGATTTAAACATGACACTCCAGACATCAACTATTTAAAAAAGGAATGGAAGTAGGAAACCAGTGAGGAAAAAAAAAATTAAAATTCCTCCTGGCTCTTCAAACATAATTTCCCCACGGAGGGGGAGATTTCATCCAAAAAAAGCAGTTAGGGGAAAATCCCAGTTGAGGAAAAGCACTGGTTTGAGTGTATGCTTTTCCCCCCTATACTTTCTGAAGAGCTTTTAGTTCCTATAAACATCTTGCTCTTGTAAGTTAGCCAACTGTGAAACTGCTGGAGGATTTTGAGCTTAGGAAGCATTCAGCTTCTGGGGTTTCATAGCTTCTGTATTTTGTCTGCTAAAGTGGTAAAAAGCTCCTGGGTCACGCTCACCTCTGTGATCTGAGCTGAAGAGTGTCTCAGTTCTTTGACAATTGTGTTCATGCTGTCTCTGGGTGCAGAGCAATCTCCCAGAGCATCCCTGCTTACTGCCAGGGCAAGTCTGATAGATGATTGGTACCCTGCTGTTTCAGCCTGTCTCCTCTCCATCAAGTCTGTGTCTGTCTGTGCTTAGTTTAAAAAATATTAAAAAAAAAAGAAACAAACCCAAAACTAAAAATATATTTACATAACATGCTTTTTCAAGTCATAAAATAATAGCCTATAACTGCACATTTGAATCATACCTTTTGCTATTAAGATGTTTGCTCACTGATGCCAGCATTTCTTTCCTCATTTTTTCTCTGCTTTCCTTTCTCTGTCTCATCAGCCTCCCAGTCGAGCTCACAACTATGTTTTTTCTGAGAACCCAGTTATTGTTTCTCACCACCCAAATGCTGAACACAAAATTGCATTATTGCTTTCAACTCCCCTGCTTAAATTCCAGGCATCCAAGCTGTAGCCCCCATATGCATTTACTCTGGGCAGATCTGTCTCACACTGAAAAAGGATTAGGTGCGTGCTGCAGGAGTCTCTGGGTATGATTTGAGACATTTTAGACACTGTGCTATAGAATATATTTTCAGGTTAATGAAAGGCATTGGCTGGAATAAAATATATTTGAGTAATGATGTGTCTGAGTAAGCAAAAACACCTCCACTGCTGCTGCTGTGTGTAAAACCAGTAGTGCTCCTGCTTTCACCTCCCTTTGAGGTGCTGCCCTGGGTTCATTGGGGTGAGATTTGTTATTTTAATGAAATCCTGATGTGCAGCATAGGAGGATAAGGGCATTACTTAGGTCTTGTGTGATGCTCTTCATCAGTACACAATTATTACCTGTGATTGCTAAAACTTACTCCACTTTAAAGGTGGGGAATATACGCAGGAAGACTTGAGCTGTCTGTCCAAGGCTGCCCCAGGGCAGGGATGGAGACAACAAGAGTTTCTGGAGTCCAGCTCCCATTCTCTGCCTTTCCCAGTACTGTAAAGTTTGATACTGACCAAATCATTTGGAAAATGTCTAAGTATCCTTTAGCCCATTAGAAAAATGCTCAATAGATCATCTTGTTCACTCATCCCAGTGGGATTCATCTGCAACTTATTAAAACCAGGGTAAAAGTTAAGTTTGTCTTCATTACTCCATTTTTCTTCTTTGGTTTGTCTGCCTGATTACTTGCCTGGGAATCTGCTATGCAGCAACACTTGAGAATGTAGAATTGATTAAAAAATTAAATAAAATACCCTGATCACCTTATGTTATCACATGTTGGGAGTTACTGCAGTGAGTGAATGCTGTGATTCCATCCTGAGCATCATTCAGGATGGAATCATAATAAATTCTTTACGGTGAGGGTAGTGAAACACTAGAAGAGGTGGTGGATGCCCCCTCAGTCCCTGGAGGTGTTTAAGGCCAGGCTGGACTGCACTGAGCAACCTCTTCTAGTGGGAGGTGTCCCTTCCTATGGCAGGGGGGTTGGAACTTGATGATCTTTAAGGTCCCTTCCACCCCAAATTACTTTATGATTCTGTGATCATGAGAAAGAAGCTCCAGGGCCAAAAAGGTTCCAATTCTGTCATCTTTTCACCTAAAACTCCCATGGGAATTGGTGGTACAGCTGGGGATCAAGCCTTTTACTTTAGAAGCTGTGACATGAGTTATGAAATGAAGGTTCTGTAGGGTTTTAGATGGACAGGAGAGCTGCAGGTCCTTGTGCTGAGCCTGTGGGCAGAGACAGGCTTGATGTGAGTTTGTGGTGCATGAGCGTGACAGCCCTCCATAGTCTTAATTAATTTCTTACACACTGAGAACATCTACATTCCTCTTGCAGTGGTAATAGCGCTTTTTATTCTTATTGTTTAGAAATGAGTGTAGCTTTGAGCTTCATTAAAACCAAATGTTTAATTGCATTCATGGGTATCAGATTTATTGATTTACTTAACTTTCCCTGTATAGCGCAGCAGAGCAATATATCAGCGTTTCATATAATGCTGTCATGGCCAAGTTTTACTTCAGCATCACAATTTCTCAGACAAGTATGCCTTGATGGTTTATGTTGGCAGGGCCTTTGCTTCTGCTGACAAGTTGGAAAAGAAAAATCTCATTTATATTTTGGAGATTTCCTAAAGCCTGTTGATTTATGAAATACGACTGGCCTGGCGTTAGCTTTTTGTTTGGGTTTTTCTTCCTAAGGGGGGGGGAAAAAAAATAGCACATTTTGCTTTATCAACCATTTAAACAGAGGAGTTATTCCATCAAATTACACTTCCCTAATTGAAAGATTCCTGGCAACCTAAGCATCAATTAATAAAAAGGGATTTAATTTCTGTTTTAATTTCTGTTTTCTTTGAGATGGAAGAAGCTGTCCCATTGTAGGCCATCCCATATACATGTTTCCTGAGTGTCTATATGACATTAATGGCATACCATGGGCAAATACTAATGCCTCATTTGTGTTTGGTGCTAATTAGCAGCAAAGTGGATGTGGTTTGTTCATTGCTGACCACCAAACATGAGCAGGGTTCAAACCCCGTTGAGGAGTGAAAAATTAGCTTGAGCCCACACTGAAGCAGCTTCCAGTTGGCTTGGAGCCTGTGGAGTGATGTCTGGACATGCTATATGATATAAATTTAATATTTTTCTCCCTCTCTCTCTGCTACCAGTGATGAAAAGGACACCCAGTAGGGTTTGAGTTGTCTCTGGTCTTTCCTGTCCAGCTCATTCACAAGGTTTTTCCAACTTCTCAGCATCACCATGATTTGGGACTGGGGATAACCCAGGTGCTATGAATTAGGACACCTGGACACAATGTATGCTTATATTGTGTTATTCCCAAGTGTTTATAATCTTAGGAATTCTGGTAGTCTTTTTCCTGCTAGATGTAATGTTAGAAATCCCATGGATTTTAGCAGGAGAAGCTGTTCTTAAATAGCAACTGCTGAAATCCCTTTGTATCATTTTTGGTTGGAGATCTGTAGTTTATTATGCTGTCTGTTTGCCACATTGGCAATCTTTATAGATTTTAACATTAATGCCTCCCAAAAAAAAAAGGAAAAGCTGCACCACTTTGGTCTTTGGGGAAGACAGGCTGAGTCTGGAGTGTGGAGAAACACATTTGAGAAGGAGACATGGAAATGGTGTGGGAGTAAAAGAGGGGTTTTAGAAACACCTGAGAAAAGTGGAAGGAAGAAGCAGCTCTGGATTTATTTTATTTGCATCAAATTCTAAGCCCTGACTGACTGGGAGGTTTTATTTATCTAATCCAGCCACACCAAAAGAGAAAGAAAGAAACTATAGCTTGCAGTAAGTTACATTTTTAAGGTGCTGTGCTTGGCACTGATCAATGGGGAGGGAAAATCCAATTGTAGGAAAAGCAAATTAGCCCAAAGCAGAGATCTGGCCAAGATAATTCATATTTGATATTCATTATCTTATTACAGATGGTCACAAGCCAGGTGCTGCTCTCCTGTAGACAGCACTTAAAGGATAAGTGTACATTAAGTGAAAAATATCTTTTTTTTTATGCCAAATTCTTGGATTTTCTTGCCATGGAATTGCTTTATGCACAAAGGTGGGACTGTTCTCAAAGGTTTGTGCTGTTTCTTGAGATGAGAGCCTTGATGGAAAGTTGAAGATGATTAGAAGCAAGGAAAATTAATTAATCACTCTGGTCATTTGTTCATATCCTCTGTAACTAAAAAAAATGAGGTATAAAAAAATGTTTATTTAGTTAATTTAGACATTAGCTGTGGATAAAAGGTACATTGCAAAGCTGGCATTGATGTAGCTTGTTGTGGCTATGAATGGCATGATACTGACTTCTTTTTCTTCTTTTTTTTTTAAAAAAGAGTAAACTCATTACTCAGTAAAAACATATTACTAAGTCTCTACTGTAAATAATTCAATTTAATTCATTTTTTACTTAAATGTCCAAAGTTTAACATTAAAAATAAGACCTTTCATGGATTTATGTTGCTTTGGAGTCATCTGCAAGGGGAGATGGTCAGGCTGGCCCATTTCAAGCAGTGACTAATGGACTTCTGCCCCCACTGCTGCTTCCAGCTGCCTCCAAAATTAAATGATTAATTACAGAAGGGAAAGACAACAATCCTGATTTGATTATGTTGGCTGATTAGAGAGTTGCTGACTAGTGGAGCAAAGGGAATATGTTGTCCTACTTTCCTAAATTCTTCAAGGAATGGGGCAGATATGGAAATAATTGAGAACTGTGGGATGTGAGGTTGCTCACATCATGGGTTGACCTGTTGGGAGGTCTCCAGTGGGTCACTTGTGCTGTAGCACATCTGAGCTGGGCTACGAGGGCTGCTGTGATAAATCAGTCCTCCTTTTCTTCCACAGTTTGTCTGCGAAATGGATAAATAATATATCTCATGCAATGAAATGAATTATCGGACCCTGATTCTTGGTTCAGATCAAGAACCAAGATCTGAACTCTTTGGAGATGCTTCTTTGGATGCCGTTGTCCAGACTTTTTAATATGGTTTTTCCAGTCTTTTTTCTTGGACTTTCAGTTTCTCTAGTTAACAGTGAAATGGACTTCTGTTGACTTGGCTGAACTGATGTTAATGATGTTTTGCAGCAAATCTGTGCACTAAGCTTGGGATGAAAATTTCACTTAGGAGGTAAAGGCTTTCAGTTTCTCTGGTGTATCTTGCTAAGAATAGAAAGCTAGGGCAGCTTTTCCCTAATAATTTTACTTTTTATTTCAAAATAATTCTCTGTGGTGTCATTAACCCACTTCTTGGTCCCTCCTCTCTTTTCTTTCTTCTTTTCTTTAGCTTTCTGCAGGAAGATTTGTATGGAGGCATGTATCAGTCTCACAGTGGTTGTAGTGTCTTGCCTCTGTTGCAGTGCAGACAGAAATAAAAAGAGCAGATGCTTTCTGTTCACCAAAAAAAGGCACATTAATGAAATTGGGCCAGTTTGGGGCTGAAAATAATTCCTTTGCAGGGCATATGCAGACAGTGTTGAGCAGTTTAGAGGAGGAATTAAGGAAGAATGCTTAGGCCAGTTAAAAGTTTTATAGGAATTCCACATAGAAGCATCTTAATTATTACTGCTGAACCTTTTGCCACTTCTGTAGGGACTAATGCCTGCATAATTTAAAGATAAGGAAGAAATTAATAATGTCCTGCACTCCTCTGTGTAGCTTCTAATTGATAATAACTTGCAAAAACCCATTAGCAAAAATGCTTATCCCTAGTTTAGAAGAAAGAAACAGGTTTAGAAGGCTGTCTTTCTGTGGTTACACTGTTAGCCAACAAATCCAACTCTGTGTAGGAACTCTATAGGACCCTCCTGGGTTGTTGGCAACATCTGCTCAGGATGCAAGACGGACATGGAATATTAAATTCCTTTCTCTTCCAGTGATTTCTACCTCAGCCCTGTCTATAAATCTACATCATGCCTTCATATGCTGTGCCAGCCCTGATGTGCAGTTTCCTTGCTCTGTGGTCCTCCACTTGCAGTTGTCATTACTCATTTTGGTGGGTTTTGGTTAGGAGGCAGCAGAGGAAATCCCACATTGGTTTGTTCCCTGTGTCCTTCCACATATTCTTGTAGGAAAATGTTCTGTCCCTTCTTAAACCCCTCATTTCTCTTTGTGAGAAATGCAGCAAGAGAGATTTCACTGATGGCAAAATATTTGAGATCCACAGAGAATAGGTGATGTTGCTATAAAAAAATATTACTAAGGGTAGTAAAGGGTGTTCAACAGGAATCCAAGGGTAGTAAAGGGTGCAAAACAGGAATTCAGTGGGTGATATTCCTTAGCTTTATTCTGCTTCCCCACTGGGCAATATTTACTGGTCCATTTTGACACTGTGCTGCATCTTCCATATGGCAAAACTGGTGCTTGCATCAGCATTTGGTTTAAAAACAAATCTGATGCCCATTGCA
>VZTY01016482.1:0-11645 GCA_013400935.1 Turnix velox | reverse complement strand
ATTGCAGCTGCTCTTGGGTCTTGTTTTTTTGCATTTGTTAAGGACAAAATATGTGGTTAGATGGACTTCCGGTGAGACATAATTGAGTCAAATATATGTTTTACTCTCCTTTCCCTCCTTTTTATTGCTTCTCAAACTCCCATGGCCCGTTCTGCTAAAAAACTGAGCTGGGAACACTTAACCAGGAGGAATGAGTTTCTTCGTGATCATCCTTTAATAGCTATATATAGGGCTTTTTATTAAATATCATTTAAGTAAGTATTTATTAAGTATTCTTTATTATGAGAACATTGTTTTCACAAAGCAGGTAAAAGAATCTCAAAGACTGAAGATTCAATTTGAAAATTCTATTAAAAGGTGGAGCTTATTATTAACCCCATCAGACAGCTTTTGGGGGTAATTATAAGTGAGCCCTGCAAAACAGAAAGTTGTGGGTAAGCATAAAACACTTTTAACTGATCCACTGGTGTTTAAGATTCTAAAACCTGGAGCTTTAAATCCATCTTAAATACATGATTTCTATTTAGCTCATAATACTAGTTGCCTACCTGACAGATTTGTTTTCCTTTTTGTCACTCAGGCAGGCTGTATCTCCAAATGCTTTGCAAACTGTGTGGTTATTGGTGGGCTGAGTATTAATGCTTTCCCTCTAGGTAAAAAGAGATGATAACACATTTGGAGTGAGAGCTGAACATAATGTGGACAGTCTGTGTTATTGCATAAAGCAGAAAAATCTTGCTTTTGGGTTGAGGATGTTTACAGGAAGAGAGAGTGATAGTGTTGTGGGGAACAAGGCAGGTCTTTCAACTGATGGTGACTTGTTATTTCTTTTAAACAAAGGAAGCCTTCATAAGCTGAAACAAGCTTGTTGCTGTGAACATGAAAGTAAAACAGAAAGAACATGAAGTCAGCATGCTTGCAGCTGCTATTGCTATCCAAAGCATCTTTCAAGCAGCTGTACTTGCAAATTGCAAGGACAGTATCTCCAAACAGATTTGCTGCGGTAGTGGAAGGTGGAATTAACTGAGAGCAGAGCATGTACAGTCTGCTAATGATGGGGACAGGATTTCCTCCTCTTATTTTCTTTAATCATGAACATCATCAGTATTTCACAGGGAATCTTAGCTGGACAGTATCTTATTGTAAGATGTCCTTAGCCATGGCAGGGAGTTTGGAACTGGATGATCATTAAGGTCCCTTCCAACCCAAACCATTCTGTGGTCATGGTCACCTTTCTATTTAGATATCCACACAGAGTGCTTAAAATTTGCCACCTATCTCTGGACTCCATCTACACAACCAGTAGTCTCCAGGATCAAGAATTTATAAGCCTCAGGATGCCTCTGAATAAAGGATGCCTCTGAAAGTAGTGTTTTGACTTCATATAATTACATGGTTACATCATCTGTGCAGTATCTAAGACCTGTTAGTGATAAACTTAAATTAGCCAGTACTAGCTGTTATGATCAGTGAGGAGAAAACCATAAAAAAAAAGGAGCTTTAAATGTCTCTGCATCCAAACCTAAAACAGTAAGAGCCACTCCCTCACTGTTTTCTGCCAGTTTTTGAGAAGAAGTTCCTGATGCTTCACATAGTGCTTGGGAGGATGTTAAAATACAGCAGGCTGGAGGTTTTAATGAGAATATCCTCTGTTCAGGACAGCCAGTGAATCATACAGCTGCTTTCATTCAGCTCTTTTATCAAAGAATTAAGCTGTTTGTAAATGGCAGAGTCCTCTGAGACTAGGACCAGCCCAGAGAGTAGAGAAATTTGCTTGTAAACAGCACAGTTTTCTTCCAGTTCAACTCCTTCTGTAGCAGCAGCTGCAGCAAGGGATATTTTTCCTTGGAGCTTGTTATTTTAAAGAGTGTGGATGCATTTGACCTTCTGTATTTTTTTAAAAAGCCATCAAAAAAAGCTTTCAGGCAACTTACTGTGGAAACAGGGTGATCTGGAAGTGACTGTTAGTGCCAGCTTCTCACTGGCTGTCTGGATGGATTTAACCTGCCAGGTGAGAAAGGATTTGATGGGTAGAGCTTGAGTTCACTTGCTTGCAGGCATATCTGTATAGACATAGCTGTTACTCAGTGTGATCCCAGCTGTTAACCTGAAGACAGAACAATTAATTTCCTTGCCAGAATCTTTCATGGCACTCATCAATAAAAAGATCTTTGCATGCCTTTCAAATGGGAATTTATTTTTTCTCACAAACATACTTTTTAAGATAAAGAGTATTATCTCTTTTTTCCTTTTTTTTTTTTCATTCTTTTTTGTTTGTCTTTTTTTTCTTTCAGCCAAGAAGTATTCCACTGACAGATTACTGTTAAAAGTATCTGCTAATTTGGGATGTCTACTGTGGTCTGATTTTCAGTCTCCTTTTATATGTTGGCAGTCCAGCTGCCACTTATTGTTGATCAGGAGGATTTCAGATTTATTAAGTCTTGATCCTGGGCCCGTAAGATAGAAGCCTGAATTCTTGCATTCCCTAAATTTAGAGCTCCTCATTAGATGCTCTTTGTAAGGACTTAATGCCATGTGGGCTGCTGCTTCTTTGAAACTAATGGTTAGAAGCAAACTGAGCTCCCCTTCCACCCCTAGAAAGTCTAACTTGTAGTGTCTCACTAAAAACTGCAGGGGTGCTCAATGGAGTTAAATATCTACCACCCAAACACTCCTGAGAAAGAGTGGGCACTTTGCCAGTGTTCTGCAGATATTTGCTCTAAGCAAGGCATGATTAGTTGTGAGGATCTTGGCTTTTGTTCAGGATCTTTGATCTGACTGGCACAGGCTCTTCTGTCTGTTCCTCCTGCTCTTTCTGAGCAGCCTTTGTCCCACTCCTACCACTCTTCTAGTTTCTCATCCAACTCCTGTTGACATCACTTTGTACTGGTCTCCACTGATGTTTTCTTTTGGTCTCAGTGTAGTGATACCATGCTCCAAAAACCTCAGTCACTATGGTTGACTGCATGGGATGTTAAGTTCATCTTAGACTCTTTAGGAGATTTCAGCCTTTTGTGGCCTCACTCTGCTTTCCACATCTGGCATCACAGAAGTACACAGAATCACAGAATGTCAGGGATTTGAAGGCACCTCAAGAGATCATCTAGTCCAATCCCCCTGCCAGAGCAGGAACACCTAGCGTAGGTCACACAGGAACTTGTCCAGATGGGTTTTGAATGTCTCCACAACCTCTCTGGGCAGCCTGTGCCACTGCTCTGTCACCCTCACTGGGAAGAAGTTTTTCTTACATTTCTCTGGAACCTTCAATGTTCCAGCTTCTGTCCATTTCCCCTTGTCTAATCAGCTTCAAATCTTCAGTCTTCACATCTCTTAACCATTGTACCACTCTGGAAAACAGTATCTGAGAGTTAGTCCTGGTGTGTTCACCTACCATGTGAGTCCCCTAACCACCAGGTTGTTAAGGAAACAGTCCTTGAAGCTCCTCAGGCTGGAGATTTTTCAGCTTGATATATACTACCTGGTGCTAATGAGGGAGGGTGGGAGATGTTGGGAGCATCTGCTCCTGCAGTGGAATGACATGATATGATCTGGGAAAAACAAGATTTTCTGTATGTTAAGTTTTTTTATACAACAAACCATTTCATAGAATGGTTTGTGTTGGAAGTATCCTCAAAGATCATCTGGTTCTAACCCCCCTGGCATGGGCAGGGACACCTCCCACTAGACCAAGTTGCTCAGTGCCTCATCCTGCCTGGCCTTGAACACTTCCAGGGAGGGGGCATCCACAACCTGTTAGTGTCTCATCACCCTCACAGTAAAGAATTTCTTCCTAATATCTAATCTTAATCTCTCCTCTTTTAGTTTAAAACCATTATCCCTTGTCCTGTCACAACAGACCCTGATAGAGTCCTTCTCTATCTTTCCTGTAGGTTTCTCCCTAAGTAGGAAAAGCTGCTATAAGGTTTAAGCACCCTTAAGGGTATAGGTAGACATGGGTAGTAGAGAAGACAATAAAGATGCTTATAATTGACATTTTTCCAACAGTTCTGTCAGCAAAGAAAAACATACTGTTAAAATTATTGCAGCTTGAGAGAAAAAAAAATAGAACATATTCTTCTTATATGTGCAAACTGCCTCTTTTGTGGACTTTTGCTAAATGTTGAACTCATTTGTTTTTTATTTCTTTTATCAGGAAACAGAATCTATCTGTATTAAACAAAGATAGTGACAAAATTGCTGATTAAGATAAAAAAACCCCACCATTATGTTAAGATGAGTGGCATCAGCATGAGGAAAGTAGGTTTTGTAGCACAAACTCAGTGTGGACATTTAAATCATGGCACTGTGATTGACATCCTGGTGTCTCTGGTGGGTGACAGTTTAACAACTGTAGGATTGTGATCATTGCTCAGCTTCCAAATAGATAATTATATTTGGGAGGGATTTTTCTCAATCAAGGTCTAACTGTTTCCCTTTGCTTCAGTATCTTAAGGCTGTGAAGGGAATAAATAGTGTTCCTCCTTGTAAAGTCACTCAGAAATAAAACTAATTTGGTCTGAATCATAACATCAGAGACAGAAGGCATGTTTTAAGATCATAGTTCACCTTCCTGCTAGGGCAAGATTATCTCATGCATTATATTTACTGGGATTTCACACAGTTTAATTTAAAGTCTTGCAGGCAGAAAGCTTTCTGTGACTGCTTGCTCTTCAGATTTCCTCTCAGCATTCATTCTGATGTTTTTATTTCAAAACATCACCTCCTATAAATTTATTTTCTATTTTGCCATGTGCTGTTTGGTCCAAAGTGGTGTGTGACTTTCAATAAACCCCCAAAAAGGAATTGTTTGATGGAGCAACTATCTGCAACAGCAATGATCAGGAATCAGGACCTGGGGACGTTCTTCATGTCATCTTTGATGCTGGAGATGGTGAAATGTAAAAATCAGTGTGATTTTCTTTATTTAGGGAGCTTAAATTTACTTTTATCAATATTATCCTATTGGACTGTGTCATCAATCCAATTTATCTTTCAGATTTACCTGATATAAGGGAATGCTGGGCCATTTCTGAGGTTATTTTCTGCAATCTGTCTAACCTTTATTTTCTGTGATGCTCAGAAATCTTCTGTGATCTCATTAGTGAGCAGAGTTGGCTTTATGTTATTGTCTGCAGGACATTGTGCCTTTGCAGCAGTCCCTGTGATACCATTTAAGCTCCTTCCACAAAACAATAAAGTGTAATTTTTTTGGGTGGCATTTCACTAATGTTGAAACTTAAATATGGGAAACTTCTCCTGGGGTAAAGTGCCATAAAAATGTGAAATTTTATGACTGGTGATGCTTTCTCACTTCTCATGCTTCATAATCATAAAAAAATAAGGTCATTAAATTTTCATACATTCTCACAGGCATAACTATGTTTAAATAAGTGGTACTCTGGTGATTTAAACCTCAGGAACTGAATGGTCAGATTTATAACACATAAAATTTATATTTCTTAAGGAAAAATTAGGTACAAACTCTTTCTAAAACATCATACTCCTACTTGGATAATAAGTTTTTTTTCAAGGAAGCCCACTCTGAAACTCCAGTTAAAATCCATTTCTCCAGTAATTTCTTGCAGATTTTCCAAAGAACAGAATAAATTCTTAAAAGAAAAATTCTGATGTTTTGTCATGTGGAATGGGAAAATAGTGCTTGTTATCTTTTCCAATGTCTTCTGCAATAAAAAAAGATTGGATGCTAGTAGAATTGTAGAGTCACAGAATGGTTTGGTTTGGAAGGGACCTTAAAGATCATCTAGTTTCAAACCCCCTGCCATGGGTAGGGACACCTTCCACTTGATCAGGTTGCTCGGTGCCTTGTCCAGCCTGGCCTTAAACACCTCCAGATAGGAGGCAATCATAACCTCCTGGGGCAACCTGTTCCCACCACTCTCATTCTAAGTAATTTCTTTCTTATATCTAGCTTGAATCTATTTTCTTTTGACCTGAAACCTGTGGTGGCTTATTGGTGGAAATCTGGGTGTACATTCAATCCAAAGAAATGAATATAAATCCAGCACCTGATAAGGAGAATGTCTCAAGTCAGCATCTCACCCAGAATAGAGCACTGTGTCTTCTGGCTGAAAGCCACCACGTCTATGTCTGAAGGATCCAGAACAAATCATCAAGTACTGGTAGTACTCCAGATTTTCTCTTGCAAATTCTTTGCAAGAGGGTACAGCCAGTCCTCTGAGGTCTGCAGTGGATCCTTCAGACCTTCCTACATAAAACCCATAGACTTATTTCAGACACCAGTGAGTGCAGATGGTGGCAGTGGATACATTCAGTCTTTTGAGTGCAGTAATTAGTCCCCCATCTTTTGCAGTAGAGATTTCTAACCTGCAGGGTAGTCAATGATAGAAATGTAGCTCCATTCTGGGAGGAAGATGAGAAAGAGTTTGAAGGCTAGTGCTTAGCAGACAAGAAAAAAGGACAGAAAAGATGTTAGAAGACAGGATAATTATGAAAGGACAGGGTATAGGGCAAAGTGGAGACCTAAGAGCTGCCCTTCATATTAGACTATGAAATGTTTCAAAGCGGACAACTCTCTTTCCTACTCTATGGTTGTTTCCAGTCTCATTGCGTAAAATGCCTTTTCTAAAACAACTATTTAAAGGCTATATCCCAACTGGNCAGGAAGGTTGGGGTAGGACTTTTTAATAGGGTCCAGGATTGGAGGACTAGGAGTAATGGGTGCAAATTGGAAGAGGGGAGATTTAGTCTGGGTATAAGAAACAAATTCTTTCCTGTGAGGGTGGTGAGACAAAGGAACTTGTTGCCCAGAGGTTGTGGTTGCTCCCTCCCTGGAGGTGTTTAAGGCCAGGCTGGATGAGGCATTGAGCAACCTGATCTAGTAGGAGGTGTCCCTGCCCATGGCAGGGTGTTGCAACTAGATGATCTTTAAGGTTCCTTCCAACCCAAACCATTCTATGATTCCATGATTCTATGTCATTACAAAATAAAGATTAGCAGTTTGAAGTCATAGCTGACCTCAACATGCAATTATTAGTCTACACCATGTTACCAAATATTATCAAGTCCCCTCTAGTGTTAGTTGGAAGGCACATCACTATTACCTGGTTTTAGTTAGAAGGCACATCGCTATTACCTGGTGAATCTGATGGACCAGTTGTTTTGTAATTATGTTTTCCCTTAAATCCTTACTCCACTTTCCAGAAGATTGGGTTAGCTGCATACCTCCAGCAACATCTTTCCACTATGAGGGGGGTGCAATTAAATAGTTATGATTGATGAAGGATCACACAGTTGTGAGGAACTGGCTGAGCCCCTTATCCACTTATTTTCCCATTCTTTATCTATGAGGGTTTTAGAGAGGCAGAATTGCAAGCAAGGTTTGACATATGTTTATGGGCATTAGTTCAGCTTCATTGGGTTATGCTTTTCAAAGCTTTTTGTTTGGAATCCTGAGCAATTGATTTTCACTGGGAAACCTGAGGGCATCTTCATGCTATTGCTATCAGTGTGATCCAGTTCTATTTTCCACAGAAATTCAGCAGGAGTGCAATTTAATGAGACCAGTTAAAGGAATCTGACTGCTCTATTTATAGCACATTAATTGATCAGGGTAGCTGTGATAGGAGGAAACTTCAGAGAAAATCAATGCAGTATCAAATGAAAGCAGCACTCAAGCCTTTTAAGAGAGGTGCATGGAAAGCCAATTAAGAATTGATCCATTTGATGATCCATCAGAACAACTTGGACCATGTGTATTCTTACTTGGGGTCCTAGGGATGAAATCACACTGAGCAGCTTGGAAGATGTGTATTCCATGAACAGTTAATTTCTGTTGGCTAAATTTATATAACACTCATAGCTAAGGATGTCAATGGTGCTGTATTTTATCTTCATTCAGTTTTGAGCTTGTATAGGGGCATGGAGTTGTGGCTTAATTAGCTAAATGACTAATGTCAGATATTTTGTCAATTATCAATGTGGTCTTCATCTTTCTTTAAGCCCCAGTTGGGAATCCAGTTCTCCATGACATCAGCAGTTGCCGTGGTGAACTTTCATAAGCTGGTCTTTAATCTTTCATAAAATCTCAGGCTGGGAAAGCAGACATGAAGATTAAGACCAAAAAAGAGAACCCATGCATTTGCAGCATTGATTTCTCCTCTGAAATAAAAGAATGCAAGGCAAGTCTCTTTGTTTTTGGGAAAAAAAAAAAGAGAATTTGCTGCATTGGTGTGCACAGTCAGCCATGTATATATCTAAGCAACGCCTGGAAAGGAGCTTGTGNAAAAAAAAAAGAGAATTTGCTGCATTGGTGTGCACAGTCAGCCATGTATATATCTAAGCAACACCATGAAAGCAGAATTTGGAAGATGCAAACAGAGGTGTGTGGTGGCTGAAAGAGGTCAAAATCAAACATAAAGCTAAAGCTTGAATGTGATGAGTGACTCAGCTTTGTTATAAGCAGTGGTAGAGAATAAAGGCAAGTTTGGCAGCTCTTCTTTTTGCTGCATTTGGCTTAAAAGCTGGATATTTTTCAGAGCAACAGGCTGCAATTATAAATTACTGTACCAGAGAAAGCTGGAAAAGAAAAATCTCTTTGTGAGCTACCAGCAGAGAGATGATGTTTGAACCTCAGTCTGGTGGAGATGGGTGCTCAGGATAATGCATGAACAAAGAAAAGGAAGGGGCAGAGAGTTCTCTGGGGACCATACAAAGGAGAATAGGCTTGCAGGGTTGATTTTAAGAGCAAGCTCAGAGTTTGGAGGGCAAACTGAAACCAGGTTGTGATTGAACAGCTCCTGAGCCTTTGCTGCACTCAGGTGATGTTGAAAGAGTGGAAGTATCTTTGTCACTATTGAAGGACATAAAGGTGCTGTCTAAAGCTTTCATTTTGGAACATTTTGGGTCAATATGTAACTGTCATCTTGTTCTGTGCTATTTTGTCCACTAAGAGAGGGCTTTTCTTCCCCATGAACCTTATCATGCTTGTGCCATTGCATTATGGTACTAAGGATACCATCACTGTAGCTCTTTCTGACACAGATCTTCTTAGAAGCTCATTTTTGCCCAGATCTTTGTCTTCCAGTGCAAAGCTTTTTCCCCTGTTTCCTTGTCCTTACTCAGTCCTGGCTCCTGACTGGGACCAGATGTTGTGTCAGTGCTTCCCTGTGTTTGCTCACTCTGTGATGCCTCTTCTTTTTGAGAAATGAAGGACAGTTGCTATTGCATATTTGTTTTCCTGCACTAAAATTGGGAAAGCCTTCAATCACACTTTGGAAATGGAAAAGGTTTTAAAGAGGCAGTGGGTTACAGATCTATAGAGCTATTTTGTGGGTACATTAGTTGAAAAAAAAAAACAAACCAGAAAATAGAAAAAAAGCAGAATCAGGAGGTCTTGGGTTTTTTTTTTTCTTTTTAAATTGTTTTTATTTTTTTACAGATTTTAAAGCTGGGAATGATTTCTTTTAAAGACATGAAATCTTGTGCACAGGGCTTATATGCTTTCCCTGAGTCCCTTCCCTCCTGGAAAGGTTTTTTTTTGACAAATTTAACTTAGCCATAATATGTGTTGCCAAGCAGTATTTCCCAAGACCCTTCCTTCTCACACTCAGGAGCATACTGGTGAAATTACAGAGTGGACTTACCTTTGCCCAGGTCACAACATGAGAAGTTCTCCCTCAGAGTACTCCATTGTATTTCCCTCCCAGCACCAAGTTCTCAATTTTGCCCTTGAAAAATACCTTTTTTTGCATGGATGGCAGTCTGTCACAAGGCTGGGACACAGGTCATTGCTGTGAGAAACTGCAAAATGGAATTATCTTTGTCCAGGTCAAAGGATGAGAAGTTTACCCTCAGAGCACTCTGTTGTATTTCCCTCTAAGCACCAAGTTCTCACTTTTGCCCTTGAAAAATACCTTTTTTTGCATGGATGGCAGTCTGTCACAAGGCTGGGACACAGGTCATTGCTGTGAGATGAGAGACTTTTGGCATTCTTCTGAGTCACTGGCACCATCTGTCCCTCTTCCTGAGGTAAGACCGGATGGAGGGAGCGGAGCCATTCGGCTTCTTGGCATCCCTGAGCTTGCATCAGTTGTGAGCTATGGGGAGGCTGGTTTATCAAAACTTGTTTTCTTCCATGTTCTGCAGAGATCCCCAGGCATAATCTGCTTTGATTCACATGCTTTATTGCAGGAGACACATTTTGCTGCAAAGCAGATGGTTTCAGAATGATTGTTTTTGCTGTTAGTGCATCACGTTGGGCTTAGGTGTTGCTTGCATCTCACCCCTCCTAGTTCAGAAGCTTGATTTTCTGTTGGAAGTACTATAATAACTAAAAAGGAAATTCAATCAGGATTCCCATAATCCACAGTCTGATTTTCTTCTCTGCTTTTAATGGAGGAAGATGCCTTCCTGTACTTTCTCTCCCAGGTTTGAGCTTTTCAACATGGAGTGAAATTCATAACCCTGAACTCATCAAACCCAAACTGAAATTCATAACCCTAAACTCATCAAACCCAGATTGATCAAAAAAGCCCAACTGTTAAACTGAATAATTTTTAGGCAACAGAAAGCATAGTAAAAGGCTAGATTCAGCTTCCCCACAACACTGTCTGTGGAAAGACATGATAAGTGTTGGTCCTGCAGTGGAAACTATGCTATTAGAGGAGAACAAGATTTCAGAGAGGATCTCAAGGATATGAGTTTACCAACTGAGTGCTTTGTGGGGATCACTACAGCACTATAGAAAATCAAAACTGTGAGAATTTGAGCTCAGAGCTGTTAGTGAGATTTCAGCCAAGTAGGATGATGAGTGAGGCTTGGCTGCAGAAGACAGAACAGCGGAGGAACATGCATTTCATCACAGGGACAACAGTGAAAGTCATTTGGGTAAAGGGAGTTCTCCAGGGATAATATTTAGTGGGAAGAGAGCAAGGCAGTCTTTGGGGTGGTGAAAGATGACTTACAGCATTGAAACCTGTGGAAGACAGTCTACATAGAACAGGGAGACTGGGAAAGAGGCAGAGAAGGTGGGTAATGCAGCAACTAAGGGCATCCCATTAACAGTAAAACAGTGGTGGGATGAAAGATGAGTTAGTTTATAGTGAAATGCATTTATATGCTAAAGAAAAAGAGAAGAAGGTGTGGAAGTAGGAGGTGACACAGCAAGAAAATGTCATCAAGTGTACAATTAGAAGAGTTGGTACTGGAAAGTGTCTGAGTTGTTTCCCAGGTAACATGTGAGCTTGTCAAGGGGAAGTGAGGTCCAGGCTGTGGAGTGGGATTCAGGAATTGAGGTTCATGTTTGTTGTGCCATTTGTTTTGCCCTCATTTTCACAGTCCCAAAATAGGTTTAATTTCCTTTAGCAGTACATAGCACTGAGTCAAACCTTGTTTTTAAACATCTTTAACTAGTTTTAACAGTCACATTTCTAGTTAACACATGTAAGGTAATGAACTCAGAGGTTACCTGCAGTGAGCATACATGTGTCTTTCACCAAAACTGATCCAAACCTCTGCCACTCATTTCCATCTTCTTGGGCTACACAAGATGCTCCAGTACAGGAGGTCTGAACTTTCCTGTCACAGAATCACAGAATGTCAGGTATTGGAAGGAACATGAAGATATCATCAAGTCCAGTCCCGCTGCTGGAGCAGGACCACCCAGA
>VZTY01016480.1:0-16975 GCA_013400935.1 Turnix velox | reverse complement strand
AGGCTGGGAGGCCTGCTGGCCCCCCAGTCTGGTTAGGCAGGTGGAGGTGTTGGTGGGGGGGGGGGTTGATAGCCTTCTGTTTCAACTTCTTGCCTTAATGCTCATCATGAGGTCTTTTTCTGCTTGATCATACAAAGAAAAATGCGTTTTCCTTTTTCAGCGGACTTTTCCCACTTCAGTGTCTCCTTCTTGGTTCGTAAAGTATGTTTTCTCCCCCTAATGAATTATTGAATTTACTTTGTATGGTCTTGTTTTGCCAAATGAGAAATATGAGAATGATTTCCATGTTTTGTCAACTTCTCCCACTGTTGTACTCACTAACAGGAGCAGTGTAGCCATGCAGATGAGCCACAGAATATTGCTGGTGAAGCAACAGCTTGCTTGAAACACCAAAAAGCCATGTACAGCATCTTTGCTACCCATTCTGGAGGTCAGCATGAAGGTACACCCATAGTAGGATTGAAAGGGAAACCAGGATCTAGTGGCTGCCTCTCAGTGATCTTTTTTCCTGGGAAAAGGCTCTGGGCATCACTTCGTGTTTATGGACACAGAGAGAAGGTGTTGTCACCCAACTCGTAAAAGACTGAGATGCTTCATAGTTCCCTCAAGAGGAAATAAGCTCAAGCTTATATCTACCCTAATCTGCCCCATCTTCCTGTATGTTCTTAACCAGAATAACTTAGGAACAGGATTTTGAGATGACTAATGGCCTCTGCTTGTGATTTTGCTCTTAACATTTGCCACTTCCTTACCATGTGTCAATCTGGTGTAGAAATTCATGAGAAAACCATTTTAAATGCTCTGCTTGTTTTACCAAGCAGTGTGTGCAGATCTATTTCTGATATGCTCAAGTGAAGCAGAGTCTGAGTGAGACATCTCTTGACTGAAAGGTGCTGGAGATGACTCCAGTTGTGCATTAGGATCTCAGTTATTGAAGTATTTCTTCAAATCTAGCATGTAGCACAAAGGGGTGTGGAAGTATCCCCTTCTATTTGAGGAATTAAATGTCTAAATATGTTTTCTCTAGCGCTAATTATGAGTTAGAGAACCTTACCACAATTTTTTCTTAGTTTTTATCTTCTGCCCACTGAAATTGTGTAGTGTCTTTGCAGGTAGAGTCTGGGCTTCTTGCTTTACGAATCCGAATACTGTTATGCTGCTGGATGTTGGTGGTTGCATGTTGAAATTTAGGAAGCAAAATGTTGTGGGCAAAAAAAACACTTTGTAAGGATGAGGACTTATTCACATTACGTCATGAAACTAATCCACCTCAATCATTTGGTGTGAAGAGATCCTTGGTACTGCAGACTTCTGTCAGGAAGAGGGAGGGGAAAAAAGTACTTTCCACTGTGCTGGGGTTTCTAAATTACTTTAGAATCTGTTTTCCACTCTTCCTATCAATTTTACTCAGCAGCTCAGCTCCTTCATGCTCACTCAGTGGGGCTTCTCATTCAGCAGAGAGGCAGATCAGCCTGTGAATATAAACCAAGGCAAATTCAGTGCTTGTGTTATTACAGATTGGCTCAAGTACAAGTGGCCCAAGACCAAATTAAGTAGTAATTTAGCAGTGTTGTCAAAGGTCAGTGCTGCCCCTTAAAAATGCTGAGGATTGATCATTTCTGTTCCAGTGTATTATTGTCCCTGTGATTATTTAAGTTGATGGCGGAGGTTGTTTTGCAATTTTTTAGAGGCTGGGATTGACAAACACTTAGAAAAATAACTCACTGGTGTGGAATTGTGGAGTTTCATTACACCTGAAATTGTAACTTTGAAACATCAGAAGAAAAACCATAGAATTGTAGGATAGTTTGGGTTGGAAGGGACCTTAAACATCGAGTTCCAAACCCCCTGCGATAGGCAGGGACACCTCCCACTAGATCAGGCTGCTCAGTTCCTTGTCCAGCCTGGCCTTAAACACCTCCAGAGAGGGGGCATCTGCAACCTCTTCCAGTTTTTACCACCCTTACTGTAAAGAACTTCTTATATCTAGCCTGAATCTACCTCCTTCCGATTTACATCCATTATTTCTAATTGTGCCATCCTGTATCTTACTAAGAAGTCCTACCCCTGCCTTTCTGTAGGCTCCTTCAGGTACTGATAAGCTACTATGAGATCCCCCCTGAGCCTTCTCTTCTCCAGCCTGAACAACACCAACTCCTTCAGCCTGTCTTCATAAGGCAGTTGCTCCAGCCCTTTGATCACCTTCGTGGCCCTTCTCTGGACCTGCTCCAACAGCTCAATGTCCTTCTTATGATGAGGGCTGCAGATCTGGACACAGTAACTCCAGGTGGGGCCTCACCAGAGCAGAGTAGTGAGACAACTCAGATGGAGGCAAAATCGCCTTCCTTGACCTGTTGGTCACACTTCTCTTGATGCAACCCAGGATTTGGTTGGCTTTCCTGGCTGCAAGCACTCACTGGTGGCTCATGTTGAGTTTTTCATCCACTGTCACCTCCAAATCCTTCTCTTCAGAGCTGCACTCAAGCTACTCTCCACCCAGCCTGTTTCTGTGCCTGGGATTGCTCCGACCCAGGGAAAAAGTAAACTTAACAATGAAGTAACTACTAATAGCACCCAGTATTTTGTTAAAGATCACTAATAAAATGGATGAGAGGTTTGACCTTGCCACTGAATGGCATGCAGAATTAGTAATCCCTGTGGATAGTCTTATTATTACTTCATAAGCAATGTCTGCTGCTTAAATATGGATTTGCAGAGCATCTACAGGGTGGCTATAAGCATTCTGCCATTTTATTGACCTGAAAAAGGCTTACTATTGATGGCTGCTTCAGTTTCTACTCTGGGCTAGCTTTTAGAAGTCAAAGAGTAGTTTTGCAGAAGTCTTTTCGTCTTGAGAAAGCGATTCACAAGATGTCTCCTTTAGTTTCCTGGAACTGAGGTGTTTATTTTGTGCTATGTACAACAGCAACAGCTCTGGAGATTTCATAACCTTAAACATTCGAGTTGCAGCTTTCTACTGAAATTTTCTTTCAGCACGTATTACTCAGAGTATCAACGGGGCAGGAGTCTAAATCACAGCACTAGGCAGCAAATAAGCTTGGTATTTCAGTTGAAGTCTTTGAGATTGGCCGTGAAAGTCCAAATAATAAAAAAAAATTTCAGTAGCTACCTTTTTTTGAGGACAAATCATCCAGTTCTGTCATCCTGATCCAAAGCAGAACAAAATGAGAACAGCTGAGTGTTTGTTCCCTGAATTTCCCAGGACACTTCTGAGGTGAGCTTTCATATTTATTTGGGGGATTTTTTCCATTCCTCTGGGCTTGCTATGGAGACATTGTTGAAAGTAATTTCAGAAGATAAAGGCAAACTCCTTCTCCAGTCAGGGTGGTGGTCACAGTTGTGGTGTGGGCAGCCCTTTCCCTGGGGCTGGAGGACAAACGCTGCATTCAAGTGCTAGGAAGTTTTGGTGGTGGTGCATCTTCTGTGAACAGTGAGAAGTAGTATGGAAGTCCACCATGCTTTGAATAGCTTTGTGACAAGCCATGAGGACAACAGTTCAGACTCCACGCTCAGGAAACTTCATTGAAGGTTTTGACCCAAGGGTATGCGTTCACTACCACTCCTTTGAGCTTTTGAGAAAACACAATTATAACTTGCCTGTCCATCTGTCTGTCGATGAGTCAGTCCACCTCCTTGCTATTTTTTGGGGTTTTTGTTCCCTTTACACTGTGATTCTAGCTGGTAGCCAAGTGCAAAAGAAAAGATGTGCATAAGAATATGGTACCCAATCATTTCAGTTAGGAAAGGATTCTGAACTATTCCATTTTCACATTTCCTGCTGATGAATCATGGTGCTTGCATTTCCAGTGCTATGCTGATGTTGACTGTGGTGCTCAGACAGTGTTTTATTCATGTAAATTGTGCTTAAAACAAATGGGAAAACTAGTTGTCATCAGTGACCCACTGTAATTGCTGGGAATCCCTCTATCCATTTCAGCAAGCTTAAAGATCTCCTTCATTGTAAGAATTAGTTTTCATCTTGCCTTGCATCCTATCATAACACAGCTATATATGTTTATGCTTCTATGATCTAAAAGGGCTTAAATGCTAACAGAATCCTAGAATGGTTTGGGTTGGAAGGGACCATAAAGATCGTTGAGTTCCAACCCCACTGCCATGGGCAGGGACATCTCCCACTAGACCACATTGCTCAGTGCCTTGTCCAGCCTGGCCTTAAACACTTCCAGGGAGGGGACATCCACAGCCTCTCTGGGCACCATCTTCCAGTTAATCTCCCTTCTAACCCAATCTATTCCCTTTCTTCTCTCCAGCCTTAACCCCCCCCTCTTCCAATTTGCATCCATTACTCCTAGTCCTGCCATCCTGGACCCCATTAAAAAGTCCTACCCCCGCCTTTCTGCAGCCCCCCTCAGGTACTGATGGTCTGGAAGCTGCCTGCAGCAACTGGGGATGGCAAGCCTGAGGTACAAGATCATTTTGAGAAATACGTGTAATGGCAGGTTCCATCTTCTAACATGCTCATGTCCCTGCAGTATCTGCAGTCCATGTTTGACTTCCAGGCTCCATCAATGACCCACATGGAAAGTGCATGCTTGCCTGAACACGTAACTTTTAGAAGCCACTAGAATTGTTGGAGTGGGGACTGGAATAACCCAGCAGAGCAAGTCAGGTTTTGTTAGGATGAGAATTCATCTTCTACTGGCAAATATCCTGGTCACAGGGCAGAGCATTTGCACTTTGCCATTTGACTCTGCTCCTGGCAAAGGCTGAATGACCACATGTGTCCCCTGAGGCTGCTGAGGGTCCCTCCCCAGTCTCTGGACCCTGCTGGTGTTTTTCTGTGTGGTGTCTATATTGAACTTGCAGGATCTTTTTTGATCCTCCTGCTGCAGCCAAAAAAAAAAAAGAAAAAAAAGAAAAAGAGGGAGGGGGGACTGTTATTCCCTCCTGCCAAAAATCTTTGTCCAAAATCAACAAAGCTACATAGACGTTCTGGTTCACGTACTCGTGCAAACATATTTATGCAACTGTTTGTGGGATTTGACTTTCAAATAAAATTCCATGAGCAAAGCTTCAATGCAGCTGCTTTCAAAAAAACAAATGAGAAGATCCATATGTATCACTGAGGTGAATTTAATTGTGAATTTGCTATAATTTTTCTCTCAATATTTTTTAAATTTTGGTCCAGCTCTAAGGTTTGGATTGTTTCCATCTTGCTGTGATGTGTGGAGCTTGTCCTTGTAGCTTGATACCATGAAAAGAGTGGAAATAAGGAAAGTTCTACAAAGCAAACACTGTCTGCATCTGAATAATTACATTAGATGCTCGATGATGAGGAGATTAAATTCTGTTTGTTTTAAAAAAAGACAGCTGACAAGCAGAGAAAATTAAGTTGGCAGGACTTCAAACCAGTTTGGAGCGATTCCATTGTCTCAAGTCAGCTTGATTGCATTTGTATTTTTAATTAATTAAAACTTGGATGGCCAGTGCCAAAGCAACCATTGCCATAGCATAGATGAGGGTCTCCAAGTCTCTTTTTTTTGTAGAAAATCTTAGATTCAAAGGGAAAAAAAAAATCAACCAAGGCCAAAAAGTGTGTTCTTCCCCAGGGCTTCATGTGCGAGGTCCAGAGCTTTCTGTAGTGATGAAGTTTTAACTGCAGACTGGGACTAACTGCTGCTTAAAATAAGGAACCCATCAAGCTGTTACCCTGTCATAAGTTGTAACAATTTCCTTATTTTATTAAAAATAAAGGAAATCAGATGAAATATTTATTGTGGGAGGGAGTGTGCTGTTGCCACCAGCACCACAACTTCATCCCAGCCCTTGGCTCCAGCGTTCCTCTCCCACACCTGTGCAGCTCCTGCCCTTGCCAAAGTAAACACTCTCCAAGACAGGGGCTACCTCGTCATTTTTAATCTCCATGAAGTGCCAGGTGAAGTTCTGGAGCCCTATAGTGGTTAAATGTATAAAAAGACTCTGCTGTGCTCTCTTGGACTGAATTTCCACTCCAGGGGTTTGAGCTGGGAGTAAATAGCAAGGAGCCGCGGGGACATCCGGCAGCGCTCTGGGCTCATGTCCTTTAATATACTCCTGACCACAACCAAGTCCCAAATGATCTTCAGGGGCTGACATCTGGGAGTAAAGGTGCTTTGAAATCGAAACATGTGTGTGACTTTATTATTTAGCAGCCTCACAGTACCTGAAGGGGCTACAGGAAAGCTGGGGAAGGACTGTTTCCCTGGTCATGGAGCAATAGGATGAGGGACAATGGTTTGATACTAGAGCAGGGAAGGGTTAGATAAGACATTAGGAAGAAGTTCTTCCCCATGAAAGTGGTGAGACACTGGCACAGGTTGCCAGAGAGGTGGTGGAGGTCCCATCCTTGGAGACATTCAAGGCCAGTCTTGAGCAACCTGATCTAGTGCAATATGTCCTTGATTACTGCAAGGGGTTGGACTACATGGCCTTTGAAGGTCCCTTCCAACCCAACACATTCTATGATTCTGGCCATGCTGCTTTGAGGTTGGACAGTGCTATTAGCCCCATTTTAGAAATACAGCCTGACTCTGAGATCTTCTGTCTGCAGAATATGAGTTGGACTGATAACTGAATTCCCACCAGATTCCAAACTGCTTGTGTAGGGCTTTCATAATGTGACATACTGCCATGGCTCCTGGGAGGTTTTGCATGAACTGAAACCAGGCATTTTTATTCCTCTCTTATATTCTCTAACCATCTGGCTTGTCTCACCTTCTGAAGGCATTTCTGGAGGCAGGACAAATGAAAAGTCCTCAGCAATTTACCAACAAGTTTCCTTACTTAAAGAAAAAACCCAAACCCAACAACCAACCCTACCCAAAAACTTAGACCAAACAAATCCTGAAACATAACAAAAGACAAAAAGGACAAGAAACTTCCTTTCTGTTGCTTCCTTCATTCCTGCAGCATTCCCATGAAAAGGAGATCTCTCACTAGCTTTCTGGGCATGTACTTGAGCAGGTTATAGAATCATAGAATCATCTTGGTTGTAAGGGATCTTTCAGATCACTGAGTCCAACCAGTCCAACACTGACAAAACCCAGCAATGTCCATGTTTCTCCATCAGTAATGTTGGGAGTTTCCCAAAGAAAGAAAGTTGCTGTGTTTTTTCAATACAAGTATGTGGATTCCCAGCAAAGTTTACAGAGTTTGACTGGCCCTTACATCTCACTTGCTGAAGGCCATTATAAAATCAGAAGTTAATAAGTGGGTTTGCAAAGTCTTGGTGCAGCCAATCTCAGGATCTTCCTTTTG
Organism: Turnix velox; assembly: GCA_013400935.1. Lineage (NCBI taxonomy): Eukaryota > Metazoa > Chordata > Aves > Charadriiformes > Turnicidae > Turnix > Turnix velox. Next base: position 9,697 of record VZTY01016480.1, on the reverse strand, counting down.
AATATAAGGATTATCTTTTGTATTGAAGCATATTTATTAGAGACAGAAAACCTCCTTTTGTTGAATGCAAGAGCTAATGTTCCAACTTTCCAGCTTATTCTGAAATACAAGGGCAACACAGACACTGTTAATAATGCAATCAAAGCAATTTAAATCCTTTTAAAGCATCCACAAAGGGTCCTTTGATAAGAAGCAACTTTTATAAGCCTCAAAGATTCTGCAGTTTAGTATGTGCTGCTTATTAAGTTTAGATGTAGACAGTGGTAATTCCACTTTTGGCTAGAGAAGAGCAGCAGTAAATTGTAAGACACTTTTATAAGCAGTAGTGTTAGAGTTGCTGGTTTAAAATGAAAAATGTATTTGTATTCATAAAGCTCTAGATAGAGTTATTCACTTTTTAAAAGACACGGTTTGTTTTCCATTAGTACCCTGACTGGACACAAAAAAAATACATAGACTTTAAAGGGTTTGGTCTTTTTTTAACTAGGAGAAGGAAATTGCTTCAAGTGTATAGTATATACTGGGCTGTGAAAGACTTTAGTTCAGTCACTCTGTATTTTTTCATCTTAGTTTTGTTCTCCTTTTTGTTGTATTCACCTGTAAGAGAGCTGAGATGCAAGAGGGAGAGATGGGTAAAACAACCAGAAGTGGGTTTAGATCTGGGCTGGGATGCTTTGGATCTTTTAGCAGCATCTCCCTGAAAAAATACAGAGGAAAAAGTTATGTGTTTGTGGGAGATGTTTAGCTGACATCCATCTGTCCATCCATCTGTCCATCCATCCATCCATCCCAGGGCTAGAGGGCTCATGGGAATTGTTTTGACAGGCCTCTACCCCATGGAAAAAATAAGCCCTAATTTTGGTGTGCCAACAGTCTTATGAAACGACTGCCCCTCCTGCCTCTGATTGTCCAACTTGAGCACAGGGACAGAGGGTTCCCTTGCATTCAAAAGCTTCCTCCCATGTGCTTTTTGTTGTCCTGGAGTAAAGCAGGGTAGAAGAAGAGAACAGTAGCCAAATAATAGACTTGGAACCTCATTTGTTTGAATGGTTTTGTTTCACCTTTAAGAAAAAATACATCAAGAAGAGAAAATGAGTTCTCATCTGGAGTTATTGAGCATGTCTGAGAAAAAAGTAATTAATTCTCCAGCATACAATTTGGAATTTCCAGGTGTTAAGGAGGAGGTTTTTTTAATTTGGATGGCTTTGTTTTTTTAGGTGGGTTTTAGGGTTTTTTTAGGCAGCAGAATTACATTGTACTTGAATCTTACTCATTTTTAATCCAGGCTGATTTAATGCCAAGGAGTGCAGAGATCCAAATCCAAATTTTTCTGTGCAGCAGCATGGTGTGTTTATCCTTGATGATTTTTCAGTTCATCCCTTTGAAATATCTTCTCTTGGGATTTCATTATGTTAAAAAGTAAAAATGCTACTTAATGAATAAGATGCAAGCACAATCATTGGCCACACCAGTAATGACCAAAAGGCCAAAAAAAGATGTTCCTGACTTTTATAGGCTTGAAAAATAAGTTTTAAACTGAGCTCATCCTGTCCCCAGGCATCTACAGGAGAAAACCTCCCCAGCTGGTTGCAGGTGTTGGATCAGAAGCCCTTCAGATGGAAGTACAACTTTCCACAACAGCCTTGCTTATACACCTGCAGTTTACATTGAATGAAATAATATCAGAAAAGGCTGTTTTTCAACCCAAAGTTGTCACCCAATTGTGTAGCTCACCAGTGACCCATGGGTACAATGCAAATGGGAAAGAGGAGGGGAGACTCGGTCTCTTTGTTGACCACTGTTTCTAGAATTGCTGAGGAGGTATTTTTGAGGCAGCAGAAAAAAAAATTGGGCATTAAAATGGGAAATTCTGATGAAGAAGATCTTCACGNAGTTTGTGGATGTCCCTTCCCTGGAGGTGTTTAATGCCAGGCTGGATGAGGCACTGAGCAACCTGGTGTAGTGGGAGGTGCCCCTGCCCCTGGAAGGGGGTTTGGAACAAGATGATCTTTAAGGTCCCTTCCAACCCAAACCATTCTATGATTAATTAAAATATTACTTTTTTTTTTCCCTTTTACTTGAAAGTCATCAAGCTTCTTTATTACTTTGGTTTATGTTTTTTACCTTCAACAGGGGCGTGTTTTGATCAGTGTGAAAGGTCATTAATAGGAATATCTTCTCTAGGTGTTTGCTTAGATCTTTTTCAGACTCATGCCAGAGTATCTCCGAGGGAATCAATCTGGCAATAGATTCAAATGCTGATGGCATTATCTGTATGTAACTGTTTTGGTAGGTTCCTTCTGTTGGGTGCTCTTTAAAGTAATAATTGGAAGAGGGGAGATTCAGGCTGGATATAAGAAAGAAATTCCTTACTGTGAGGGTGGTGAGACACTGGAACAGGTTGCCCAGAGAGTTTGTGGATGTCCCTTCCCTGGAGGTGTTTAATGCCAGGCTGGATGAGGCACTGAGCAACCTGGTGTAGTGGGAGGTGCCCCTGCCCCTGGAAGGGGGTTTGGAACAAGATGATCTTTAAGGTCCCTTCTAACCCAAACCATTCTACGATTCTGTGATTTCTATAATAAGCCATGAAGTAAAGGGGAAAATGAGTCAGTAGAATTTAGAATAAATGTTATTTATCTTTATTTACCTCATGAATATTTATGATGGCATTTAATATAATACCTCTTCTTCATTCATCTGTGTTGTTATGCTGTTAGGAAGATAAAGAATTCATGTGCTTGTGCACATGATCTGCAAGTGATATTTTCTCAATGAAGAGGAGGTGGCATCAGTGAGAAGAGACTGCTTTCCTAGGGCTGTGACCAGCTTTTCACTCCCAGTTTGGGTGACTTTGCAGGTGTTAAACAGGATTGCACCGAAGTGGCAGGGTCTAACTTACCAAAGATACCGCTCCCGGAGCTGTTTTAGTTACACTTCATCATCCCAGGCATATGGTTTCACTTCCAAGTGTTTAACATTTCCATTTCCTCAGGAAATCATTCTTTCTGTTTTTTAAACTTTTAGAAACTGAATGGATATTTTTACTGGCAGGCAGAGCCAGAGCGACAGGACTGTGAGTCCCAGCCCTGGCTGTGGTACCCACATGGTTCTCCATCCCCTCTCCTGCTGCAGCAGCTCTGGAGCACAGCTTTGGGGGAGGGTGGGAGGGGGCTTCACCCATATCCTGCTGCTAAAACACTTCTACTTTCCTTCTTTCCTTATTATAATAAAACTCTGCACTCCCTTCTTTCTGCTGGGAGAGATGTTTTTCTTTCTCGGGCTCCTCCAGGGCCCCATGCATCCCAAGAATGAGCTGAGAGCAGACTCCTTTAGCTGCTTCAGTGAGGCCAACAGCAAGTTCAGAGCCTAAGAAAACATTGTGTGTCACCTACAAGGAATGAAAGCATTTGCATCATGTATTTATCATCTGTATTGGTATATCCAGCACTTAAACGAACATGACCGAGGAGGGGATGGCTCCAGGGAGCTGCTCTGGCTCTTGTGTTTTCAGAGATTATTTTTGGTATTTCCTTTTTTCCTCGTTACCAGCAGGTCCCCCCCCAGTTCTCACGTGTTGGCCAAGTTATGTTCTGTGGGAGGAAGTCTGTGCTCATGTCGTCTTTATATTTCATTTATCCACATGTGTAATAGTGTTTAACAGCTTGTTTGCTTTTCCTGCTCTGCTAGAAATTGCAGTTATTGTAAGTGTAATTTGCACACTTAACTGGTATCACTAGTCCTTTTGTTAGAACAGCATCTGCTGCTACAGTGAATGCCACCATATCATACCAGCTTTGGTGATCTAACATAATTTTCATAGAATCATAGAATAGTTTGGGTTGGAAGGGACCTTAAAGATCGTCAAGTTCCAACCCCCCTGCCATAGGCAGGGACACCTCCCACTAGATCAGGCTGCTCAGTCCTTGTCCAGCCTGGCCTTAAACACCTCCAGGGATTGAGGGGGCATCCACAACCTCCCTGGGCAACCTGTTCCAGTGTTTCACTACCCTCACCCTAAAGAACTTTATGTCTAGCCTAAATCTACCCCCTTCCAATTTACAATTTTGTACAACAAATGTTGCCACTGTACATCAAATAACACCATACAAGAGAAAATATAGGGCAAACTAGCTGATTAATTTATTTTTTCCCTTTGAATTTTATCCTGTTAAAAATTCAGGCAAATTTTTTTTTGCACTACTTGTTTAAATCAAGGAGATTGTGATGGTTTTGGGAGAGACTGAGTATTGGACTGCCAAGATTCAGGGTGTGTATTTTATTCATAAGAGTGAGTAAGTCAAGGCAGCAGAAAACAGCATCAGACAGATGTAGTTCAACCTCCAGACATCCCAGCAGAGCTCACCTGAGCAGCCTCTGACTTTGTGCCAGCCTCTGGGACATTGTGAGTTGTGGCTCTGATCTGCTCAGACACTTGCTAAGCTCCTTCCCTTACCTTAGCACCATGTGTCTCTGCACATTCCTTCAGCAGCTGCTCACTCATCAAAAAAGTGACTTGCTGAAGCAGCACAAGCTTGCACCACTCTCAGGGACACCCCAAGGCTGCTCAGTATCCATTGGTGTTCTCACTGAATGTGACTTTGTTGGGGAGGCTCCAGCTCAGGAGACCAAAGCAGTGCCATGTGCCACGTGCTTGCTGTTGATAGACTGAAGTTACAATTAGGATTTACTCCATGATTCCAATCTAGTTTTATTTCACAGAATCATAGGGTTGGAAGGGACCTTCAAAGGCCATCTAGTCCAACTCCTCTGCAGGGACATCCTGCACTAGATGAGGTTGCTCAGAGCCTCAGCAAGCCTCGCCTTGAATGTCTCTAGGGATGGGACCTCCACCACCTCTCTGGGCAGCCTGGTCCAGTGTCTCAGCACCCTCATGGGGAAGAACTTCCTAATGTCTCATCTAAACCTGCCCCGCTCTAGTTTAAAAAGAACTTGCTAAAAGATATCAAAGCTTTGCAATCTTCTGGTGATCCAGAATGAACTGGCACTACCAGCCACACAATAGTGCTGCTATGTAGTTCCAGACTGCTTCAGAAGACAAAACTGGAGCAGGACCATACTGAATTAAAAGGACAATCCATCTGGTCCCAACCCGTGTCTTCAGTGACCACCCTGTAGGTGCTTCATGGGCCAGTTCCTGAAGTACAGCTTTATATGCACAGAGGTGCAGCACTGGGTAAGCACCCTTCTAATTCTTGCAAGAGGAATCCTTGGGTGCTTCTGCCCACCTGCCACCCAGCTAAAGCTCAGCAAGTCATCCAGCATTTTCTGTTCATGTAGGACATCCCCAGACCATGACCCGTGATGAGCAAAGCCTTTGTCTGGATACCCCCTGGCAGACATTCTCCCTTGCAGCCATGCAGATGTTGTCCTTGGAGCCAATGGAGTTGAAGGGTGGAGGGGGACACAGCAAAGGGGGTTAAAAGATGTTGCAGAAGTGACTCCAAGCCTGAGAAAGAAGTATCCAAGGCACACTGACAACTTGTGTGGGTTTTGCATGTCTGTTTGCAGTGCTGTGTTATGTGTTTAGAAGCTGGTTGTTTCCATAATAACAGCAAGTGCCATATGGCAACGAGGAGGGTGGTGAGAGGAACGCTCAAGGAAACACAGTATGTTGTTTGACATGTGTGTGCTTCTAGAGGAATAACGTGTCTTCAGCAAATGCTGCCATTCCAAACAGGCTGGGGGATCTGTTGCTCTCACCAGAAAAGTGCCCAAAGCATTTGTACCAGTCCAGTTAATGATGCCTACTCTTCTGCAGATAGTCCCTTGCGATGGGTAAAGGCCACTTTGCTTTTCTGGTGGTGCTTCTGGACGCACCACCACAGGGGAGATGGGATTTCAACTGGGGGATTTACAGCTTCTTGAAGGAGTGCTGTGAGAAACTGAAACCAGCCAGATGCCATGTGTTCCATCCATGCATTAACACTCAGCGAATAAATAGCAAATTTTGAAACCTTTGAGAAGACATAGTTAGCAGGAGTTGTTTAGCAGAGAGTGGGTTGGGCATTCTGAGAGATTAGGGACACTTGGCTGCATAAGGCTCAGGGGGGACCTCATGGTGACTTATCAATACTTGAAAAGGACCTACAGAAAGGCTGGGGTAGGACTTCTTAATAGGGTCCAGGATGGCAGGACTAGGAGTAATGGATGCAAATTGGAAGAGGGGAGATTTAGACTGGATAGAAGAAATAATTTCTTTCCTGTGAGGGGGGTGAGACAATGTTAGAGGTTGCTCAGAGAGGTTGTGGATGCTCCCTCAATCCCTGGAAGTGTTTAAGGCCAGGCTGGATGATGCATTGAGCAACCTGTTGTAGTGGGAGGTGTCCCTGCCCATGGCAGGGGGTTGGAACTAGATGATCTTTAAGTTCCCTTCCAACCCAAACCACTCTATGATAACTAGGAATCACCTGGAAGGTCTCCACAAATTCCAGCTTTTCCTACCCTCACAGTTTAGGGACTTGTAATTTGCTCCCTACATTCCCACAGTTACCACCAGTCTGAGCGGTACCTTTGCAGAGAACATTTATTTTCACCTCAGAAAAATGTGAAATTATTGTTTTTTAATAACTAAATGGTTTTTGCAGGACTTCTACCAACATCAGCTCTGTAAAATTGAGCCTCCCTTGTGTGAGCCTCAAAGCCATTCATTATGTTTGCATTTGGATACCTGAAACGTGGCACTGGGGAGAGGGTGGCAGTTCTGGTTTGGGGTCACTTGCAATGCTTTCAACTCCTAACCGACCCAAAGGGCAAAAGAATTGTAATTTTCATGCCTCTTTTCTCTTCATTGCCTCTAGAGAGAGATTACTGCAGCATATGTGAAAAGCAGCCCATTGGAAGGCTCCTCTTTCGGCAGTTCTGCGAAACTCGACCTGAGCTGGAGTGCTGCATCAGGTTCCTTGATGTGGTGGTAAGTCAATTCTTGTGATATTTTTGGGTGTTTTGCAATCCTCTCCTGACAGAAGAGACTCCCCTGACTCACAGAATTGCAGAATGTTAGGGATTGAAAGGGACCTGGAGAGATCATCTAGTCCAATCCCCCTGCCAGAGCAGGGACACCCAGATCAGTTCACACAGGAAGGTGTCCAGGCAGGGTTTGAATGTCTCCAGAGAAGGAGACTCCACAACCGCTCTGGGCAGCCTGTTCCAGTGTTCCTCACTGTGAAAGGGTTTTTTCTCCAATTTCTGTGGAACCTCTTGTATTCCATTGCCCCTTGTCCTATCATTGGAGGCCACTGAGAAGAGCCAGGCTCCATCCTCCTGACACTCACTCTTTACATATTTATAAACATGAATGAGTCTCCTCCAACGTTTAGAGACCCATCTCCTTCAACCTTTCCCCAGAAGGGAGATGCTCTAATCCCTTCATCATCTTCATGGCTCTGCAAATGCAAGAATGCAGTCTTTCACAGGATGTGATCCCTTGTCTAACACACAAAGCAAGGAGCTGACCCTGTCAGCATCCCAGAATCATTGGGATGCAGTATGTGAGGTTGCTACTGACCTTGAGGACCTGGAACCAACAAAACAGGACAAGGACAGACACCCCAGCACTTTGCTGGTGTAGCCTCCCTTCATGTCAATGCCCCAGCAGCTCAGCTGCTGTGAATAATGTATTTTGATGTGGGTGAAGCCAGCAGTGCTGGAGGCACTAGGAGGAAAGGGAAAATGATGAATGAACTGACCAGAGATGATGATGAGCATGATAGTATTAATATCTCCTATCAAGCCTTTTCATTGGTAGACTTTGAGGTGAATTCCGATCATACTGCTTGATACCCTGCTTTTTCAAATAAGAAAGCAGAGGCACAAGGTGTAAAATCGACTTGGTTGAGGTCACCAAGAAACAAATATGCTTCATTTTCCACCCCAGTGAGTTGTCAGCTAACTGGGCCACTGAGCAAACCCCCGCCAGCCCTGAGGGGACCTGATGCTCTTTCCCAATCTGGCAGCACTTCTCTGTGCCTAGTGCCAGAAGGAGAAGCTGTTCACGGTGGAAAAGTCTCTTGGTGGCTTTCTTGCTGGAAGCCTGTGGAAGGGAAGGTTGTTGATGAGCCAAAAGGCTTAGAGAGGGAGATATTACTCGTCACTGCTGAGTGAGTGTCTGGGGGATTTCACTCTCTGGCTGACACTGACAGTCAACAGTGAAATAACACATACCATCAGGAATGATTTTTTTTTTGTTATTTGTACCATGGTGAAGCTATTCTGGAGGTACAGGGAGATGTGAGGATCTATCTCACTGAAGTAATAAGAGTCTAGGAGAGTACACATGGTTGCTTAAACTTTATGGCAGTCCTGCAGTGTCTACAGCAAATCCACAGCATTACAGAGAGGACTGAATGAAGTTCTATACAAAGCAGTTTTAGCTGGTCACAGTTCCTACCACAGAGAGGTGATTTTCTCCAGTGGAGGGTTTAGCCATCCAGGTACCATGAAACTGCTACATCTGGCAAATGCTGTGTGCAGCTGTGCTCAAGGTGGGCCAGCAGGATGACATCCTGGGTACTCTGTCTGTGCTTTTCTTGTACCAAAGTGGCATCATCATGTGAGGCATCTGCTGCTGATGACACAACATACACCCATCCAGGTGGAGGAATGCCCACAGAAATGCCACATAAGCTGTGATACCCAAATTCCTCAAGGAAACAACCAAGGGCCATCCCTATAGGAAGCCACAGAAATCCTTTGAGAGACAGCCACAAAACTTGCTTCCAAGTGGTTTTAATTTCAGAGGGAACAGACAGAGCTGTCCTCAGTTCAGAGAGGGTTAGGGAGTCTCTGTGCTTTTCTCATCCCTCCTCGCAGTGACAGACATCACATTGTGGTTCCAGCAGTGCCCAGGGGCTGGGGAGGATAAGCCCACACTGTGTGAGCCCTGCAAACATCAGGCAGCAGGCACTCAGGACACACTGCTAAAACTGACAGCTGTAATAGCATCCAAGCAGAAGAAAACATTACTGTCCCCCCCCATCTATGTCCCCTCACTGCCACCATCCCCAGAGCACTGTGTGATAACCTTCAGGCTGGTGTGGGCTCACAGATGCATCTCCGGTCTCTCTCAGCCTGTCCCAGCTGCTCTGTCTGCCCAACCTGCCTCGGGCTGTGAGAATTGAGGGCACTGTGTCATCTCATTCTCCAGAAATCGTGTGAAGCAGTGCCAAGCACTGGAACTCTGTGTCTTCCCAGCATCCGTGCGGCACAGGCGGCACCGGTCCTGTGAAAGCTTGTGGTGAGACTGGCTTTCATTTAAAGCTCACTCTGTGAACAATCCCAGACCTATAGAAACTCAACATGAGCTGTCACTGCGTGATTGCCGCCCAGAAGCCAACCCAATCCTGGGCTGCATCAAGAGAGTGTGACCAGCAGGTCAAGGGAGGTGATTTTGCCCTTCTACTGGATTCTGATGAGACCCCAACTAGAGTTACTGTGTCCAGTTTAGAGCCTTCAACATAAGAAGGACATTGAGCTGTTGGAGCAGTTCCAGAGGAGGACTGTAAAGGTGATCTGAGGGCTGGAGCAACTGCCNNNNGAGGGCTGGAGCAACTGCCTTATGAGGACAGGCTGAAGGAGTTAGGGTTGTCCAGCCTGGAGAACAGAAGGCTCAGGAGGGCCCATCTAGTAGCTTCTCAGTACCTGAAGGAGACTATAGGAAGGCTGGGGTAGGGTCCAGGAT
>VZTY01016478.1:24390-44202 GCA_013400935.1 Turnix velox | reverse complement strand
CCAAACATCACTCACAATGCAGTTTGGTGGAAGGACACAGAAAACCTCCAGTATTTTGGCAATCAGCTCTGCCCTCTTTTACATATTTCAATTCCATCTTTTGGAAGAGCTGTAAATCTTTCCTCCTATTTTTTTTCTTTTTTTTTTTCCTCTTTTCTCTTATTCTGTCTTCAGCTAGCTTGGCTAGATAATTGCAGTGTTCATGTTACTTGTGTGCTTAGGAAACGATGCTTAAAGGGAAGGGAACCAAAGGCCTTTCTCTTCCTTTGTCTGCTCAGTGCAGAGGTGAAAAGACAACATAGCATGGCTTGTTTCCTTCTATTTGCTCTAATTTCTTTTCTTGTTGTGTTTTCTGTGTGGTTTTTCAGCTGTTGTAGGGTGCTATCTGACAGGCAAGGACTGGTGATTCTGGCTGCTATGAATTCATGCCTCGCTCCCAGCTTGACAGCCTGAGGCTCCACCAAAGATTAACAACACTACAAACAGAGAGAGAGAGAGAGAGGGCAGAAGGAACGTCACCCTCTCTGGCTCATGGCTTGGGTATGACTGAGGTGGTTTCTGATGGAAGGATTGAGGTCAGTCATTCTCACTGTGCCATCAGATAGAAATGACATTGTATTTGTCCTTTCTTCAAAATACTCAGTTCCAGAAGCATTTGGAGAACTTGGGGAGCAAAAACTCTACTGGAGAAGCCAAGGGTGGTGAGATACTGGAACAGATTGCCCAGAGAGGTTGTGGATGCCCCCTCCCTGGAAGTGTTTAAGGCCAGGCTGGATGAGGCATTGAGCAATTTGGTCTAATGGGAGATGTTCCTACCCATGGCAGGTAGATGGTCTTGAAGGTCCATTCAAACCTAAACCATTCTATGATTCTAGACTCTGCAGGTGGAGAAACCAGATCACAGGAGTCCAAGTCACACATGGCTTGTGCCTGGTGCTTTAAAGGAACACCAGAGGGTGAAGGTCTGTTTGACAGACAGTGTAACCTCAGACCTTGTCTCTCACTTGTCAGTAAATTTGAGCTATTGCTGTCCCTTCTTTAGAGCTTCACAGGTGACCTTTTGCAGGTAAACCCTGTGCAAGCTGTTATGAGCAATCAAGCAAGGCCTTTAAAAATCTGTAGCTATTAATATTCAGGGTCTGTTGGCAAAAAAAGTGAAAAACAAGCAAGGAAACAAAAAATATCCTCCCCTCCCAGTTCAAATTTTTAGGAATAAAATCTATAAAATCTCTCTTTTCTTCCTATTCATACAATGAACAAATCAAATCCTTTCTAAACAAGATGCGATTCAATGCTGATTTTGGCCTTGACTTTGTGCTTATACATGACAGATGGACAGGAACCACTGATCAAATATCTTGTTTTGTTTTATTTCATTCAAATGTCAAAAAAGAGGAGAATTTTTTTTTCTTCCTCCTAGAAATATTCCAGTCTCCATGAAATTTTCAATGGGAAACTCTTCTGCTGTGCAGGATGAAGCTGCCAAAGAGAGAGAATGAGTCATGTCCCCTCCAATTTAGAGAGCAGGGTCAAGGAAAACTTCATGGGATGATTTTCAAGTCCCCCACTAGCCCAGATATGACTTGTGTCCCCAGAAATTGCATTCCTCACCCCCACAGTAGCCAATTCCTGGTTATTGTTGTGCTCCTCAAAAGTTTCTCAACCTTTTGTGAAAATCCCAACATGTTTTGAGGAAGGTACAAGAAGTGTCCTTTCATAAGCAATTGCAGTCACCACATTAGCCATCCATGGGAAGTTCATTCCATAGCCTCATCTCTCTTTGGCAAGTTCTGGAAGGTTCCTGGCCAGCTGAGTTGCTAAGTGGTGGATCCAAGGTGTTTGGATTTGCCCTTGGCCTTGGTTTCACTCTGACGTTGTCTCTGCTTGCCTTATTAGCTGTGTAATTAGGGAGGGTAGAAGTGCCTACAGCTGCCAAGTGTCTTTTGGAGATGTGATAATTATTTTAAAGAAAAGCATGACAACCTATAGCTGGAAACTGTGTCTTTGCTGGAAAGAAAAATCATTGTAGCCTGTTCCACTGGGCATGTAAACATGGGCTTTTATGATGCCCTTAAGGACTGTCCTAATTTTAACCTTGTTTAGTGGTCAAACTTGCTTTCAGCTTTGCTTTAGACAGAAGCCTGTGGTGCAGCATGGGGGGAGAAAACAATGTGTTTAGTTGAAGGAGGTAGGAGAAACCCAGATAACAATGGGTTGAGCTGTGGTAAAACAATACATTGTCTCTATGACAATCAGAGAGTCCTTATGCTAGAGAAATAAATGACTTGATTCTTCTGCCAAAAATAAAAGAAGGGAATTTTTTATTTAAGTTAAATTTTTATTTAACTTAATTTTTTATTTAACTCAGTTTTTTACTTAAGTTAATTTTTGATTTCTTTAAGTCTCCATTTATGCACGTGGTCTGATGAGGAAGAGAAACATCCATTTTTGAGCCTGTTTCCTAGAAGAGCTGAATAAATAAGCTGGATGCCAGATATACAAACTGATAATTGCTTCTTTCCACTTCTTTTGAATCAAAAGGTCAATAATACCTCTGTTTAATTGAGAGGTACAGTTCTAATGACATTGAGTTCCTATAAACTCAATGAAACCAGTCAGCTCTGGAGGGTGAGGAATGTTTCTTGTTAATAACTGAGGCAATAGTTACAATTTGAATTCAACATTTTATGTGAGCTATGAGCTCCAGTGGTGGTAGATGAACAAGCAGAAAGACTTTGAAGTCCCAAACCAAGCCAATAACCTTTTAGAGTGCACTTTATCCAGCCTAGTATTGCACAACTGAAAAATACAGGTGGGATTCACCTGAATTCTTCATCTGAAAGCATCTAGCATAAAATGTGTCTTTAAAAAATCTTTAAAAAAATCCTACAATAGGTCCAAGGAATCAAGCTCTAAAATCCTTGTGGCTCTCTGTTAATTATGAAGTAAGTGTAAAGGGAGCTAAAGATATAAATGATAAACTTCTAATATGGGGTGAGATACCTCTCTTGTTGTGATAAAGAACGTATCTATTGCCCCTTCCATTTCTTCTTTCACACCTTCTATCAAGTGAATCTATGCAGGCAGAGCTTAAGAATTAAAGGGAAGAGCTGATGGTCACCTACCAACAGAGAAGACTTCTTGGTTCTTAGCAGAGCTTTATCTAATCTGGCTCCTTCTTCCATCAGCTTGGTGTTTTTCAGCCTTCTGCAACTGTGGTGGGGTTTATTCCCAGAAAAATAATCAAGCCTTTCCAGTCTCTCTTCCCACTTGCATTTATATCTTTCAATTACTAATGCCTCAAGGTCTTCCTCAGAACTTCCTCTTCTTTGCAGCTACAGTCCAAGATGCCAGGTCTTTCAAGGATTTCACTTCCCAAAATTCAGGCTGCCCTTTCCAGAGCCTCACCTTAAACCCCAGCAGCCATTTGGGCTAAATATACAAATTTATGGTTGATGGGATAGACCATGATAGAAAATCATGCACCCCTGGCAGAACAAGGCAGGTGTAGGTGCAGTGACCCCATTGCCTTAATGAGGAATTTTCTGTATTTCTTTTATCTTCTTCCTAAAATGTTGATTATCCCATGTTTAAGAAATTAAACATGTTGAAAGAGGTGAATACTTTAAAAATCAAGCACATACCCCCAGACAGAAGTTAGCTTGTGATGCTGTTGCGAGGGATGAGATTTTTTTTTAGTGTGAATTTTTGCCCATTTTACTCATTTCTTTGCACACCCTGGCAACTCTGCATGAGATAAAATGACAGGGGCTATGTGTCTGCCTTCATTTCACGTTGTCAGGAGAGAATTTTTTATGCTCAGGATTTGTGGCTTGGCTGCCTTTCAATCTGTGGGGCGTGATGGGGAATCCTAAGCGCTGGGCTTAAGTGTCAGCCCTAGCTTTCCTCAAGGACCCAAACTCCAACACTTATGTGTGGTCACTATTGTGTGGTTTCCAGCACTTTCTGGAGGCTGGGGAAAGCTAAGCTGCTGTGTAGGCATTGCCTGTATTCCCAGCAGACCTGATTTCTTAATCGCCTTCTCCAGTTATGTGAGTCCTTTGCTTCACCTGGGGAGGCATCTACACCTGAGCCAGGTCTAACCCTGCTTGCAAGCTCCTTAAAGAGTCAGCCCAGTCCAAGACAGCAATCACACCTCTATTCTAAGGTTACAGTCTTTGTATTGCTGGCATGGAGACCCTCTCAGGAATGGAGCCAATTGTAGTATTACATTTGTGCTATTTGTTGAAGAAGAATTTTCTTTGCTTTCTCTCGTTTCTCTAGGAAGTAGGCACAAACGTTCAGTGTAAGGTTACTGGGCCCACACAAAATTTTATCAGATTTTAGCAGCTATTCCTGGAATTACATATTGTTTTGTCTTTTTTTTTTTTTTTGAGCAGAAATGACAGCAGCTCTGGGGTCAGTTTTCATATCAGGGCATTTTTTTTTTGTCCCTAGGGCTGTCCGATGAGTTGAAGTTTTAGTAAAATTTCAAAATTAGAAGTAAAAAAAAGTCTTAGAGACTGGGGATTTTTTTTTTCTTGGTGATGAGGCAGAATATATATTTTTTTTTATGAAGTTCAAATCTAAAAATGGTTTGCAACCTGTTGAGCAGTGACATCTTTATCTATATAAGGTTTCTCAGAGACTCATCAAGCCTAATCATGAATGTCTCCAGAGATGGGGCTTCCACCACCTCTATGCAATCTGTTCCAGTGCCTCACCACCTTTATGGTAAAGAACATTTTTCTAATGTCAATCTAACCTTGTCCTGCTCTAGTTTCAAGCCACTGTTCCTCATTCTATCTCTTTATGCCCTGGCAAACAGTCCCTCCTCAACTTTCCTGTAGACTCCTTTCTGGTACTTGAAGATTTCCCTGTCCATGACAAAGTAGTTTTCTGTAAAGAACACTAAATATGATGGTTCAATCTTAAATTTCAGGTCAAATGAATTTTACAGGTGAAGAGCTGAGATAGCTGGAGACAGGTAATGAAATTCATCTCACCTAATTCTAGCCATTGGCCATTAAAACAAGAATGATTAAACACTTAATCTTTAGCTAAACTAAGCTAAATTAAACCATATCATGAGAAATATGATAAATCACCTTCTAGAAAGGTTGTATGCTGATAGAGAGATATTATGAATTACTTCAGTGAGAATAGACACCTACCTTCAGATATTGAGATACATCCCACTGCAAAGGTATTTAATTTTCTTGCATTGTTTTCAGTATTAACTTTGGAAAAGCAGCTTACTGGAGAGGTGACTTGATTGATTGAATTAAAATGATTCTGAAACACCTCAGGAATATTTCTGAGGTGAAGGTTTTGATTTTGATCCAATTACTCTGCTTCTTACATTTTCACCAACAAATTGGTCATTGCAACTGTCTGGACTTTGGGAAATCTGGCTAAGCATGGGTAAAACCTGCCTTTTAGTTTAGAGGGTAGTCTGACTGCTCTAGGGTTAGGATGGACTCCAACAATTTGACCTGACTTGGTTTGTTGATTGCTGGTTTCAGATTCTTCTCTTTTTAACGTTTTTTTTCTTCTCTTTATTCCCTTCCTCAAAGTGAATCTCAGCAAATTTGACAACAACTCCCCCACCTCATCATCACCACTTCCCCCCCACCCCCAGACATGATTTAAATGCTTACCACTGTTGCTGATACCAGTGCTGCTGTAAAAAGAACTGGCTCTCATTCAAGTCCTTCTCCTCTCCAAATGTTTAGGGATTTGGAGCCCATACATACAATTACTGCATGTTTCTGAGGAAGAGAAAATAGGCAGCAGCTGTTCAGTGTCTGATCAATTATGAACTGAGGAAGAGGAGTGAAAGAGAGGGGAGTTATTGGTTGGAAATCTGCACACAATTAGGAAACAATGCTAAGAATGGATGCTTGGGAGATGTGGGGAGGATAGACACCCCAAGAGCATGCTGGTAGGATAATAGGTCTGCAGTGGTCTCCTCAGAATGGAAAGAAAATAGTCCCTTAACTTGATGAGAGTATTTCTTTCTGAGGTTTTGGCAAGATAGAGGAAAAAGAGGAGTCAGTCCTAGTTTGTAGGCATGAACTCTTGAGTGGGAGCTGGTAAATGATGTCTTGGAGTTGATCTCCCTGCCACAGTCAGCCATTTCCCTGGCTTTGATGGCAGCTTAGACACTCACTCCATGTGCAGACCCATAAATGTAGGCATCTTGGTCTGCAAGATGAGTCCTGTATTAGAGCTTCATCTCAGTTGGTCCTCATACAGGTATTGTGTCATCTGAGAGACCTCAGGCTACCTGGGAAAACCATAACAGGCCTGGCAAAGATTGTATAAGTACCTTAAAATATTTATTCCTGACAAGCCTTTGGAAGGGAATTTAACCCTTCTCTGGAATGACATCCAGAGACTAGAAGGGCTCCAAAACAGGAGCAGATTGTCACCTTTGTTCAAATGAATTTATCATGAAATCCACTTTGGATTTGGTTTCCATGCTCAGCATCTTACCATGCATTTTACCTGAAGTGACAGGAAAAGATTGTCGAGATCCTTCACCTATTAGCATTATCCTACATCATATGATTTTGTCACCCTGAAATGCACAAGACTTGATCTGTGCAGCCTCCATTTACTTACACTGAGATTGAATGTGGGTTTGCATGATGCTTGTATTTATCTGTCACATCTTCCTGAAGTAGTCTACATGTGGGAGCCAAAGGATGCTTGATCAGAATCATAGAATCATAGAATGGGTTGGATTGGAAGGGACCTTAAAGATAATCTAGTTCCAACCCCCTTGCTATGGGCAAGGATCTCTCACTAGATCAGGTTGCTCAGTGCTTTGTCCTGCCTGGCCTTAAACAACTCCAGAGAGGGGTCATCCACAACCTCTCTGGGCAAATAATCTTATATCATGGCTTGGAAGTTTGGGGTGAAGCTGAAGGAAAGTGTTGTTAGTGACTGAATGAACCCATAAACCCCTTGAGTCAATACTGCCCAAAATTTTGACTTATTCTAGAGCTTTCTCCTGTGCTCCCTTGGCTCCGAATTTCAGCAGTTTTTGAGAAAATAAAGCTGTTTTCCTTCAAAGTCCATTCAGTAATCTGTGATGAAATGGAGCATAGGAGTTTACAGCCAGTTTCAGTGAATAAGAAAAAAATGGAAAGAATTTATTTACAATGTGCCTTTGGGCAAAAAAATGAAAATGTTTTCAAAATTAGTCATTTGTGGGCAAAAAGGCTTGGTAAAAGCCTGACAGTTGAAAACGTGGCAGTTTGTGGTTATAGGGACTGAGATCTTTGTAACCAATGAATTTAACTGCACCTAACATCCAGTAAGATGATTCTACAGTCACTGGATGAAGCTGCATAAAAACAAAGTCTATCTTCTCTTCACAGAGCAACAGAAGTATTTAGAAAGTTCTCTTCAGCAGTGTCATCACCATGGATACATCCACTGTTTGTGTTGTGACACTTGGAACTTTACCTGAATTCTCAGTTGCTTTGCAGTTACATGAGATGATTTGTCTTTATAAAGATGATTTGTCTTCATAAAGGTTCTTTATTTATCTTCTTAAAGGTTCTTTATCTTCATTATGGATAAAGTATTTTAGATCAGGAACTCCTGAAAACACAACCCAAAAGTCTTCAATGTTTAGGAAAATGAGGTCAACATTGCTCCAGAATGGATTTAATATTTCACCTAACTACATTGATTTGATAGTCAGGTATCTCTTCAACGTAGCTCTCTCAGTGCATTCAGTGGAAAAAGATAAAAAATATTAATCCAAACCTAAGATACATCAAATAAGCCTTCTTCTGGGCTTCTCAGTCTTTCCATTGACTAGAGAACTTCAGACAATTGGCTTTGAAGAGACATTCTTGGATGGATAGGACAAGGTGAGAATCCAGCTTTGTATCAATATCCTAAGATGTAATTTCTTTACAGATTCTTTAATGGTGGTGTTCACTTGTGGCTCACCCATGAGATGACAGAGTAAATCTGCTGAAACAGAAGCCTCATGTAGCTACGTGATAACTCAAACACATTTTTCTCTGGAGCCATTGAGAGGTGCTGACCTCAGTGCAATTAAACTGCATGTTCACAGCATGGTGGTTTTCCAGATTAGAGCTGCAATTTCACTAAAGCTTTTATTTTTTTTTCCAGGAACACTGATAGAATCCTCCTTGTTCAGCCAAGTGAAATTCAAAGGTCATGTTCCTCAACAGGCTCCTTGGTGCCATTCAGATTAAATGTACCATGTTCTAATCAGTCTCCCCAGACACTCTGGGTGCTCCTGCCATATATAGCTACTTACACGTCTTAGTTCAGTTGTGACAATGCAAAGGAGAAGTCAAAGATGAAAAATTGCCTTCTCAGATGCCCCAGATGAGATCTTTCCAGCATGCTGCTGCAGTTTCCACCCTCTTTGACTGACCTAAAAATACCTATATTCCATTCTTCCTCTATAGCTCAAGTAATAGGGCCCCCCAACTTTTTATCCCATTTCTCAAAGTGACCTGAGCCTCCTTCACCTCATTCTAGTAGGTGACCTGGGGAGCTTTTCTTAATTCCTTTGAACTTCCCACAGAATCATCATAGACCTGCTACCCTCCAAATTCTTCTTTCTGATCCCTCAATCTGAAGCTCTAGTCTTAACCCAACAATAATATGGTGTACAGACAAAGTTTGTCATGTTCCTTTCCCCAGTCTTTGACCTAAGAATCATTTTTCAGAGACTCCCAGATGGTTACACCTCAAAAGTCCACTGGATGTCTGCTTCCTGACCTCTAAGATTAACACAGCCTGGAGATATTCAAACAGTCACCCCTATACCAAGTAGAACATCTTCCAGTTGAACTACTATATCAGCTGAGACATTCATGGCAGCATTTCCCTACAGAATGGTTATTTTTTCTCCTGTCTCTTTTTCCCTTATCTCTTGCCTCTTTCTGCTCCCAGTGCAGATTTAATTTTTGTGGTTTGGGTCTAAAAGTGACTGTCATAGATGATTTGTTTCAAAATACAGTGGTCTTTTGTAATAAGCAGTGACTGAAACATTTATTCATGAGATTATGACTAGTTCTGGTTGGAGATCTGGTGGAGTCAATCCAGTTATTTCCTTGTTGTGTTTCTCAAAAAAAACCCAACCAACACTATTTTATGAAAAGACAAGTAAGAAAAAAATATTTTAAATTCTTAATTGGCTACTGACCTTGTAAGTGAAGAAAATACTATTTTCATAGAATCATAGAATGGTTTGGGTTGAAAGGGACCTTAGAGATCATCTGGTTCCAACCCCCCTGCCATGAACAGAGACACCTCCCAGTAGATTAGGCTGCTCAGTGCCTCATCCAGCCTGGCCTTAAACACCTCCAGGGACTTTTCTGGGCAACCTGTTCCAGTGTCTCACCACCCTCACATCGAAGAATTTAATACTTATATCCAGCTTAAATCTCCCTTCTTCCAATTTACATCCATTATTTCTAGTCCTTCCATCATATATCCTATTAAAATGTCCTACCCCAGCCTTTCTGGAGGCCCTTTTCAGGTACTGAGAAGCTACTATGAGGTCCACTCTGAACTTTCTTTCCTCTGTGTGAATTTAGGAACTGAAAATATGCTCCCCTGTGATATTATTATTGATGATGATGATAATAATACAATAGAGTCATCATCATCATCTTTCTTATTAGTTCCCTTGCTTACAGCGCATCCTGTTTTAGTCATAAGAAAACTCTGCAAGGGAAAGCAGAGTAATTGTCAACGGATTGCTTGTCCCTTGGAAAAAAATCCAAGGGCATAGATTGTGGTCCTTTGACCATCTTTGGAAATGATCTTTCATTCCTTCTCCCCAAAAGCCTGCCTGAGCTATGGGGCAGTTGTCTGAGTGATTTGACAGCTGTGGAGACCTCAGCATTGATGTGTCCAGGCAGTAACAGAACATTTAAGGGGAAAAATGAAGTAGCACAGACACAGACAGTGGAAAAAGCAACAACACCTGAATTACCATCACCACTTCCCGGAGCTATTTGCTCTGACAGGGAAAAGGTTCTACCTCCCAGCCAGCTACTGACTCAGCCTGTCCCCAATTTCATGTCTAAGACCTAGTAAGATCAGATTGATACTGCTTGCACTTGGGTAACACAGATTTTCCAGACAGGATCACCAGCACCCAAAAATTAGTGAGCTGAGAGCTTGCAGTGGATTCAGAGCTGCCAAGGCACGGATGCAATTACACAGGAGGTCAGCACTGAAAAGTGGAATAGAGATTATTTGAAGCTGAGTTTCTCCCTTCAAATCTGAATTAGAACCTTCAGACTGATTTTTGGTGAAGTCTCCCCATTTTAGACATGTTCACAAGATGCTCTGTCTTTAAGAGGAAACTTTTGGTTACCTGTTCAGATCAGCAGGTTTAGAGTAAATAGCTTGTGCAAAGAGTAAAAATTTGTCCCTGGAAGTAAAAAATCACTTTATATTATAAGTGCTAATGAGCCAAAACTGTAGTTGCCATCTTTTAATTTGACTCATGTTGCTGAGTCAAGGTTCAGATTCTCATTAAACCAGTATTTAAAGATCTGTATTCCGTTTTAGAGATGCTTTATGTCATCTTCAGCAAAGCAGCTTTGCATTTTGCCTCCCTACTTGTAAAAAAACCCTTTTCTCACTCTTTTTTGTTTAATCTCTGTGGAAAAGTGTGTCTTTTAGATTTTATTTTGCAGTGTGGGAAAGCACCATGAGCATCTTGGTTGGGAGTTCATGGCGTCTTCAGCAATATTGGTTATTTAACATGGTCATTTTTATCATCAGGCTCATTCTGCCTATTTAATCTTTTCATGTTCAGTCAGAAGAACCAGGTGAAGGCTGAGATGATGGTTACCAAGACTTTTCTAGCTTGTGGTTTTAAAAAAACTTGGAACTTGGGTTTATGCAATAACACAAGCCTAGAGACTTTTTTGCTAATGGAACTGTAATCTGAAAAGAAAATCAATGCATGGAAATCAGATTCCCAGTGTCTTTCACATGCATGTTCTCAATCCTCTCCTATTTAAGAGGCCTTAACTCTTGACCTCATGACAGATTTATCCCTCCTTTAATACTTAAGATGTTTAGACCATTAGGTGGAAACAATATTGTTTTTCAGGTTACGTGTTGAAAGTCATCGTGCCTGGAAAGAATTCTGCTTTGTGGTTTCCAGGCTGACTCCAGAAAATTAGAATTGCAGTGAGGCTACCCATGCAGTTAAATTTCAAATAAAAATCTCAAACCCAGATCCAGGCTGAAGGAAACCTTAAGAGCACGAGGAATCATTGCAAAGTTTTTAAAACTTTCACCACCCTTCATCAATACACACCAATTCCTGAAGGAATCCAGATTAATCATGTGCAAAATATATGTGTATACACATATATTTAAAAATACATTTATACACATAGATTTTATACATATATTTATATATTTGCATGGTTATTTTTGCATGAATGCACCTCTAATATTTTTTTTCCCTTTCTTCTTCATATCAGACCCCACCATATGGTGCTAAACCCATTATTTAATGGGGAATTACAAAGCCAATGGAATGTGGAAAATGAGATCTTGCTTTCCTATTGGTCACCAGGCTCCTCTTTAACTTCTGGGCAAAGACCAAACTTATAAACAGAGGTCTGTGACCATAGAAACACTCAGATCAACTTTAAATTTTCATCACATTAAAATAATTGGCTTAATTTTTCTTTGCTATACTTAAAATTCCTGGCATTTATGTGTTCAAACCTACATATTGTTCAAATATGATGGTGACTTACAAGGCAGATAATTCATCCTAGTGAGAGATGCCAATTTTTTTCTGCACACAGTCATTAATAGCTTGTTCCAGTGAGAGATGCCAATTTTTTTCTCCATATAATCATCAGTAGCTCATTGAAATACAAGTAGACTTCAGAGCAGAAAGCTCTGGTATCAGTGGAAGTTTTAAATTTATTCCTGCTTAAGGGCTTCATACACAGGTTCAAGACTTTTTACACACTCTTACTGTATTTTTTCCACTCTTATTGTATTTTCCCCATCTGCTTTTCCAGCTATATAGAAATATATATGCATTTGAATCACTCTAGGTGTACTTTCCACCAATGCTCTTACCCCAGTGGTCAAATGGATTTGCACAAATTAGAAATCAATCAGAAGTTGATCCAGTGGAGTTGTGAAAATTGCTCACTTAAAGGCTTTCAAAGCCTCTCAGATTGTCATGAAATCATAAACATGTTGAGTCTAAAAAAGTCCTCTGAAGGTCCCCAGTCCAGCCTCTTGCTCAAAAAAAGGACTGTAGACAAAGTCATGCTGTCTTTACCCACTTGAGTTTTGAGTATTTTCCATTTTGGACCTTGTGAATCTTCATCCTTCTGCTCTATGTATTTAAGGAGCTTCATCTCCTGTGCCAACCTCATGCCTGTTAATTGAAGTCTGCAGTTTTTCCTCCTTTTTTCCCATGGCCAATTGGGCACAAACTCTAAGGACCATAGAAAACTTCTGCCACTTCTCTCATCCTATGCCTTTCCCTGTGTCATTCCCTCTCAAACCTTATTCCTTACTCAGACAGATAAAACTGGCAAACCCAAGCTATTTGCTTTATCCATATTTTATATAATTTATTCTTTTTTTCCTTTCCTTAGACCTGTCATGGATTTATGTCGTATATTTTCTGTTTCACCTTGACACTGTGCCTACAAAGACCCATCTTAGTCATAGTCATAGTCATCTAGGTTGGAAGGGACCTTTCAGATCATCTAGTCCAACCATCAGCCCAACTCTGACAAGCCTCATAATTTTGTTTGTCATGCTTTCAAACAATGCTAATGCTCTCCACTTGCTTTCCATCAGGAGTCTTTAAAACTTATTTTCTATAGTTCTGTCCCCAAAACTAATCCTTTCTATCAGCCTTGATTATGACCCCAGCTCTCATTCAGCTTCTTTGCACTCATCCAATCCTCTGTCTTCCCCAAATGTCATTACTTTATGTTCCAGCTTTCATGGCTTTCTCAGGGGGAGTCCTCCTACTGAACATTGAATGCCTGTGCTCTGCAACTGCATCTTCTAGCTTCATGAAGACCTTCATAATTCTGCCTTTTTGTATGATTTTCATGTCTATAGATGCCTTTTTTCTTCCATCTTTGAACATTAAGCTCCTCTTATTAGTTCTCCTGTTCAGAAATCAGTCTTTGATGCCTAAAATAAAGTAAGGTCTTGGTGTTGGTTATGCAAGGTCAATGTAAGTTGGTCTAAATGTCATGGAAACCTCCACAACATTTCTACTGGATTCTGCAGGCTGTGGGTTAAAGTTCACATTTAGAACTATTATGATAAGGTATTAATGAATATTTCTTTAACCTCACTATCATTAGAGTCCTGATCAGTTATTTATTAGGATGATTAACATTTGCTACTGCAGTGCTGCTACGTGACCACAGCCAAGACTCATCTCCTGGTGTGACCTATATAAATGCACAGTAAGAAACAGACTTTGCCCTAGAGAAATGATGCAGTTAGTAGAGAACTCAGACATTGAAACAGAACTTTTCCAAAGATTTCAGTGTTGGCTTTATGGTCAGGGACTTGCCTAACACCCTGTTTACCTTGATTATGCCCAGGAACATCAGAGAATTTAGCTGTTGATCCAATAGAAATCATCATTCACCCATCTTTAGCTTTTGTATTAAAAAAGAAGACCAAGGAGACAAAGTAGCTGTTGGAAAATTTGATGCCAATAGAAATTCCATGTTCATTTCAAATATATATATACCACTACTATGATGACATCAGCTAAGGAGCTAGTTCTTGAATCTTTTCCAGACAGTGGAAACTGTGCTTAAGAACAGTTGGGAACACCAACTGGCTCATCTAGCTTTCTGCTTTTGAGTGGGATGAGTTGCACCCAGTGCTCTATCAGTGCTTTAGACTAGAAGTCTTACTAGCTGCAAAAAGAGCCCAGAATGACTAGCTTCAGTGGAGATATCCAAACTAAATATCAGCAGAGTCTAATGAAGATTGCTTGCTCCCTCCTTATCAGCTACTAAATCAGAGTCTCTGGTTTTCCAGCTGTGGTGGTTTGCCATCAAAGATGCAGTCAAAGTTCTCTAGAAGAGCAGTGGCAGCATGACCTTCTCACAGAGGAGGATTTGCTCTGTAGACAAAGTTTCCTCCCTGGTGATCACGTTGCAAACTAGTTCTGCCTCAGAGAGTCAGAGCTCAAAGAACAAAAATAAAGGGATTTGAACAGCTGGAAGAAGGAAAAGGAAGGGAGGAGGGGGCTGGAACGAGAAGGTGCAGAAACAGTTTTAAAGATTTGGAATTTTCAATTGTATTTCTCCTCCTTTCCCTCCCAGAGTTTCATTTTTTGGTTTTTAGCCCAGATTAACTACTCTCCCTGCAATGCTTTTTCAGAAAGGGATCAAGTCCATTGTTTATAGAATTTGCTAATAACAGCTTCAGTGGCACTGTCACACACGAGTGATTCAATTACAAAGCTTGACAAGAAAAGCTCAATAAAGNAGGGAGGAGGGGGCTGGAACGAGAAGGTGCAGAAACAGTTTTAAAGATTTGGAATTTTCAATTGTATTTCTCCTCCTTTCCCTCCCAGAGTTTCATTTTTTGGTTTTTAGCCCAGATTAACTACTCTCCCTGCAATGCTTTTTCAGAAAGGGATCAAGTCCATTGTTTATAGAATTTGCTAATAACAGCTTCAGTGGCACTGTCACACACGAGTGATTCAATTACAAAGCTTGACAAGAAAAGCTCAATAAAGAAACTCAAATCCTTTATTATTATTATTATTATTTTAATTATTATTGAAAAAAATACCCCAAGAAGGCTAAGGATGCCAGATTGGGAATTTGCCTCAAACAAGAAGAATGATATGATCTCTCTGAGTAGCACGGTGCAAATTAAAAGAGGTTTAGTGTTAAGTGTTCGTGGCACAAAAGCAATTTTAAGTACCTGCAATCTGCTTAGTTTGCCTAAGCCTAAATATGTACAAATCATGTAATGAGCAATATCCCTGGCAGTACCACGCAGAGCTCTGACAGATGCTTTCTCTCAGGTTTAATGTGGGTCCTGCAAGAGCTGATGATGGGTGTTTGCATCTGCACACCCACACCAGTGTGTGTGTGAGTGTGTGTTTGTGTGTGTGTGTGAGTGTGTGTTTGTGTGTGTGTGTGTGGTTTGTGGGCCACCTAGTGTCCTGGTGCTGACTGCACTAAACATTTTGCCTTTCTTTTCTGCTGACGGAGGTTTCAAGGCAAAAAAAAGAACTTTGCAGTCACCTGATCTGACAGCTTGCCAATCACAAAAGAGGATAAAATCTTCATAGAGTTGGAAGGGACCTTCAAAGGTCATCTAGTCCAAACCCACATGCAGTGAGCAGGGACATCCTGCACTAGACCAGGTTGCTCAGAGCCTCAGGAAGCCTGGCCTTGGGTGTCTCCAGGGATGGGACCTCCACCACCTCTCTGGGAAACCTCTTCCAGTGTCTCTCCACCTTCATGGTGAAAAACTTTTTCCTAATGTCTAACCTAAACCTACCCTGCTCTAGTGTAAAACCATTGTCCCTTGTCTTATTGTGAAATACCCTGGCAAACAGCCCATCCCCAGCTTTCCTGTAGCCCCTTCAGGTACTGTGAGGCCATTATGAGGTCTCCCTGGAGCCTTCTCCAGGTTGAACAACCCCATCTCTCTCAGCCTGTCCTTACAGGAAAGGTGCTTCAGTCCTTGCATCATCCTCGTGGCCTTCCTGTGGAGGTTCTCCAGTAGTTCCATTACCCTGAAGTTTCTGCACCTTTCTATTAACTGACACTTCAGGTGTTCACTCTTTCACATAAGAGCATTTGATTTCAACTTAAATCCTTTTTCCTTTGGAAAACCCTTTATCCCCCTTGCTAATCCTCTCAATTGCTAGTTATCATTGCTGTAAAGAATCATCTTCCTTTCAGAAATATGATTTTCTGATTCCTTTTTAATGCTTTTCCCTGCGTGGCATAACTAGATGACAACTTTTTTTTAAAGTCTGCTGCACTGAAAAGCTTTCCATTATGAGAAAATTTTGTCCTGTAGAAGCACTTAGAGAAAATGACTCAGCCACATCTTCTCTACCTTTTTGCTAAACAGTGGGAGCTTTCTTAGTTTTTCAGGGAAGTGTTAAGATTTTAAGGCTTTGGCTCATTCCTCCAGATCTTCTCTGAATTCTTCCAAACACACTGGCATTCATCAGTCATTTCCATCCCATCCTCAGTCATAGAATCATAGGATCATCCAGGTTGGAAATACCTTCAAGATCAAGTCCAACCCTTAACTGAACACTGCCAAAACCACCATTATATTATGTCCCTCAGCTCCACGTCTACCCATCTTTTAAATACCTCCAGGGATGGTGACTCAATCACTTCTCTGGGCAGCCTGTGCTTAATAACACCTTCAGTGTAAAAGCTTTTTCCTAATATCCAATCTATTCCTCCCCTGCTGTAACCTGAGGCCATTTAACTCTTGTTTTATTGTTTGCCACAATAAGGTCTTCAAAGGTCCAAAAGCATTCATGATTTTATAATTTCAGTAGTTTAAAAGAATAAAAAACAGAGAGGAAAAAGAAGTCATGCTTCTGTCAGTAGTTCTGTCTGTCTGTGTCAACAGAGAGATAAGGAACAGTCACAGGAAGTTTCCTCTATCTCAGACACTCAGGGATGAGATGCAAAGCCTTCTGTCAATGTCTACCAGAGACCAAATCTTCTGGGCTACACAGGTGTCCCATAATCTCCTTCTCAGGTGCTTTCTGGAGCCCTCAACATAAGAAGGACATCGAGCTGTTGGAGAGGTCCAGAGGAGGCCACGATGATGATGAAAGGGTTGGAGCACTTCCCTTCTGAGGACAGGCTGAAGGAGCTGGGGTTGGTCAGCCTGGAGAAGAGAAGGTTCAGGGGGAATCTCATAGTTCTCAGTATGTGAAGGAGGTCTACAGAAAGGCTGGGACAGGAATTTTTAATAGGATCCAGGATGGTGGGACTGGGAGTAATGGATGCAAATTGGAAGAGGGGAGGTTAAGGCTGGATTAAAGAAAGAAGTTCTCTGCTGTGAGGGTGGTGAGACACTGGAGAGGTTGCCCAGAGAGGCTGTGGATGCCCCCTTTCTGGAGGTGTTTAAGGCCAGGCTGGATGAGGCACTGAGCAACCTGGTCTAGTGGAAGGTGTCCCTACCATGGAAGGAGAGTTGGAACTAGATGATCTTTAAGTTCCTTTCCAACCCAAACCATTCATTGATTCTTCATTGACTTTAGAGGAAGACTGGTCATCTTGCTTTGCTTAATTGCTGAACTTCTGGAGATCTCAAATTAGGAGAAGTGAAGACCAGATTATCACAGATTTCACAAGACCTGTGAAAGTTTCGTTATGATCCAACCTGTAGCCACATATCCAATGGAAACTTTGGTGTGTGCAGCTGGTCACTGTTACTTAAAAAAGCTTATGTAGAGCCAGTAGAAGGACAGAAAAACCTCCAGGGACTGCAGGGGCATCCACAACCTCTCTGAGCAACCTCCTCCAGTGTTTCACCATCCTCAACGTAAGAAATTTCTTTCTTATATCCAGCCTAAATCTCCCCTCTTCCTAAGAAGCTGAATCTTGGGACCTCATCATGGCAACTGGTCCATGACATAGGGTATAGAGGTCTTAAAGGAAGTTGTAAAGTGTCAGAAATGAACAATTAAGTAGAGGTAGATGGTGCTGGAGTGGAAGGAAGTTACTACAGCTGCAGTTTAAGAATGTTTCCTCGATGGAGATCATGATGTAACCTGGAAACATCAGAGGTATTGTCCTTCAATACACAGAGCTAATAATATAGGTATGCAGAAGAAAATGAAATTAATGCTCGCCCTTGGTAGGGAGATCATCATCCAAAATTTCCCCTGTTGTCAGACAGCTCTGTAGAATTCACCCATCCTTAGATAATTGTCTAAAATAGATGGCATGAGGTGCTCTGTCAAGTGACCTTTTGCTCATAGAAGAGGAAACCTGTATTAAAGTAGGGGCTTATGTTTTAAATGTCTGTGGTTTAAGGAGATTAGACCTACCCTCAGCACTTAATCTAAGTTAATCATCAAGGCTCTGCCTGTCAGCTTGGTGAAGACATGTGGAGCATTCATCTTTGGGCAGTGGTTTCTGGTTGCTGGAATAAATCATCCTCCAAAATGGTAGTTTCTCTGTGCTGGTTATAGAGATTCTGTAAAGAGAAAGCTCCTCAGGAAGATGCTGCATCAACTTCCCTAAAAAATCAGGCTGTATGAACACAAACCTTTTGATCTTTGCAATAGAGGCCAAGAGATTTCCAAGAGATGCACTGGGGACCTCTCCAGCTTTTTAGGAATCATAGAATAGTTTGGGTTGGAAGGGACCTTAAAGATCATTGAGTTCCAACCCCCCTGCCATTGGCAGGGACACCTCCCACTCAGGGTTTTATCCAGCCTGGTCTTGAACACCTCCAGAGAGGGGGCATCCACAACCTCTCTGGGCAACCTGATGTTAGCAATTTCTGTATCTAAAATATCAATGTAGATTCCTACCCTGAATTAGATAGATACAAAAAAGTCATCTCTGGAAGTTCCCATTTTTGCTCAATGTTTATTCTTTCTAATTTACAGAATCATAGAATGGTTTGGGTTGGAAGGGACCTTAAATATCATCTAATTCCAACCTCCCTGCCATGGGCAAGGATATCTCCCATTAGACCAGGTTGCTCAATGACTCATCCAGCCTGGCCTTAAACACCTCCAGGGACTGAGGGGGAATCCACAACCTCTCTGGGCAACCTCTTCCAGTGTTTCACCATCCTCAACATAAAGAATTTCTTTCTTATATCCAGCCTAAATCTCCCCTCTTCCAATTTACATCCGTTATTCCTAGTCCTTTCATCACATATCCCATTAAAAAGTCCTACCCCTGAACTTGCACTCCCTGAAATATGGCCATGGCTTTCTGTTTCACAGCACCCATAACCAGGATTTATCAGAGGTCACTATGGCAACACCCTGGCAATCCCAGACAAATACACATAGGAGCATAGAAACAGGACAAAAACAAACTCAAATCTCCCCGTTCCCACCCAGTCTTCTCCCCAGTCCCTTCAAATCCAAATTTAGATCAATGCTATTATGAATACTCCAGTTGATATTACCTCAGCAGAGGTTGAAGAGCAGGGAGAAAGTTTGCACTGCACCTACGGAGAGGAATATCCACGTTGTGTAGGCACATCCCATGCAGAGGATGACAGGGGCTGGGGGTAATTCTGCACTATAATTGTATTGGCATGTGTGAATTTTGGGAATCAGAACCTCCCAGTATTTGTTTTGACTGTGTTTCCATGGCAGTAAGTGAGCTTGCTATTAATTCTTTATTTTTTCACCAGTCTTTACTCATATTATTTTGAGGGAGGGCTTTATTCACATTCACTTTGTATTTCCAGGATTTATATATGAACTTGAATTTAAAAACACAAAATACACATAAATATAGAAGTAGAAATGTCTATTTGCTCTAAGTAACTTCAGGTTAATACATAAATATTAATATTTTGTATCGTTTTCCATAATTAATAAATAACAATTAATTAATTTAAATTTCTAATTTATATTTAAACATACATGGACTTACTAACAGCAAATACACATATATAAAAAGATACATCAACATATAAATGTATCTTGCTGTTAGTAAGTTCAGGTTAATACATAAATATTTATAATTTTATAAATGTATAGGATTTATAAATAATAATGTATTTATATTTATA
>VZTY01016478.1:0-23931 GCA_013400935.1 Turnix velox | reverse complement strand
ATTTTAAAATATGTATATTTGTATATAAATATAAACTGAGGCACTCAGAATTACAAATCTTTAGTTTGAAAACTCTAAATATTTTCAGAAAGGACTGAGAATAGTTTTTGAAGTTTCTCTTATGGAGACATCTGGCCACAACTGAATGGATAACTTTTTCTTTTTTAATTTTCCTCATTTTAGAAAACAGGACAATTTTAGCACTTTGTTCTCTAGAAAGAAATCCAACAAATCAAAGATGTTCAGGAGGTGAAAAAGTTAAGAATATATTTTTCTTCTTTTTTCATGTACTTTCTCATGCATCATTATATACTACACATGCAGACCAACACGTTCCCACAGATCTGCATAAAAAATTATCAATTTCAAAGTGAATTTCTCAGTAATTAAGATAAGCCAAAGGAAAAGTTGCTTGTGAAACCTTACCTTTATCCTTTTTATTACACATTATCTTGCAACTTAATAATACAGTAGCCTTCTATATTTAAATGGGATCCTCCCATGGTGAGACTCACACCCAGATACCAGCAGCAGTTTTTTATCAAATTTTAAGGTTTTTTGTGCAATAGTTGCTTCCAAGTTGTATTTTTCTACCTTTAGTTAAAAGGCTGCTGTAGACAGAGCTGTTAATTTCCTCCTGAGCTTTTTTTTTGGCATTCCTAAGTGGTTTTCCAATGTTAATCATCTTCAGAATATCCCTCAGAGATGGGAACATTGTCCTTCTTTTACTAATGGCAACCTGATAAATAGATTAAGATTAACACGAAAAGTACCCAGTTATTCTGGTGTCCAGGCTGAGTGCTCAGTGCCTGCTTTGGCAAAGGTTTAAACTTTTATACCTTATTAATCTCATCCAGTCTTATCTGTCTACTAGTAATTTCTTTCTCTGAGCTACTGATTTTTTCATGATCAGTGGGGAGAATCAAGCACATTCAAAGGTGCTTCATTTAATATGTCCTGGATAACTACCTTGGGATAAGATGAATTATCCTCCAGAGGGACTAAAGAAGATAAATCCCACATTATTTATTTAAAGAATACTTTCTCTTGGTTTCAGTTGCTGTTAGGACTGCTCCAGAATTCATAAAGCTGCTGTAAACTAAGAGCATCAGAGACTTAAGGGAGATCATCTGAACCATGCCTATGCTGCTTCTGACTGTCAGGCCTCAGTAACTCGGGTCAGAACACATAAAAAAAAGTCCTCGAGTGATCACTTGAGTGAAGTCTATGCTAAATTTCTTTGCCTGAATCATCCAGTAACCACGAGGAAGAAGCAGAGCATAAAACAGGGTTTAATTTATGGAAAACTCTCTAATTCTGAAACAACTGAAGCAAGGGCCATAAAGCTGGTAAATTCATTCACTGATTGCTCCCCTTCAGCTGCAGATCATAGAATCATAGTCTTGTTTGGGTTGGAAAGGACCTCAAAGATCATCTAGTTCCAACCCCTTGCCATGGGCAGGGACATCTCCCACTAGACTAGGTTGCTCAAAGCCTCTCCAGCCCAACCCCTTTAGGGTTCTATAACCCTCTCTGGGCAGATCTTGCATCTGATACATGGAAGCCAGGGTAGCATGGGAAAAACAGCTCAATAAAATCAATATTTCAATCAATCCTGAATCAGGTATGTATTTGAAGGTGTTGATATAAAAGTTTTAAGTCAATACTATTTTTTGCAGTTTCTAATGTTAAGAACTTGATTTGGCAACTGTGAGAGTGTTATGTTAGGGTAGATTTAGGCTGGATATAAAAAGGAGGTTCTTTACTGTGGGGGTGGTGAGACACTGGAATAGGTTGCCCAGAGAGGTTGTGGATTCCCTCTCCCTGGAGGTGTGTAAGGTCAGGCAGGATGAGGCATTGAGCATCCTGGTGTAGTGAGAGGTGTCCCTGCCCATGCCAGGGATGATCTTTAAGGTCCCTTCCTGCCCAAACCATTCGCTCTATGTTGATGCTCCCCAGTGCAATTTCCTAAAAACTAAAAGAAAAAAAAAATAGGTGGGGAATGAAAAATGAATTCTGCTTCCTCTACTCTACCAGAAGGAGTGATGGTCATCTCAGATTTTACAGGGAAAAGCAAGCTGAGGGGAGTACAGGCTCAGAAATTACACATGTAGGAGTATTTTTTTAATTCAGTTACTTTATCTAATCTCGTTCAGTATCTTTATCAATTCCTCTATTTTCTTTCTGCCTCTTTTTTCTATCCTTTCCCCCTCCCTTCCAAACCCATCCTATGTCCTGACTTAGTGAAATTATTTGAGATCCTGCATAGATTCCTCATCAGAGACACTTTGAGCAGAAGATCATCACAGCTGCAAATGAATATGACTTTCAGGAACCAATTGCCTCAAAATAAATTGGGCCAGAGATAACAAACTGTTGTAGTGAACCACCAGTGGGTACATGTGTGGTATCTCCTTTTTTTTTAATGATGATGGATGATGATTCTTGTCCTCTATTCTTACTTTGATTGAACAGATCTCCAGCTGTTGGAGTTGTCACTTTTCAGCCTGAAAGACAGGTAGAGGATGCACTGGCAAGAAGTTTCCAGGCAGCAGAATAAATGAGCCAAATAATTCAAAGCCACAGACTCTTCCATTCCTACCCACTGGATTATAACTGCAGCCAGAGGGGAGATGCAGATGAAATGAGAGAGCAAGAGAATGTGGTTACTGTGCAATGTGGTATGGTCCAAAGAAACACATCAATTTTGTTGGGGCTTGGGCCAGCAGAAGGGGCCCAGAGTATCAGGAAGGGAAGGAGATGGAGGAAAGAGAGGGGATTATGAAGCCCATTGCCTAATGAACATTGCCTGGTGTAGCTGGTTGCCTGATTCCAGGCCACACACATGGAGTGACACTAGTGAAGGACTTGGAAAAACTCATGGGGCTTGTCAGGGTGATCAACAGGAGTCTCTCTCTTTGTCAAAGAGGGAGTCATTTAAAAGCAGAGCTGTGAAGGGGGAATGGGAGAGAAGGGGGAATAGAAACACAACATCAAAGAGAAAACATGAGGTTTCACAAGCAGGGCTGGGGTGGTCCACTCTACCTTGCTATCAGCACCCAGCAAGGAGACTGATGGAGTTTTGTTCTCCCCAGAGCAGGCAATGGATGCCAGCTTGGAGGAATGACTCAGGCTCACCGTTTTAATTCTTTGGACATAAAACTCAGCGTGAGGCATGAAGGAGTCACACTTCACAGAGGCCACCTAAGAAAAGCCCATGTTGTTCTTAGTGGGGGGAGTTACCTCATCATGAACCAATAGGTGGGAAAAACCCCAGCATCTCACCCTTCACCAATGCTCTGCATCTCCAATTCATTGCTACAGTCTCTAAGAGCTACAGAAAAGCACTTGAAATCCATCCAAGCTGAAGTAGCCTCATGAGGCTTTATGAAAGTAATAAAACTGCTTCTTCCTAATCCCTGTTTTTCTGTTTTTCTTCCTCTCTCTCTTTTTTTTTTTTCCTTTTTTTTTTTTTGCTTTGCTTATAAGGCTAAGAAATTATAGACAAGGTAAAGGTTCTGGTGTCCTGGGCCAGGTCCAGTTGCTCATCTCCCTATTTTTCATCTTCCAAAAGAAGTGCAAAGTTCAATATCAGTATAGATGCACTGTTGATTTTCTCAGAAAAGATTTTTTTCCCTGCCTAATTTTACAGAGTCATTTTCTTTTCAAAAAAAAAACAAAATTGGAAGGGTTAATATTAAATTTATCTCAATCTTTGCGCAGAAAGTGATGACCTACATATGAGCACCCTCACCAAATTCAAACCTTGCTTCATACAACAATGAGAAGTCAGGAGATTTTCAGATGGAGCAAAACTGCAATTATGTTTGGGTAAAGTGTTCATTTTCTTAACTGCACAATAACAACTTTGCAGTGCCATGTCTGAGATATGCACATTCTGATCAGCAGTGAGCTAACTCCAAATATGAGTTAGTTTCTGAAGCCTGAATAGCTTTTGCCATCAAAATAAATACTGAAGAACAATTGCCTGGAGAAAGTCACAAAGATGAATGAGTTTCACAGAATCACAGAACCCCAGAATGTCAGGGATTGGAAAGGACCTCAAGAGATCATCTAGTCCAATCCCCCTGCCAGAGCAGGAACACCCAAACCAGGTCACACAGGAAGGTGTCCAGGTGGGGTTTGAATGTCTCCAGAGAAGGAGACCCCACAACCTCTCTGAGCAGCCTGTTCCAGTGTTCTGTGAAAAAGCTTTTTCTTATGATTCTATGGAGACTCCTCTGTTCCAGCTTGCACCCATTGCCCCTTGTCCTACCACTGAGGGCCCCAGAACTGGACACAATACTCCAGATGTGGTCTCATCAGGGCAGAGTAGAGGGGAAGGAGAACCTCTCTTGACCTACTGACTATGCCCTTTCTAATACAACCCTGGATACCATTGGCCTTCTTGGCCACAAGGACACATTGCTGGTTCATGGTCATCCTGCTGTCCCCCAAAGCCCCCAGATCCCTTTCCCCTAAACTGTTCTCTAACAGGTTGGTCCCCAAGTTTTACTCTTTCCCATTTGTTAGACCATGTGTTTGCCCAGGAATCATCTAGAAATCTGTTTACTTCTACAGGCTCCAATCAGTAGCCTGACAATGAAGTTTCCTTCCTCTAAAAACATACCTGTATGTTACGAAGTAGAAGTCCAATCCAACAGACCCTTTTTTGCAATTCACAGTAGACAGAATTCTCTGTGAAACTTCAGGTATGCAGACATTTTTCATTAATTTTCTCTCCATTTTATTTTTCAACTTTGCACAACCTCTGAGATTTCGCTCTGCCAACTTTCACACAGCTCTTGTCCAAAGAGCAAGGTCTTCTGACTCGGAGTCATATCCTAAAATTCTTCCTCATGAAGGTTTCATGCTACCAAGGGCCAGCAAGGCAGATCCTTTTGCTGATGTGATTTGACTAATCCCCTTCTAATGAGGAAGTGGAGCAGCTGAGATGAAAGTCTGAGCCCTCACTGTGCAAAGGTATGAAATAATAAGCAAAAGGGAATCTGGGCATTCCCAGAGGGGATTTGAACCAAATTGACTTTGGTGTTTTGGATCAAAATGGTTGCCAAAAACGTCAGAGAAGGGGCCAAAAACTAAAGCAAAAAGTCAACAGTACTACCATCTGTCTGTTCATCCATGATACCCTTAGTCTTTCAGAGGTAAAAACAAAAAGAAAAACTAAACTTACCCAAAATTTCAATGTATGTCAGAATTTTTCATAACACATTCACTTATTTGTGCTGGACAGCAAATATCTGTGGTCTACATTCAAATAGCTGAAGTGTATACATCCAGGATTTCTAAGAGTATTTCGAACTGGACAGAGAGATGGGATCGTGCAAAGGAGGAATGTAATAAGATTAATATGGCCTGAAGTTAGTCTGGGATAAATCTTACAGACAGATTTATTAGCCTGTGGAATTGGATTTCTAGAAAATTGACCCACCAAATTGAGAAATTTAAAACAACCCCAAAACCACAATGCAAAGAACATGCTGTACATCCCTGGTCAACTGATATATATCCTTCTGAGTGGCATTTTCCAGTCCCTGAAATGGAAGAATAATATTTTGCTGTTTATGTTGCTGTGAAGCTACAGGCTTTATAATGATGGTGCTGTCCTCAGGGAGTAAAAGACAGACTTGACCCTAAGGAATTTCCTTTCTCAGTCATCAATTAAATACAAGTTTTAAGCATGAGTTTTCCTTTCTGCAAAATGCCTGAATCTACCCCTGTTAAACCAAGTGTGCAGACACAAGAGAGGAACTTTCAGAGGATTTAGTGTTTGCTAAACAGTCTGGTAGATCAGAGCTTAAAGAAGTTGAGTTACTTCTTAATTATTAAAGATAGAAGAATGGGAAACCAAGGCACAGAGAGTTTGAAGCGTTAATGTCTGAGATGCCAGTGATGACATAGAGGGGGAATAAATGGAATTTACTGCAAAACCAGTTTCAAAATTGATTAATAAGTGAAAAAAAAACTCCAAAGACCAGTTTGAAAGAAGTTTTATCAGGCTAAAAGCAATTAGATGTAAAGCTTTGCCATGCCATTTTGAGATCTGGTGTTCTACTTCATATGGAGAGATGGATACATGGAGAATTCCATTGAATACATGGAGAATTCTGTTGGCAAGACCCTCATTTTCATCTCAGAGTAAATTATTGATTGCAGATCACTAGTTAGCCAGCAGTTTCACCCAGGAATGTAAGTCTAGGTGCATTTTGCTGGATTTATGAAGGATAGTCAATTCAGCTGTCATTGACAGGTATTTAATGCCATTTAAGATGCCTCAGAATATCCTGCCTGGCTTCCATCCATTGCTCTGCAAGAGCACAGTGTCAAATCTGCCAGACACAATTAAATACTCAAAATACCTTAGACATCTCAAAGGATTCCAGCACATGTGAGTGTATCAAGTCCACATCATTCTACCTGAGCTACTTGTCTGGTGAGGAATCTTGAAAACAACCTCATGATTGTTAGCTGAGGTGATGATGATGGAGGAGGGTGAGAAAGGCAGAGAAAAAACTGGCTGGAGAATTTGTGGAGGCTGAAGGGAGAAAGTAACAAGTTCCTGGGAAGTAAAGTGGGAAGAGAAGTGGCAAAAGCTGATTCTAGAAAGTACAGGAAGGACAGCTTGCCATTACAATGGTGGGACACCAGAACTGCACAAGGCCATTTGGATCTTCCAAGTTGATAAAGAGAAATGTTACATCATAGTCATCTTCTGCTCCTCCAGCATTTCAAAGGGAAATACTCTGAGTTAATCCCAGCTTAAATAAGTCTTTGGCATGTGTTCCAAGGCCTTGATTCCACCCCAGTCTAACACTTGGAGCCACTCACCAAGAAGGAAACATCACCAAGCCAGCTGTGTGCTGTTACAGACAGCCAAAATCTTCGTGCAAACTGAAGAGGAAGAACCGCAGCCTCATCTCGGGCCAAGAGGGAAACCTTTTCTCTGAATTCATCTCCTCCCCTGACATTATTAATCAGTCTGAAGTTGGACCATGCAGACAAGGATAGGACAGAGAGCAAACTGCTTTTATCAGAATAATAAAATTTTTAAAAAAATAGAAAAGAAAAAATCTCCTAAAAAAAGTTCTCACAAGTTATGTTCATAACTAGTTCATAACTATAATAAGATGTATGATTCTCATTCATGTATTTCCTGTAACATTTGCCAAGATTTTTCAGGCCTCCATTTGTCCCAGGTGATCAGATTCATCTCAGCTTTGCCAGCCATCTACAACTAAATGTTTGGAGTCAGGCTAAGAGAGGGAAGAACATTGAGCTGTTGGAGAGGATCCAGAGGAGGGTCACAAAAATGATGAGAGGGCTGGAGCCACATCCCTTCTGAGGACAGGCTGAAGGAGTTGGGCTTGTTCAGCCTGAAGAAGAGAAGGCTCAGGGGGGACCACATAGTAGTTTCTCAATATCTGAAGGGGGCTACAGAAAGGCTGGAGTAGGACTTTTAATAGGATAGGGGATGGCAGGACTAGGAGTAATGAATGCAAATTGGAAGGGGGTAGATTTAGGCTGGATAGAAGAAAGAAGTTCTTTCCAGTGAGGGTGGTGAGACAGGTTACCCAGAGAGGTTGTGGATGCCTCCTCCCTGGAGGTATTTAGGGCTAGGATGGATGATGAACTGAGCAACCTGGTGTAGTGGGATCTGTCCCCATGGCAGGAGGGTTGGAACTCGATGATCTTCAAGGTCCCTTCAAACCCAGAGCATTCTATGATTCTATGATAAGCAGACAAGGCTCTGGAGGGAGCAATTTTACTTACCTGGCTGTAATGCTTCACTAAAGTCCTTCCCTCACAACATGAATTCAGATAACCAGTCTTCATCAAGGGACCATTACGTGGTTATTCTGCTCAAACTTTAACATCCTCTGTGACATTAACAAGCTTGAAAAGTCAAATTCTTCTCTTCAAGGA
Source organism: Turnix velox (assembly GCA_013400935.1). NCBI lineage: Eukaryota > Metazoa > Chordata > Aves > Charadriiformes > Turnicidae > Turnix > Turnix velox. The sequence goes on along the minus strand of VZTY01016478.1, from coordinate 15,987 downwards.
TCTGCTCAGTCTTCCAAGGGAAGGCACAGAAGAATTTGAAAAAAGTGTGCAGCTATAGTTAGCAGGTGTTGGTTGATCTTCATGGGGAAGTTTGTGATAAGGAATCCTGAGGCTCCCTACCTCAGGTGGAATTCAAATTGCATTTTTGAGATACAACAATATGTGCAAGCAGGTATAAAGTCTAGAGAGTTCTTTAGTTAATCTTGTATTAGCTACCTAGAAGTTATTTCATTTGCCCAGTCACAGATGTCTTCTGCTTTTAGAGCTGTTGTATGGAGTTTGGCATGAATTTTGGAAAGCCACAAATTTCCTACAGGGCATGTGACACATCCAGCAACTTGATTGAGATGTTCCAGCTCTGCTAGAACACCTGAAATGACCACAGATGGTTTCCAACACAGGAAAATTAATCAAAACCATTTACTTAGCCAGGTAAACATCTCCCAGGTTATACCTCCATTGGCTTTACTGAAAGCCTAGAAACTAAATATTTGCCTAAACAGAGGCATCTCATGTTCTTCCAGGTGACACCCAAGGCATATGTAAATATGACTTGTAGGAGCCTTGTGCTCTTGTGGACTGAAGCATCAAGTAAATTTCTAAACTCTGTTGACAGAAGGGTTAGGTCTTCAGTGGTTGTGGTAGAAGTTTTAACAGCTGCTTCACATTTAGAAATCTATGGCAGATTTCTACCATATGTCAGAGTGGGCATGGGCTCCAGGGAGGGATGGACTCCAAATATAGTAATTCAATTAATTTATTTCACTATACAAACCTTAAATGCCATGTATAAAGCAGAACAAGGATGCTAAGTGTAAAAAACCCAAGGATGTTAAGTATATAAAAAACTCAGAGGTGATTCCACAACATAGTTCAGCTCCCTAAAACCTGACTGTAGAGAAATTTAGAGGAACTAAAATCTCTATGCAATGTAATGCTAAAGGTAGAAGGACTTAAAATAGCCCTTGAACTCTGAAAGCCCTCTAACTAAAAATAATGATAGATTTTTATCATTATATGTCTTGAATTACCTGTCTCCCAGGGTAACCACGCTTTTGTCTCTGACCTCAGGATGGAGCAAGCCAGAAAATGACTCAGTTCTACCACTTGTAGCCCTCACCAAGGTTCTGAGTGAGGTTTGTAACTGATATGGATGGAAACACCTCCAGTGAATCCATGCTGAAACAGAAAGATTGCTTGCAAACACAGTGATGATTGTAGCTGGATTGTTCCACAGGCTGGAAACCCTTCAGGAAGGTCATCCAGTACTGGATTGCCCCAAAACAAGCAATCTTTTGCATCTCAATTTTGACATAATTTCCCCTTCTGCCTGTAGGAAAAAGAGATTTTCTCAACCCCCATAATTAACAGTGTTCCTGTATTCCTTGAAATAAATGAGGCAACCTCAGATTTCCTCTTCTCCTTTATCTTTCATCTTTAATGACATCTCTTGAACTTTGACAGAGTCAGAAAGGTCTTGGAAACTTGTCCACATTGTTTTTTCTGAGATGTGCCCCTCCTGATGTTGCCAATGAAGATAAGCCATAGCTGTATGTAAATCTGACTCATAAAGAAGCATTTTCCAGTTCTGAAAGACAATTTTTCTGCTGAAACCTCTTCTGCAAGATGCCTCTAGACTTTGGTGTGAACCTATTTTGACATGAAAACACATTTGGAAATGTTAGAATTTCCTCCTAGTTGGAATTTTTTATTTTTACCAACGTGTTTCCTCTTTTTCTGATCACTCCTTTTGTGGAATTCAGGGCTTCATTTCAAAATTCCCCGGGAAAGATCAAAAGTTCCATGTAATCACCAAGATAGAAGGCTTTGAAAAAATAGATACCAAACATTTGAAGACTTGCAATAAAATTTCCAGGTTTGGCAATGCTGACAATGTTGTCATTTCCTTATGGCTCATTTTTAACCTTTTCTTTCGGTCGCTGTGAACGTCACTGCGTTTTTTTTTCATGTCTGGCTTTGTGTTATGGTAATAACCTGAGTATTCCAGGATTTGTGGAATAAATTGATGAATCTGGCTGAATTCTTTCACCTTGGGGATTTGACTCATCATGTTTTTTGCCTGCCTTCCACAATGCCTGTGTCTTGACATTTTGATCACTTATGTCATAGAGGTCTGGATTTTGTGGCCCGTTTTCACTTCCCTTCACAGTTGCTCTGGTACCCTCGGGCACTGGAAATCTCAAACCCAGAGCAAGAGTGGAACAAAGTGCATATGGTTCCTGTGCAGTTCATTAAATTAGGTCTATATTTTAATGAGGGATGTGTTTTAATTGCATTTTTAAGGCCCTTGGCTATGTCTGACACCTTATTGCACTATAAACCCCAAAATTGGACCAGAATTAGATGCTTCACAAGCTGATTTTGCAGAATGGAAGAGGACAGAGCAGAATGAATACATCTAAGTGAATAGCTCTTTAAAATAAAAAAAAATACATATGTGCAATGAAATATTCGAGAGAGGTATGAAATATTTTAAGGAGTTATGATATGGGGTTAAAAATGCTTTCAAAATGTTGTAATTACATGGAAATCTGTCACAGAGAAGTAATTTTTCAGCCATCTACTGAGTAGAAACTTTTACACTGTCAATATCTACACCTGAGGATGTTGTTCTAGGGTTCCCCTTCAATAAAGAACACAATTCATCTGATCCTTTACAACGTATCAGAGAAATGTGCATGCTTTGCTCCTGGATTTGTGTCACCTAATTCATGCCTTGAATAATTAGAGAATATATTCAATTCATAATTTGTATAAATCAATGTGTTTTGCATAAATAGACTCCTCCAAAAGATAATTCCTTGTATTTCAAGGCAGGGATTTAAAGAAGCTGGGATAAATCTCTTAATATGATAAAATTATGTAAAACAAAGCATCTCTTAAGCGCCTGATCTCAGGAACATAACACAGTATCTCATTAATCCCTGGAAGGAACAGGTTTCTCAGGTTCCTCAAAGATTCCATCAACTTTTTGGGATAAACCTCCAATTTCTGAGTCCCAGCACTGCAAAATGAAATTTTAATAATTGTTTATACTGAGTGGAATGGATCTCTGGGCTGTTTTTCCTTTAAAAAGGAAAACTCAAATATAAAATAGCTTGGATTTTATTTTAGATGTCTGTAGGTTAGGTGCAAGCTGCTGGTATGTATCCTGCCTTTATAATGAATATAAAGATATAAGATTTTCTTTATGGTGTGATTTCTCTGATACCTTGTAAAGGATCAGATGAATTGTGTTCTTTATTGAAGGGGAACCCTAGAACAACATCCTCAGGTGTAGATATTGACAGTGTAAAAGTTTCTACTCAGTAGATGGCTGAAAAATTACTTCTCTGTGACAGATTTCCATGTAATTACAACATTTTGAAAGGATTTTTAACCCCATAACTCCCTAAAATATTTCATAACTCTCTCGAATATTTCATTGCACATATGTATTTATTTTTTTAATTTTAAAGAGCTATTCACTTAGATGTATTCATTCTGCTCTGTCCTCTTCCATTCTGCAAAATAAGCTTGTGAAACATCTAATTCTCACAATGAAAATATTGTCTACTAATAAATTTAATTTTTACTTCTTTTACTTTTTACTTCTCCCCCCGATTTTCACTTGGCTTCCTACTTAAAAGTGATTAAACATATCCCAAAATTTGGTCTCAGTTTTCCTGTCCCTCTTTCTGTAGCCAGATTGCTTCATTAACAAATTAAAATAATAAAAATAATACCCTACAGAATATAATAAAATTTTAGATGAAAATACATAAGATTTTCTCTTAGGTTCTTACTTTAAAATGATTAAATAGATCCCAAGATTCTGTCACAGTTTTCCTGTCCCTCTTTCTGTAGCCAGATTGCTTCACTAACAAATTAAAATAATAAAAATAATATCCTACAGAATAGAATAAAATTATGGATGAAAAAAGGTAAGATTTTCCCTTGGCTTCCTATTTTAAACTGATCCCAAAATTTGGTCTCAGTTTTCCTGTCCATCTTTCTGTAGCTAACTAAAATAATAAAAAGAATATCCTACAGATTATAATAAAATTTTGCATGAGAAAAGGTAAGATTTTCCCTCGGTTTCCTATTTTAAACTGATTAAATATATCCCAAAATTTGGTCCCAGTTTTCCTGCCCCTCTTTCTGTAGCCAGATTGCTTCACTAACAAATTAAAATAAAAAAACCAGTATCTAGAGAATAGAATAAAATTTTAGATGAAAATAAGTAAGATAATCTCTTACTTCTTGCATTTAGACCTCTGCATCTGAACTTTCAGCATTAATGCCAGAGTGGAAAACATTTTCCTGGTTGACTTTCTGCTTTGTGAACACGATAAGCAGAAATATTACTCAACATAGTGCCTTTGTTATTAATTATCCTACACAACTTCCTTCCAACTGTGAGTTATTCTTAGTCAGTAATTTTTCAGCTCCACTGGGTCTGTCAGATGGCTTGGCATGAAGCAAACTCATGCTTTACTTGATTTATCTTACCAGTTTCCCAGGAGAATTTCACACAAATCTGCTGAGTCTGCACCACGATGAATTAAGATGCCAGGTCACCTGTAGTGTCTTCTCCAGAGATGTTTGATTGTCTTTTCTTAGGAGGCACTACTTTCCTGTCCTTATAAATAATTCCATGTCAGAGATTCAGACTAAAATTCTGACAATAAAGGGAATGTGAGTCTGAAAATTATGACCCAGTTGAGCAACTCTCAACACCGATTAGTGCAAATTTATGATTGAGGTTTCCATGAATTACTGCTGAACAAAAGCTCCAGCAAGCAGCCACTTGCCCGAATGGAAAAGGCCCAGGAATGTCCCAGCCAGATGTATCATTTTTATGGCTTTGTGGGGGACCTTTTTACAGGGCTTAACAGTAATTTAGACCTTTTATTGTTCAGCATCCAATTCACCTTGTAAATCTCTCTGCAAATCGTGGATGTGAATATGGAAGTGGCCACACACAGCAAAATCTAGATGAAGAGATAGCTGAAATCCAGGGTAGCATTTTGAAGGTATATGTGTAACACATCAACTTCACACTTCATTGGGAAAAAAAATGGAAAGGCATCAGATGCCTCTTTTCCCTATTGTTTTGAGGGATCATAGAATGATTTGAGTTGGAAGGGACCTTAAAGATTATCTCATTCCAACCCCCCTGCAACAGGCAGGAACACCTACCACTAGAAAAGGTTGCTCAGTGCCTCATCCAGGCTGGCTTTAAACACTTTCAGGGAGGGGGCATCCACAACCTCTCAGGGCAACCTCTTCCAGTGTCTCACCACCCTCACAGCAAGGAATTTCTTTCTTATCTCCAGCATAAATCTTCCCTCTTCCAATTTGCATCCATTATTCCTAGTCCTGCCATCCTATATCCTATTAAAAATCCTACCCCAGCCTTTCTGGAGGCTCCCTTCAGGTATTGAGAAGCTACTGTGAGATCTCCCTTGAGTTTTTTCTTCTCCAGGCTGAACAACTCCAACTCCTTCAGCCTGTCCTCAGAATGGAGATGCTTCAGCCCTCTGACTTCACTTAAGTATCAAGAACTGGGGCACTACTGCAGAAAACCCCTCTGGTTTAGTAGTGAACTTGGCAGTGTTGGATTCAAGCTTGGACTCCATGATCTTAAAGATCTTTTCCAACCTAAAAAAATTCTATGATTCTATCCTGAGTTAGTCAGTCTAGCATCACCTTGATTCAGAATCATAGAATGGTTTTGGCTGGAAGGGCCCTTAAAGATCATCTAGTTCCATAGGCAGGGACACCTCACACTAGAAAGCTGAAGTTGATGAAGTTTAACTTGAAGTTAATGAAGAAAAAATAGATACTGAGCTCATTAAAATACTTCTGAAAACCAAAATATTCTTCCTAAAGGAAGGAACAGTGTGAAAGTTTGATTGTGGTAGAGCATCTTAACTCAAGAACTGCCAGGAGAAGGAAAGAAACCATGGAAATGCATTCTTGTTTGGTTTCTAAGGTAAAGCTTGGACTGTTGCCAAACAGGTTATGCACTGGCTTTAAAAGAAGTGGGCAAAGTACCAAGTGCTTCTAAACATGTTCTGATTTTGTCTAATCTGAGGTGATTGCAACAAAAACTCCTCTCATCAGAAGCGGCAGAGAAGGAGTCATAAAGCCAACTTGGAGTAGAGATAATGCTTTGAAAATAAATAATGACCTGTTGTAAAATAGTATGCATTTTATATTTTCAGAAAGCTTCATACCTGTTTGGATTTTCTTTCTTTTTATTCCTACTTCTCCTCTACTGAATGCATGTGGAAGCAGGACAGAAGGCAAAGGCTCTGTATTGGAAAAGACCCACAGCTTGGTTCTCTCCCAGATGTCTGAATGCTTCTGCTCCCGTGGGTGAAATGCTAAAAGCAACTAAGATGCTGAGTGAGCTTTGATCTGCTTATCAATTTTTATTATGCCTTTTATCATAATCAATCAGTTTACTTATATGCAAGAAAAGGGAACTTTTACCTTGCCTCAAATTTAGGGCTGACAAGTACTTTGATTTTTTTTTTTTTGCTATCACTAATGAATGTTCTCTATAGGATTAAGACTATGAAGGTCTATATCCAAAGCACTCCACAGACTGATCCTCTGGTAATAAAGATATTCTCAGCCAGCAGGACGTGACTTTTTGCTTGGAGAAATGTCACTAACTTCTTGCCTAAAGTCCTCAGCATTCATCTTGGATAAACATCAGGCTGTTCAAGGCTTTTAGCCTTTTTCTCTTTGCCAGTTCACTGCTGGAGGAACAACTTCAGGGGTAGGAATGGCACTTCTTTGATATGAGTAATACAGCTAATAACTCCTGTACCTGTTTCTCTGAAAATTAAATAGATTTCTGCTTGTAAAATGAGGTACTCTTGAGCTCTCATTTCCCACCCTTGGGTTTTAGAGGCTTTGAGGAAATAGATATAATCTGATGAACCAAGGCAGCAGATCTATGCCAGTACTTTCTATGATGTAAATCATCTTGCAGAAGATGTAACATTATATTTAGACGACAGTCCTTTACTACTTTTACATATGTTCCTCTCCTATATCTCAAGATATCAAGACCTGTATCTGCAATTTGCCTATCAGACATACAAGAATCAGGAAGAAAAATTAAAAACTGTCTTCTATGAAATTTGAGAAAATTTTGGAGAGTGGCAGCCAGGATTACCCCCAACACCCTGCAGCAGCAGGATGAGAAGTGCACCAAGTCTGGTCATTTTGTTGAATACATGGGATTCTAGATTATACTCTGAATGTATTTTAGTGTTCATCATTAAAATAGCTTTGCTGCAACCCTAGTAAATGATGAAATATTTATTTTCCCCCATTATGAGTGTGTCCTACAGTATTCTGTCAGTTTTTTGCTTGTCTCACTCTTACTCTTCCAGCCTTTTTGCAGGTGAGTCTGAAATAATGTGGAGCTTTGGTTCATCTTAAATCACAGCTTTATGGAGATGTTATTGCTTATATCTGAAAAATCTGGCTGGGGATGTCAAGGACAAAAGGATTTTCAAAATCAGTGTTCTTCCTTTTCTCCTAGAAAATAAACTTATCAAAGTTAAATACTAGCATTACAGCAGCTGAAAGTCATGGTCTGTTTGATTTATCCTTCAGTGTTAGTTTTCTGAAACCACAGTGGCCAAAAACCCTGTAAAATCATCTTCTGAAAGACAGATCATGAAAGAGGTAACACCAGATTTCTCCTTCTTGGCAAGGAGAAAGCCTGTCCATGGTTCCACATCATCACAAAAAGAGTACAGTGTTCAGCTGGGGGTGCAGCCATCATCTGTGGCAAGAACAGGAGGTTAGAGATCTCCAATTAAGCACACACTGATGTGGCACCAACCTGAGAGCATTCACAGATATGACTCTTATGTGAAGACCACATGGCAAATGCCCTTTGCCCAAGCTGTGTCCAGGTTATTAAACATCCAGTATTGCCTGCAATCAAGCCTGGGATGTCCACACCTAAATATTTTGCAAGATATATTTTTTGTTGCATTTTCTAGATGTGGTTCAAGAGGTAAGATGGGCCAGAGAACATCCTCAGCACAACTCCATCTCTGAATGGTAGAAGAGGTTGAGTGTTTGGACGGGAACCATTCTCTGCCAGCTGGCCTCAGATTCTAGAAGATCTTCTTTTATTCATTTGCCTTCTATCTGGAGGTGTTTAAGACCAGGTTGGACAAGGCACTGAGCATCCTGATCTAATGGGAGGAGTGGAGGAGTCCCTGTCCATGGCAGGGGAGTTGGAACAAGATGATCTTTAAGGTCCCTTCCAACCTGAATTATTCTATGATTTGAAGTTGTGATAGAAGGTGTTTTGGAGCAAATATCTACAGGTTAGGCAAGAGTGATAATTTTTAAATTGTTCAGGGTGGTTTTGCTATGGTGATGGACTTGTCTTGAAGCTCCAAATAACTATAACCATCCTCTGGTAAACCTTCTTTGTCCAGAGGAGGCCATGAAGATGGTCAAAGGGCTGGAGCAACTGCCCTATAAAGACAGGCTGAAGGAGTTGGGGTTGTTCAGCCTGGAGACGGCACAGGGGGGACCTCATAGTAACTTATCAGTACCTGAGGGGGTCCTACAGAAAGGCAGGGGAAGGACTTTTTAATATGATATCGGATGGGAGGACCAGAAACAATGGATGTAAATTGGAAGGGTAGATTTAGACTTGAGATAAGAAAGAAATTCTTTACAGTGAGGGTGGTGAAGCACTGGAACAGGTTGCCCAGAGAGGTTGTGGTTGCCCCCTCTCTGGAGGTGTTCAAGACCAGGCTGGACAAGGCACTGAGCTGCCTGATCTAGTGGGAGGTGTCCCTGCCTTTTGCAGGGGGGTTGGAACTAGACGATCTTTAAGGTCCCTTCCAACCCAAACTATTCTATGATTCTATAAACACACACCACTAGATTTTAAAACATCTCTAGAACCTGATAGTTATTAGCTTCTGCCTCCAGAAGTTTCTCTCTGGTAAGACTGTCTGAAGCATTTTAAGGAAATGGTTGCTTTACTTTTCTGATATTACACACCTAAATATGATTGGTTTATGATACTTTGTTGAAAAGAGTTTAGATTGAAATGACCAGTTGAGGCAAAGCTGAAATCAGGCGCTAGATCAGTTTGATGTTTCTGATCTTTTGAACTCCCTTATCTTAGATGTCTTTTTGAGTCACTCTTATCTTTCTCTCCCCTCATAACATTCCCTTAATAATCAAAACATGATAAGACTAGAAGGAGTGTTGGAAGAAAGCCATTTCAAAATGAAACTGCTTTCACTTGGACAGAAGCTCTGATTAGTCTTAGTGTCTGAAAACCTTGGTCTTGATCTTAGACCTACTACAGCAGTGGGATCTTAATTTACCTCAACTCTTTGATGTCATAGCTGGAAGAGTGAGCAGTTGCACAGCTATAAAAGCTTCCAATGTCAAAGGAGCTTAAAAATTCTGCCTGAAAAAACGGGAGAAATAGACTGATTAAACCTGGATGACGTTGAACAAATAATCTGAAAGCCAATTTCTTTGCTAAGATATTGTATTACAAGATGTTGTATCCCTGTAGACCTAATCCTTTTGCAAGTAATGAATATGCTTCCTTACCTAAGGAAAATACACTGAAATCAGGGTATTATTTCTTCAATTAACAAAAACCCCACCATTTTTCCCATTAAAAGTTACCTACATATTAAAAAAACCCAACCAAACCACACTAAACCCCTCCCCTAAAGCCCCAGCCTAAACCAGTCAATTTTATCCTCAGGATTCCTGGAAAATGAAGTTAGTGTATACTTAATTTATTTATGCCTAGAACCTTGAATCCTTTAGCAAGACTAGACTTCAGAAGGCCATGTGTTCATTCAAATTATTCTGCAGGTTCTGGAGAAAAACATTGTTTTCCTGCTCAGCTGCAGCTGATGTGAAACTCCTCCATACTCTGCTACCTTCAGTGAGAATAAAAGCAATTTTCCTCTTTATTCCATACTGCAACATCTGGCCACAATTAGTTTGAGATCTCACATTTTTCGAGTAGAAGTCAGCAGTAATTTGTGTTTCTCCCTCCTCCTCTTTTTCATATGCAATATGTGGGATATACTTCCACAGGGAGCTCAAGCAGAACCTAAGATGGTCATTCCTGCCTGTGTCATCTCTTTCCAAAATGTATTGCTCTCAGGACAACCTGATGGCTCACGTAGCAAAGTCCATTTTTTCCTCCTATGTCATTTCCAGCCTTTGTCACTACCTCATATTTTAAGCTTTAAGCACTACCCAGGGAGTTACATAACTTCTGTGCAAAATTCAGATACAAATCAATGCCTAAACTCAAGCATTAAGAAGCCAAATTATCTCCTCCTAGAACACAGGCGGCAAAATCATTCTTCTTTTTTTTTTTTTTATTTCTTTTTTTATTATTTGAGTTGGGTCTGTGAAGACAACACCAATTTTTCATTTTTATGGCCTTTTAACATGAACTCCTTGTAAGCACGTAGCCTGCTCTGTGATTGAATACACAGAAAAACAAAACCCCCAGACTGGCTTAGTATAGAATCACAGAATGATTTGGGTTGGAAGGGACCTTAAAGATCATCTAATTCCAACACTCCTGCCATGGCTAGGGACACCTCCCACTACATCAGGTTGCTCAGTGCCTCATCCAGACTGGCCTTAAACACCTCCAGGGAGGGAACATCCACAACCTCTCTAGGCAGCCTGTTCCAGTGTCTCACCACCCTCACCATATGGAATCTCTTTCTATTATCGAGCCTGAATCTCCCCTCTTCCTATCTGCATCCATTTCTCCTAGTCCTGCCATCCTCTACCCTATTAAAAAGTCATACCTCAGCCTATCTGTAGCCCCCTTCAGTTACTGATAAGTCACTATGAGGTCCCCCCTGAGCCTTCTCTTCTCCAGGCTGAACAACCCCATCTTCTTCAGCCTGTCCTCACAAGGATGGTGCTCCAGCCCTCTGATCTTCATGGCCCTCCTCTGGAGCTACTCCAACATATGGAAAACAGTGTTAAATGTTAGGCTTATAATGGAGAAAAAAAAAAGAAAACGACAAAACCCCCCAAGAAACTCCAAACAAACAAACAAAACAGCAATAATTTACCCCTCAAAATTAAATTAATATCAGAAGGCTTTTTTACTTCAGCATCTCTCCCAGCTGTGTATTTCCATAACTGATGGATCAGCCCATAGTCTCTCTCCATGCATCAGGTAACCCCTGTGCAAAATGAGAGCCTGGGTGCAGTGGTGATGAAGGATGCTGTTGTCCAAGTGGTGAAACCCTCAGAAAGCCCCATGAAACACGATGCACCCACTGTGTTGGGTGTGGTGGTGAAAGCAATGAATCACTGGCAGAGAACTGAGCACAGGCTGGAGAGTCTGGGCTACTCTGGTTTGGGAGGGAAGAAAGGGTAATAATAGTGGAGGGGGGGGGATCAGGCAAACTGCTCAGTCTCTATTGGATGGGTTCATTCCACTCTGCTTAAAAATCATGTGTGTGCCTAAACTAGGGGTTCAGCTTTAGGTGCCTGGTCCTATTTGTGTCCTTAGCAAACTCATCTGGTCTCCATCTGCCATTGAAGCTTTTCCATAGGTCCTAAGTTGTACCTGCATATCCTCAGACACTCCTAAGCATCTTCTATAGCATCAGATGCTTGGACAATTGGTTTGTGTCCTAATTATCTGAGCTTCTTTTAATGTAAAGGGTGAAAAAGTGGTACTTCCAGAGGCTGAGTTATTCAGTTCTAACTATTTTAGACAAGGGTGATGGATTGCTTTTCTCTGCTGTGGAAAAAAGAAGCAAAAGAAGAAAAGAAAAGCCTCGACACTCTAATTAGAAACTTAAGGTTGCATGCAGTTGCCAAATCTCAGGTATAGAGAGCCATTTGAGATACATCTGGGTGTCTGCAACATCTGCACGGGGCTGGCAGATAGGACACAGGGCTGATGAGAGCTGTTCTCAGTCTGCAGAGGCTGAGCAGGATACATTATAGCTTCATTTTAGGAGCTTAGGAAAGTTATGTCCCTCAAATGAAGGCATTTTTGCTGAAATTTAGGTATTTTCTGCCACATCCAGTACCGCAGAACATCACAACCAGCCTCCAGCTGCCCTTCCAAATGACACAGTTCTGCTACAAATCTTGGTTGAAGAGCTCCAAATCATGTTCTCTGTATTTACTACATGAGCTTCCAGAAGTGCCTGGCTTGCTGACACTGGTGTGTGGTAGCCTTACTCTGCTAGCCAAGTCCCCAGAGTCTCTTTAGAACCAGCTTTCCCTAAACATCAGCTCTTAAACTCACACTGATGAGTAATTCCTCTGTCAGTTCCTAATCACCCCGTGGCATTTCAAATGCTTAAGAGTGTCCCAGGGGAGCAACAAACTTTATAAGATGATGGGAGACAATTAGTTTTGCCATTGAAACCTCTTTTCCTAAAGTGATGTGGGGTTTTTGATCTACATAAAAGAGGACACCATGGGAGAGATCATAATGTTACAGGCTGCCCAGAGAGGTTGTGGAGTCTCCTCTGGAGACATTCAAAACCTGCCTGGATGTGATCCTGTGTGACCTCATCTAGGTGTTCCTGCTCTAGCAGGAGGATTGGACTAGATGATCTTTGGAGGTCCCTTCCAATCCCTGATATTCTGTGATTCTGTGAGATAAAGTATCAATATGCATCATGCATCAGTGTCTTTAGATTATGTATTTGGAGGAAGGAATGGTTTTAGATGATGTATTTGTGGGAAGGCATGTTTTTTTAACATTGGCTACTAGCTCAGTCTAGGAGTACGTAGTGAGGTCCGAGAGAGGTTACACAGAGATATGGTGGAGGTCCCATTCATGGAGACACTCAAGGCCAGGCTTGCTGAGGCTCTGAGCAACCTGCTCTAGTGCAGGATGTCCCTGCTCACTGCAGAGGGTTGAACACAATGGCCTTTGAAGGTCCCTTCCAACTCTATGATTCTATGATAGTTGAAGTACTTGAATCCAAGTCATTCATTTATCTTCACTGCTCTACCAACCACCAGGAAATTAACTTATGACTGATCTGTATTGAGACAGTTATAGATGATTATTAAAAGAAATCTAACCTTCTGACAAGAATTTTTATTGTACTCCCTGATTTTTATAAACTTTGTTTACACTTTTGATCTATTCCTCTACTGATATTTCCTATTTTGAGACCTCACCAGATTTTTGGTACTGTAGACTATTTCACAAATAAGATTCAATCAACTAAAATGAGGTGGGACGATATAAACAAATTATGCAGTGGACCAAAGTCAGAGGCCTTCCTGAAGTGAAATGAATTCACTACATAGTCTCAGATGACTGTGTTGACCAATATCCATTGGCTGCTATAGAAGTCTAAACACTAGGTATGCAGAGGTTCTTCTCCAAACATGTACGAGAGGCTGAGGTGGCACTCAGTTACCTAAATACAGTCACTGAGAACCATCTGAGATGACTTTGAGTCTCTGTAGGTCTTGCAAAAGGGCATAGATGTCCCTTAAATCCTTGGTCACATCTCCTAAGATGGAGCAGATGTCACTCACCACTCTAATGTCTTTCAAATAGCACCTGATGACTCCGTGGGCAATTGAACTGAGATTTGTGTACACAAAGATTTGAAAGCCTAGATCATAGCTCTAGAGAACTAAATGCAGAAGTCTTATTTGAAAGTTTAATCCTCCAACGTGGCAAATGCAAGCAACTAGTGCAGCCATCTGGGGATGTGGTACAAATATGCACCCAACCCCACAGCTGAGATTTGACCCACAGTGACTAAGGCTCAGAAGCAGCTACTCTGCTCTGGGAGTGTTCCTCAGCTGTGCCAGAGAAAACTGAATTAAATTAGTTTCCGTTGGAAGTCATTCTTCTCATAGTTTCTCGGGTGTCAACACTGCAGAATAAGTGCTTCACTTAGTTATAAATCAAGCTAATTTCTATGAAAAGAGAGAGCAGATGGATGGAAAAGTCTTCCTTCCCTCCTTCTTTCCATCCTTTCTTCCTTTCCCCCTCCCTTTTTCCCTTCCTCCCTCCCTTCTTTTCTCCTTTCTTTCTTCCTCCTTTCTTCCTCCTTTCTTCCTCCTTTCTTCCTCCTTTCTTCCTTCCTTCCTTCCTTCCTTCCTTCCTTCCTTCCTTCCTTCCCTTTCTTCCTCCTTTCTTCCCTTCCTCCTGGTAGAAATGTCATTAAATGGTTTGGTGAAAACCATATGAATTCACAACCTATTACAGTGTTGTCCAATGTACTTTTTTAAGAAGAATTACTTGGCAAAGAAATATCACCCTATAGCATTGCTAATTGTGTCTGTGACAGAGCAAGGTTGTTCTTCTCATTTATACAGTGGTTTCAGTTATAGTTATGATGTGCATGAAACATCTTTAGGAAAAAAATGTCTATCAGCTGTGAAAGCTTGACAAAAGTCTGCAGAATTGTTCTTCCTATAAACTTCTATAATTTTATATTGGAGGGTTTTTTTTTTCAAATTTCAGTTTATATATTTAAGACTGGAAAGATCCAATTAGGAAAGAAGAGAGCTATCTATTCTATGTTTCCATCAAAATAAGGATAAAAAGTAATGAAATTAAAGTGATGTAAGTAAGATTGGTGGGGAAATCTCACAGCAAAGCACTCTCTCCCCATCACCAAAAACCAAACTGAGCTTTTTAAGAAGAGGTTAGACAAACCTCTCTCAGAAATGGTTTAAGTGCAGGCGATTTTTACTTGGTGAAAAGATAAGATGATGTTTTAATCCTTTGGACTAGGTTTAAAATTATAGGCTTGGTCTTCTTGTCATGTGTTTTTCCATGTAGAGATGTTTTACCAAGACTTGTTTGGATAACCTACTCATTTTCTCACTCGAAATAATATGGGCAGAACCAGGTTTAAAGAGACTGACTTTAATATCATAGAATCATATTCCTGTACAATTTTGCATGAAGGCCACACAGAATATAAAAGAGAAAAATTTATGTTAAATGCTCAGTAGAATCTTGGAACTAGATTTATTTGGAGATTTCTTGTTCCTTGCATTACTTGGAGATTTCTGAAGATAACTGTCTAAGATAACTGGGAATTCCTTATTTATATGCACCTTCCTCCAAATAATGGTAACTATAAACCAATGAGAAAAGCTTGGAGTCTTCATTACTGAGTTTTTTTAAGAAGAGGTTAGATAAACCTCTCTCATAAATGGTGGAAGACAGGATGTTTCTTCCTTGATCCGAGCCTCCAGGAAGGAGAAGACATAGAATCTGTTTTATCTCCAAGTCAAGCTCTTCTTTTTTTATTGCATTCTTTGTACTTTCTTCTTCTTCTCCCTCCTTCCCTCACCCTATGGCCTATGAGCAATTTCTTCCTCTTCTGCTTTTCATTTCTCTTGGAAGAAATTTCAGGCTGAGGCTGATTTCTGTGTGAACAGACGAAATCTTGAGAGAGGTGCCATGCACTCCTCCCTCTTGTCCACCCACAGGAGGAAAGGGCCAGATTCCCAACAGCTGAGTTCTGATCCCTGCTGACGCCTTTTTGCAGCAAAAGAATGTACCATGATGTGCAGAACAGCCCTGGGAGCAAAGTCTGGTACCCAGGTGTCCACTGTCACGCACAGCAACATCAGTCCCCTTTTCACTTGCCCTCATTTCTCTCCTTGGGTCCCTGTCTATACATAATGCCAGCACAGATGGATTTGGATTCTTCTGCAAGGGAGGTGAAGAAGGGATGAGTCCTGTCATTGTCCATTGTTTTGTGACTGTGTTTACTTGGAAATTAGGCATGGAGCTGCTTCAATTAGGAAAATGATAAATTTAGGCTCATATCAAGGGAGCTGGAGTTCATTCAGCCCATCAAATTAGCCCATCAATGAGGACAGGCTGAAGGAGTTGGGCATCCACAACCTCTCTGGGCATCCTGTTCCAGTGTCTCACAGCAAGGAACCTCATTCTTCTCTCCAGCC
>VZTY01016476.1:26008-57103 GCA_013400935.1 Turnix velox | reverse complement strand
TGTTCTTGCTCTGGCTGGGAGATTAGGCTAAATTGCTTGAGTTCCCTTCTAGCCCTGATATTCTGTGATTCTTTGTGAATCTTTATGGGGACAACAAGGTTGTTCAGATGAGCAGCAGAGACCAGGTTTACTGCTCATCTCTATGGAGCAGCATTGGTCCAGCACATTGCAGGGAACTATATGACCTGTTTTCTCATTCAGTCAATCTATTACTTTTCTTTGTCATGTTGTTTATATATTTCTCTGGTTTTGTAGCTTCGAGCTGTAACCCAGAATGCAAGTTTAGTGGCTTTGATCTCCCTCTTGCAGACAGGAGATACTTCTTGTGGTAAATTTGAAGATGCAGAATGATTTTATTTCCATTTTGTAGTGTTTTTAAAACAAAATTGTTACTTGATCTGTGGGGAGGGTCATGTGGATTTCTGAAATGTGAATACTGATTTCTGAAATACAAAATCCAAGGTGTTCTTGTGTAATTTCTCCACAGCAAAGGAGGGCAACTTGACTGCATCAAGAAAACATGCAAAAAAGTTGTGCCTCTCATAGTTGCTCTACGGGCAGATTGGGGCTTGAACCATATTGTGAAAAATAAGTGATCAGGTTTCATTCCAGTGCCACTAGGATCGCTTTTCCAGTTTGTATTTATACATCTGTTCTTATTTGTGCACTCAGAGACTGTGATAAGNAACTTGACTGCATCAAGAAAACATGCAAAAAAGTTGTGCCTCTCATAGTTGCTCTACGGGCAGATTGGGGCTTGAACCATATTGTGAAAAATAAGTGATCAGGTTTCATTCCAGTGCCACTAGGATCGCTTTTCCAGTTTGTATTTATACATCTGTTCTTATTTGTGCACTCACTTATCACAGTCTCTGAGAAGATATTTGAAAAGCAGTGTGGTGTGGTAGAATGTCTAACTGAAAGCTATCTTACTCCATTTTGAAACCATTGCTTCTCATCCTATTGCTCCATGCCCTGGCACACAGCTCTTCCCCAGCTTTTCTGTAGCCCCTTCAGGCACTGGGAGGGCACTATGAGGTCTCTCCAGAGCTTTCTCCAGCTCTCTCAACCTATCCTCATAGGAGAGGTGCTCCAGCTCTTGCATGATCCTCATGGCGTTCCTCTGCCCCTCTCCAATAGTTCTATATTCCTCTTGTGCTGAGGACTTCAGAGCTGGATGCAGTAACTCCAGGTAATGGGAATCGCCTCTTTTGACCTGCTGGCATTGGCTTTGCGGATGCAGCCCTGGACTCAGTTGTCTTCTGGGCTGCAAATGCACACTGTTGACTCATGTCCAGCTTTTCGTCCACCAAGTCCTATCTCTCTATCACATCACCTCCCAGTCTGTGTTGGTAACAAGGATTGGCCTGGCCCAAGAGCAGCACCTGCACTTGTCCTTGTTGAACTTAGTGAGGTTTGCATAGGCCCACCTCTCCATCCTGTCCAGGTTGCTCTGGATGACATCCTGTCCCTCTGGTGTCTCAGCCACACCACTCAGCTTGGTGCCATCTGCAAACTTGCTGCTTTCTCCCTGCTTCAAAAAGCCCCGGAAATGAGCTTCTTGATGGCTCTTCTTTGCTGAGATTTTGGTGATCGTTATTCTTAAAACGTCCAAGGAAGTGGGGTTATTATTGCATAGATCCAGGTTTGTTTCTTTCTCTTTGGTTTTGGGTGGTTGTTTTTTCATTTTAACTCAAAAATAGTAGTTTGAGTGTACTGCTGAGCTTGCTACTTGCCTCCAGTGCTCCTCTAGTCTTTCATTCTCTTCTGATCCCTTTGCACCAGTGTAGCTGATGTCACCCCTTAGAGGTGCACAACTGTCCTTGTACAAGACCCTCTGTACTTTTTCTCACTGGAAACATGTCCTTGATACTTAGTAGAACATGAACAGAAAAGTTGCCCAGCATCATTATGATAACACACAATAGCTTATAATTTCCACAAAGATTCTGCAAGGATGCACTTGTAAGTCATCAAGCCAGGTATCTATATTACTGACAGATCACAGGCAACTGTGCCTTACTGTGTTTGGGGCAACAGCAAGTCTATGTTGTATGTCTCTTCACCATCTCACAGCCAGATGAAAAACATTTATGTTGTCAGCTCACAGAAGAGCCAACCAAGCGTGGAAATACTTAAAGGGTTTTAGCAATAGCTATTTGAAAACAAGTGCCAGGATATTTACTGCAGATTCTGTTTCTAAAACACATGTAAATTTCTCAGGAGTTTTTTTTTTCTTTAAATTGTGACACACTCAGTAGCTGTTTAAATCTTGTGGACCTGTTGTACCCTCTGCCTTGGCAGAGAAAACAGCTGAGGAACAGTAAAAAGACTGGGCTATTAGTTACTTGTGTCACTCATCCAAAGTGATTTCTTTCTAAAATACCATTGATCCTGTCCGTGCTTCCATACAAAACAAACAGCCCTGTGATTGTCTGCATCTTTAAATCTTGTATGGTACTGTGTCATTTCTTAGGTTTTTACGTTCTTTGAAGAATTCAACTTCAATTACAGTCATAAACAAATCCTCCAGCAACCTCAGCCCTGTTTCTGTAAACCATACAGGAGTACCTGCCTCCCATAACACTTTGGTTTTGGGCAGCTCTGTTTTTCACTCAACTTTAATTTTGCCTTTTTATCATCTGTGTTTTGGATACTCAGTAAAGTGAGACTGAACCTGGCTGTCCCCTAACAGCAGCAGAGTTCAGTTAAATCTATGGTAGGTCAGTTTAACAAGATGTATTGCACTTGCATGTGATGAATTGTGACCCTCTAAAGAGTCTTAATTCCTGCTGCTGCAAGGAAATCTAGGCTCTGATGGTCTGCTTGAATGGGTTGAGATCAAAGACTGAGGTGATGAAGACAAACTACACGCAGCATTTATACCTTCTGTTCAAAACTGAAGAAGTGAACATTACTCAGCTCAGAGTGGCAGAAAAACATCAAGTTAAATGAAAGCATTTTCTCTGTAATGTTAAAATCCCATACAACTCCCTACCATTATCTTTTCTCCATGATGTGCTGCATCTGAAAGCACACAATGAGATCATAAAGCTCCAGAAAGTGCTGTGTTTTTCTGTGGAAGACATAGAATTAGATAGACCAGGTGGCACAGTAAAATAAGCATTAATTTCTCCACTGGATACACAGAGTAAGTAACAAAGAGGAAGTTGCAAGCAGAGAAGAACTGGCCTCTTGGAAGTTACTAGTTTTCTGAGGTATGGGCAAGTGTTCAAAATAATCTCCTTGCCAACTGTGAAAGAGCATTCCATTATCAAGGAAATACAGTCAGACTCTCCCACAGAAGGAGTCAGCAGTCAGACTGGAATTTACAGCAACCTACATGGAATTCCATGAAGTCCCCATGTGTTTCTGCCTGTTCCATCCCTCCTTCCCTTCTCGGTAGAGGATGCCTCTGTACATAGTCATAGTACACTCATGGTAGAGTACTTCAACAACTGCAAATAGCCACAATGAAAATACTAAATAAATCCCACAAAATACTATTAAGTACTAACTAATACTCTGACTTATGTGCTCTTGATAAATAACTTGTGTTTAGAAGGATTTTCTGAGGATATGAATTGTCCTGTAGAAAGGGTTGTCAAGCACTGAAACAAGCTGCCCGGGGTATGTGCTGTAGTGCCATCTCTGGTGGCGTTAAAAAGGTGGGCAGACATGGTGCTGAGGGACATTATTTAGTAATGTTTCTGGCAACATTAGGTTTATGGTTGAATTTGATCTTGAAGACCCTTCCAAACCTGCATAATTCCATGATTCCATAGAAAGGAAATGTTCTTTCCCCCTCTGGTTATCTTCAGCCGTTCTCTGACCACAACCAACTTTATTCTTGTCTTCTGCCTGTTAATTAATGAAGATGATTACTTTTGAATTACAAGTATCCATCTGTGTGGTTACTTAAAATTGCCTCAGATGTGCACAATTACTAAATAATTTTTTAAAAGGTATGTTACAACAAGCAGAAGGCAAAATTAACTGAGTGTGGGCATGGACTTTAACATGAGCTGATAATTTCAAGTGTATTATTTAACCAGATATTTTTAAATGATTTATTGATTTATCTCCCTTTTCCACTAATGCCATATTTTGATTTTTTGCATATAATTTACTTTCTGCCTGGATTCTGTCATGCAGTTTGCTTTCACTCTGAGTAATTGTAGTGCAGTTCAATGGTGAGAAATACCACATGTTGAAGTTACTCAAATCCTTCATGACATTATGGCCTTTGAAAGGTGCCATAAATGAGAAAGTCAGGTCACAGAATGGGAAAAAGGACTGTTTTCCCTTGGGAAAACAACTGTTTGAAAGAGGCTTGCTCTTCCAGGAAGAAACTAAGTTCTTTACTGCTGCAAACTGCCCAAGAAAGACAGAACTGATGCACTGAAAACCACCATTGTGAGAGTCTGGTTTGTTGGTAAAGATTATAATTATAAAGAAAAAAACAATCCAAACCCAAAACCTGCAAAGCTCCATTTAGTTTCAGTTTTAGCATAATAAGGATGCAGTCAGCATTGCATTTGTTATTAGTAAAGATGTTAAAATAAGCACAAATCTTCAGCATTTTTTAGATGCAGATCTTTCCTTGCTAATTGAATTTAAAACCTAATTGGCAGACACCAAACAGGCACAAAGGTTATAATAAGGTTACCCAGTGACAGAAAACAGCCATCTCTTCCCTAACAATAATTCTACAGGCTCATATTTTAATCCTGGGTTTCACCAAAAGCTAATGTTTTAAAAGTACTTGGAGCATTTGCCCTACTCTTCTTCTTGAAAGTCTTTATTTGATGTATTTCTCTTTATTCCTAGGAATTGTGATTAATGTGCATAACCATCTCTTCCAGTTCACAGTGCCTTGTTCTTGAAAGTATTACTGACACAGATACTCCTGTAGCATCTGCCTATTTTATTCTCAGAACATCTTTATAATTCAGTGAGGCCCCCTGTTAATCACTTTTCCCACCTCTATTTTCGAAAGGTTATTAAACCCATATTTTTCCAACCTCCCTTAATACTTTGAGATTCTCAGCACCCCAGACCATTCCAGTTTGACCTTTGCTGTATCCTCATCTCTTTTCTACCAGCCTTTCTATAATAAGGTGAGTTCCACTTAATGGAGTTACCCCAGCAGCCCTGAAGAGATAGCTAGAGTTTTCACTCCTTCTGCTCATTCATGCCAGATTTTATTTGCTTTTTATTGTGCTTTTAATGCTGCTGAGCAATGCATTAAAGGTATCAGCTTTACCCTTTACAACCCTTTTTTTCTATTTTTAAACTGTATGATTACTTGCATTCCCCTTGTTTCCAGCTTTTACAGTTTCATTGCCTTATATTTATCTGGAACTCACAGATCTTATGTTGTAATCTCCAGATTGGAAGAAGTTCTCATCTTTTCTGTTCCTTTAATTATAAATAACCTTTATAAAAACTTTGCATTTTCTGTGTCTTCATACAGACTTCCCAGTCACATCTTTGTAAGAAATTCTATGTTCAAGGAGTTACAATTTTGCCAATTCACTGTATCATGAAAGGGTAAAATACTTATGTAAAGTCAGCTTACACATCCATTTCAGATCTTCAGTGGATTCTTCCTCCATAAATATTTCTAATTAGATTCTTTGTTTCGTCATTTCCGAGGATGATGAAATTCCTTCCATTGATTCAGATTATACTAATTGTTCTTTCACACAGGAGCCACTCTGCTTTTTATTGCTGTTGCCTACTCAGTCCATCTAGATTCAAGAATAAACAGCTGATTCCCTCTTGTATCTCACTCTACATCTGTATAAGGAGAGAATTTAGAAGAGTATAACATTTTCACAACTTCCAATCACCTGTTTAAAAATTTTGGTATGCATATTACTGGGAAGGTGGTGACACACTTGAGCAGGTTGCCCAGAGAGGTTGTGGGTGCCCCCTCTCTGGAGGTGTTTAAGGCCAGGCTGGATGAGGCATTGAGCAACCTGGTGTAGTGGGAGGTGTCCCTGCCTGTGGCTGGGGGGTTGGAACTAGATGATCTTTAAGGTCCCTTCCAACCCAAATCATTCTATGATCTTTGAACGTTACAACCTGTTGTCAATTGGCTGATTATTGTGACAGAAGAAACCTGTGGCCTCTTCCATAGCAATTACTGGAAATATTCATTGTTATTAGAAATATTCATTATCACTCATAATCAAAATAATCTATGGCCACAAAATATTACGTGTAGCATTCTCCAAAGTGCCAAGGCGAGACAAAGGAGGCATACCAACAGGATTTAAATTTCAAAACATTGAGTCACCTGTGAAAATGAATTTAACTGCATCAATCCCTTGAGCACTTCTTAAGAGTTCTCTGTAATTTTTTATTAAGATAAATTGATAAAAAGCTTCTTATAACTGTCTCAAAATATTAAATAAAACTGTTGATTATATTCTGCATCTTCAGCCCAGAATGCAAGGTTGAAAAAAAATTAAATGTTTATTATCTGCCCTTTAATATTTTCTGGTGCACAAGATGGGCTTTCACCTCATCTGAAAAGAAATTTTCATTCCATCTTATTTATCATCTCCTCTTGCTCACCATAGGTCAAAAGTAAATGTTGAGTCTATCATTAAAGCAAATAATTAAGGGTGGAAGGTAGAAACAGGGCACTTCTATTAAAGACTCCTTTTATTCAAGAGAAACAAGTGGACTTTGGCTGACAAAGAGGAAGTGCCTTTGATTGCTCTGATAGATAACGTGTATGTCAGAGCCAATGAGATTGCTCTGGAACGTGAGCTAAAAAATTTGGAATTGATGCCCAGGTTACTTCAAGAAATGAGAATTTTGCTAATTGCTCTAAAGGAACATGGTTAGATGAACTATGCAGACAACTTCTGTTTCAGGGCCTATCTTTTTCCTCCCAATCTGACAATCTGTCTTTTAGTGTGACCCTGTGGTGGTCAAAGCTGCTGCAGTCTGTTGCCATTCTGTTTGCTTTCTCTCTCTGGCACCCTCATCAGACCCTGTGTGGGCTGATGATTCTCATGCATTTCTAAGGGTGTTCAGCACCAAACTGGAGAGATCCAGAGAAATGTTGGGAAATTAATCAGGGAGTTTAGTCATTGGAGATGACCTCCTAAAGGAAATGGAAGGCCCTATGGGATGCCTCTGAGGCAGCTGTCCTTGTAGGATGTCCTTGTATGCCATTCTCCATCATCTTTGGGAAGTGAGGTGGACTGTGAGCTGGCTGAAGGAACGAAGCCAGAGTGTTGTGGTCAATGGGACAGACTCTAGCTGGAGGCCATGTCTAGAGGAGTCCCTGAAGGGTTGGTACTGGGAACAGTACTGTTCAATATATCCATCAATGACTTGGATGAGGGACTAGAGTGCACTGTCAGTGAGTTTGCTCATGACACAAAATTGAGAGGAGTGGCGGTGCTANTAGAGTGCACTGTCAGTGAGTTTGCTCATGACACAAAATTGAGAGGAGTGGAGGTGCTACCTTCACTGAGACCTGGCCAGGCTGGAGAGTTGGGTAGGGAGAGGTTCTCCTCCCCCTCTGCTCTGTCCTGGTGAGACCACATCTGCAATATTGTGTCCAGTTCTGGAGCTCTCAATTCAAGAAGGACAGGGAACTGCCTGAGAGGTCAACTCAGAACCACAGAGCCTTCTACCAACAGCTAGAAACAGCTTCATGTTCACAAGCCGTGGTCCTCATGGGTGACTTCAACCATCCTGACATCTGTTGGATGGAAAAACTCAGAGCCACACTGATGATGAAGGGATTGGAGCATCTCCCTTCTGAGGAAAGGCTGAGGGAGCTGGGTTTCTTTGGCTTAGAGAAGAGGAGACTGAGGGGGTGACCTTGTTAATGTCTACAAATATGTAGAGAATGAGTGTCAGGGGAATGGAGCCAAGCTCTTCTCAGTGAAATCCAATGATAGGACAAGGGGTGGTGGGTGCAAGCTGGAACACAGGAGGCTCCACAGAAATATGGAAATAAACTTTTTCATGTTGATGGTGACAGAGCAGTGGCGTGGGCTCCCCAGAGAGAGAGGGTGTGGAGTCTCCTTCTGTGGAGGCATTCAAACTCCACCTGGACACATACCTGTGTGACCTATGTGGATGTTTCTGTTCTGGCAGGGGGATTGGACTAGATGATCTTTTGAGATCCTTTCCAATCCCTGACATTCTAGGAATCGGGTCTGTAGGTGTTAAGCTTAGAAATTTGGATGAATAACTGCTACTGAGAATTTCAGATCCTGCCTGAAAAATCTGTCTGATACTTGGTCTGATGTTGGGGAAGCAGTTGTTCCTTGCTCATAAAAGGCTCAGTGATGCATTCCAGGAATAGAAACAGTGCTTTTGTTGCTTAGAGGCACATGTTGTGATGAACAGAAATGAGCAGTGACTAAGCCATCAGCTGAGAAATGCCTCACATTGGATTTGCACTATTAGAGAGCCCAAACAAATTTGTAGATGCCAAGCTATGTTGCTGAATAATTCATGAATAGGAAGGGTGTCCATGTTAACTGGGCAAACCACTCATACAAACTTTTGCCTAGCCCCTTCTCATGGTGGTGACTTAATGAGCTTGTGTAATTCTCCCCAATGCCTCCACAAGAGCCTTTTTTGTTTCCTTTAACTGAATAGCTATGTCAGGAATTCAACTGGTGGCTTTACCCCTCTGCCAGAATTTGATGAGGAGCTGGCATGTTGGATCTCAGTCATCTTCAGCAGATGGCTTAGTGGGAAAAGAGAATGCAGTTGAGGCCAGTTGCATTACTCCCCCTAGATCTTCCACCCATATGAGCAGAGAAAGTAATGCAAAACATGACATTCCTTACAAGTGTAGCAAGGAAAGCCGATCCTGCACGGAATACTGGTGTGAAGGGTTGGGTATTCTAATGGTTATACAATTTTCTGTGGGGATTTTTCCTCACTGAGACATACTTCACACCAGGAAAGTGTGAAAGAATACCAGCTATTCATTCATTTTGCTGATCATAGGATCACTCCCGCTGAGATGAAATCTTCCAGGGAGTTACAGTTTCATGTTTGTTTGTTCTCTGATGCTGCAGCAATAAGCAGAAAGACTCTGGAATTCAGAAGCATGAAGGTAGCTGCCACACAAATGGCAGAAGCAGCTGAACTGTTCAGATGTTTGAGTAATTTCTACTGTATTATCACCTCCTTTTTCATTATCAGATTAGTGTTTATTAGGAAAACTTGATTCTTTGAACTGGTTGACACAATATTTACTGACAAGTCTTGTTCAGCTCATGAAACCAGCTGGCATTTTTAAAAGTGAAACTCTAAGGCTGGCCCCTGAGTTTTGAAATCCACTGGTAGCACGTCAGTACTGGGGAATAAACTTGTAGTTGGATTTTTAACAGATAGGACTGTGTTTTAAATCTTTCTTGAACTCCACGAGTGCTACTGATAGAAAATGCCAGTAAATAGGGGAGAGACATGTAAACATAGAATCTTGGGCATAATGATCACTCTGCATCTCCTAATATCCAAAGGAATCTCTGGGGACACTCTTCCCACAAGCACAAATTATTTCCACCTGTTGGAAATAATATCATTGAGCAACCTAGTGGGAGTTGTCCCTGCCCATGGCAGGGGAGTGTGAACTACATGATCTTCGAGGTCCCTTCCAACCCAAACCATTGTTTGATTCTGTAATACTGAAGGTGGCCACTTGGATTGAAGATTGAAATTAGACAGAAAGGCGTTCTGGATTTTTTTTCTTTCCTATCTTATTATTCATCCTTGAAAATCAAAGTATTTGTGTGTGTGACATGCATTAACAAAATATTTGTAGCACCTGGATACCTTGTGAGGCAAAAGTACCACAGAGAAACACAAATAAAAGCTGGGAGTTAGTATCTTGAATTCAAACAATATTGTCCTTTAAAGACCTTGTTGTGAAAGTAAGTGACAGGACTTGGGTATTGTAATCCCAATAACATATTCATTAAATAGAAGCAAATCTATATGGACAGAACAAGATAAATCTGTTACTTTGCAAACATATGCATCAGCACATTCTTCAACAAGTATTAGAGAAGTGAGTACTCTTCCCTAAGGCTGTCATAAAAGACTAAATTATGCTGTTCTGCTGTGTACTGGGGATATATTTGAGCAATTCAAACTTGAGAACACTAAGGACATGCCTCTCCATTAATTAGGTTTGTTGCATTTTCCTTTAGTTGGTGAAATGGTGCTGGGTGGACACGGTGGGGAAGGACAACTTGCTTTCCTTGTGCATTTCATCTGCTTTAAATTTTATGACATTTATGTGACAGGGCAGGAAGGAGCAAATCCCCAGTGAAGTTGAGGTGTCAGGACAATAAAACATAAGGAAAATACCTTTACCTGTTTGTCTAAGACAGGAAATTCTGAATTTTATATTGTTGGAAGTGGCCTCCGGATCCTCGGATTATTTAAAACTTGTCTTAGCAACACATTTTCTGGTAACATCTCTTCAAGAAGTAGCAAATGTGATTCTCAGTAGCTGAAGGGCATTTATTTTTGTTGTGTTTTGTCTTCTACCCCATATAATACTCCTCCAGCATCTTGAGTTTGAAGGCTTCAAGCTTGAGAACTAATTAAAAGATTTAGGAGAATTTCTGTAGAAGATGTCATTCTGCAACTGTTCACCAGAAAATTTTTTGTACTATTTTTATTTGTAAGCATTACAGAATTTCTCTTTTCTAAAGAGAAAATACCAGACTAATTAGTTGCTTATCAGGGTGGATGTCTGTATTCTTTGTCTGAAGAAAAATCCCACAGTTTCAGACTGATATAATAGGACTAATTTCAGCTTGACCTTAATGTTCACTCATCTTTGCACTGAAAAAAGAACTCTTCTCTCAATATTTATTTTTATTAGCAAAGTGTTGATTTTTAAGGAGCTTGTGGAAGATTTGCATGAGGAGGTGGCATCAGAATTGATTTCATTGCTTTGCTTCTACATTAGCTTTTGGAGTCACTACTGGTTGAGGCCAAAACCAGCTTGTGGTTTCTTCTGAAACCACTACAGCTGATTTGTCAGCTGGAGCAAAGTAAGTGTCACTTCACATTTTCTTGATTGTGACAACTACACAGCCATAGTGT
Source organism: Turnix velox (assembly GCA_013400935.1). Lineage (NCBI taxonomy): Eukaryota > Metazoa > Chordata > Aves > Charadriiformes > Turnicidae > Turnix > Turnix velox. Next base: position 45,991 of record VZTY01016476.1, on the reverse strand, counting down.
GAGGAATGAGTCCCAGAAACTCTGCCCTGGCCTTGGTTTGAGGGGTCTTGGTTCTGGTTTCACTTTAGCTTCATATACTGAAAGCTATGAGTTTTAAAAGGTGCCAGGTGTAGTCTGGGCTGTAACAGCTGAGAACAGGCAATTAATTCAGTGTGAAACATGTTGCTGAACTGTTTGTGAAGGCTTTTGTTTGGTGTTCGCTGTGGGACAGATGAATGCATGGTCTCAGCAGGCTGTTCCCTAGCTACCCACCAAATCCTGTGGTAACTTGATATCCAGCCCTGTCTCTGGACAATACCCAGACAAGGAAAGAAATTATTTAGTGCTGGTTTTGTCACTGTTAGGTTCATGCTTTAAACTCAGTGATGTGGAAGGTCCTTTCCATACTGGGATGATTCTATGAGTCTGTGATATTCCCATGTCTATATGTCTATATTCCCATTGCCCCTCTACTCAGCACTGGTGAGACCCCACCTGGAGTATTGTGTCCAGTTCTGGAGCCCTCAACACAGGAAGGACATTGAGCTGTTGGAGCCTGTCCGGAGCAGGGCCACGAAGATGGTCAAAGGGCTGGAGCAACTGCCCTATGAAGACAGGCTGAAGGAGTTGGGGTTGTTCAGCCTGGAGAAGAGAAGGCTCAGAGGGGACCTTATAGTAACTTATCAGTACCTGAGGGGGCCCTACAGAAAGGCAGGGGAAGGAATTTTTAATATGATATCGGATGGAAGGACCAGAAACAATGGATGTAAATTGGGAAGGGGGTAGATTTAGACTTGACATAAGAAAGAAATTCTTTACAGTGAGGGTGGTGAAACACTGGAACAGGTTGCCCAGGGAGGTTGTGGATGCCCCCTCTCTGGAGGTGTTCAAGACTAGGCTGGACAAGGTTCTGAGCAGCCTGATCTACTGGGAGGTGTCCCTGCCTATGGCAGGGGGGTTGGAACTCGATGATCTTTGAGGTCCCTTCCAACCCAAACTATTCTATGATTCTATGTCATACTGCACATGAGCACATGTTGAGAAAAGAATGGATATTGGAGCTTGGCTTAACTGTAGAACATCTTCAAGAACTTGATGAGCAAGTAAAATTCACAGTCATTTTGAAGTGGCACATGTGTAGTGCTTCAGATTTTAATGCTGTAAAATTTTGCTGTAAAATTGAGTGATTGAGTATGTGAAATCCTGTGATGCAGCACATGTGCATGGTGCAGAATATGGTGTTTCTTGCTATTTGATTTCCAGCTTCGTTGTGTATGAAATAGGCTCATTTCATAGTTCACGAAGTAGAAAGTGGTTAAATGACACTGATTCATAATGGAAATGTATTAAGGAAAAATAATTACATCAATGACCCAGAGAATTCCAGGAAGATTACTGATATACTTTTAGGAAACACAGCTCTTGGAAAAGTGATAGGGAGATTGCTGCATGCTGAGTCTAACTAATTCTCTGAACTGAAAGAAATTATATACTGCCATCCTTTCAAATTAGTCCCCTTGACAGAGGCTTTGTGAATACAAAATAGAAACTGATACAAATGGAGCAAATTGTCTTAATTCTTGTTAATTTGTTTGTGTTGCCATGAATACACTGACTAAAGAGTTCTTGAACTGTTTAAAATGGAATTGATCTGATGGTGGATCCACTATTTTAGAAGAAAATCATTAAAGGTTTATTTAATTTATTTTAGAGAAAGGGTTACATTTAGAAGGAGATGTCTACAGCTCTGGGAAATCAAAATTTCATAAAGGTATCCGTGTTGGAAATGTAACCATGATAGTAGTTTTTAGTGGAATATGCTGAGCCTTTGCCCTACAAGGGTGAAATGTAATTTCATTAACTCAAAGCACAAACTGCAAGTGGTATGTGCTCAAAATGGAAAGATGCATTTTAAATGGACCACCTGAAGGTTTGGAAATTGTGTTTATCCTTCCAGGATAACAAGGCAAAGCTGCAAAGGAAATCATCAGATGGGAGCACTCCATTTTTCTGGTGGGGCTTTGTGTATCAGAAGTAACAGAGAATACCTTTATTTTTTAAAACATAGTGCATTTCTATCTCAATCAGCAGTGGTCCATCTTGGGTATGTTTTTTATAGTCAGCCACTGAAAATAATGTATTTATAGAGGTTTGGGTTTTTTTTTTTTTTCAGCAGGGCATTACCCGAGGGCTATGTTTTAAGCCAGTAACATTTTTACTGTTTGTATAGACCAAGTTTTTGTTTTACTGTAGCCTATTCTCTGTGCCTTACAGCCCCTAGGAGGGAAGGAAACAGTTCTGTGTGTGGAACAGCACTGGACTCTTCGTGTTTGGTCCCAGCTCTGTTGTTCTCTGAGTTACTGCAGATTGCTGGCAGAAGTAAGATGGTAAACTGGAAGGCTCAGTGACACACACAGTATTCAGGTTCTGTGGTCCACTGCCTCTCAGTGCATTATCAATTAGCTAAAAAGCAGTCTAAATGCCATTTTATTCTTTTATTCCTATCAGAATTTTTGATAGCTTGAGAAATATTCAATCTGTCCAAGATCTGATACTGTTGTTCCTGGTGGACTGATTGTCCTGGTAATAAGCAGGCTACACTCTCATTTAAAGAAAATATTATGGTTTCCATGAGATTATATCACAGAGTTATATGTGCATGACAAAGTAATGAAGATTAAAATGCTGTCTACTTGCAATAAAAGCAGAATTATTTCAACAATTATTTGGCAGAGGTATAAACTTCCTAAGTTATTGTTTACTAGTTTTCACCTGTGAGTGGAGTGTTGTTCTAGTACCTGTGGATGGAGGGTTTGTGGTGGCACAGCTCAACTGTTAAGAGATGTAGTCAATTAAACTGAGTGCCCTTTAATAGGGGAGAAGTTGAGTAAGATCCATCCGATGCTTTTGCTGTTAATGCTGTTGTGTGTTTAATTAACTCCCTATTACTGGACCATGTTGAAAGCTTACTAAATTATCTAATGATACATTTTTTGTTGTATATAAGCATAAGAAGAAGAAGTCTCCAAGTGCTTATTTAAGTAAGATATCTTCTTATTTCTCCTGTGATTTTTGTCTCTGAAGCTGCCTGGATGAGTGCACAGAAGTCATACTCATTTTTCCTTTTGAGTTGCCTTCTTGAGCAGAGATGGTTTAGGTTAAAGTATCCTGCTGATTCTTGTGCTGTCTGTCTTCTGTGCAGATGAGAAAATAGTTTTGAACAGTTACTTGACAAATGCTTTAAAAATCTGGGGGATGTACCTGCAAAAGATGAAGTTTTCAGGCTAGTTTTTTTGCATGAAGACTGTTGAAAGCTTTAATCACTTCAGAGAAATACCAGCACCTTGTAACTGTATGAATGCACACGTGTTTTCAGGAGACTAGGCTGATTTACTTTCTACAGGCCAGGCATTTCTTTGATGCTTGGTTTGATATTGTTAAGGCAGCTGAAGGAGTAATGGAATAAGTGACACTGTGCACTGGTGGCAGTAGAAGAACAATGAGTGTCTGTCACGCTGCCTGTGATTTTGATAAAACTAATATGCACCTTGAGTTGCCACGTTGTTGTCAGTGGATTGAAAGTTTTTATGGCCACAGCATGACAGGAACCAGGGGGGTGTGTTTTTTTGCTCGTGGAGGATGGGATCCACATTCTTTTTTTCCAACTCCTGGTTGGAATCTACAAGTGAAAATCATCCCAGTTTCCCAGAAACTCACTTGGTTGTTTAAAGTAGATTCTAAATGTGAATGTGGATGCTGGGAAAATCTCTGTCCCAGAGTCCATATCAGAACAGTGTCTACTCTTGGAGCTGTTTCCAGGCACAAGTAACTTTTGCAGTAAGTGAATGATTTGATGGATTAAAGTAGGAGGAATAGAAATGTGATCCTGGACTAGATTTCTGTAAGAGATTAATAAGCAAACTGGAAGCTTTATTGCATGGGTGGAAATTTGGTTTCTTCACATGAATTAGTGAAAATTCTGTTCAAGTTAATGTAAATCCTACATAACTGCCTTGTTTGTTTATGAGACTGTAAGGAGCAATTATTTTTCAGATAGACAATACTGCTGAGAAAGTGCTTGTTAATAACTTGGCATTGATACTCATCATGCTGGGTTCAGGAGAGAGGTTCATTTGTCTGATTCATTTAGAACAGGTTCAGAACCAGAGAAAACTCCTCAAGTGTATTTTCATTTGAGTTTGTTCTACTCAAGGTAGTCTGTTTCAACTGCAGACTCTTGAAATAGTTGCATAAGCATTGCCTTTGGAAAAATCTCTTTGAAGTCATGGCAATACTGAAAACTTCATTCAGGTTTTGAGAATGTCATTGGAGTTTTCACTTTACATCTTGGCTATCTGAAGTCCTTGTCTTTAATTGCTATCACTCCAATCAAGTCTCAGTCCTTCGCATTGTTCCAAGATGTTTAATTTCTAATTTTCATTTTTACTCTTATCTATGCTGGGAACATCTTCCAGTATTTATTGTCTGATAAGGAGCAAAATGTGTAATCCCCAACAGATTTTTCATACTGGCTTTAATGACAATAATTTAAATAAGTAGAATAAGTGAATTGAAAGTGTGTTGGAGCTGAACATTTTATTGAAATACATATATATAGAATCATAGAATAGTTTGGGTTGGAAGGGACCTTAAAGATCATCAAGTTCCAACCCCCCTGCCATAGGCAGGGACACCTCCCACTAGATCAGGCTGCCCAGTGCTTTGTCCAGCCTGGTCTTGAACACCTCCAGAGAAGGGGCATCCACAACCTCTCTGGGTAACCTGTTCCAGTGTCTCACCACCCTCGCAGGAAAGAACTTCTTTATTCTATCCAGCCTGAATCTCCCTTCTTGCAATTTGCATCTATTACTCCTAGTCATGTCATCCGGGACCCTATTAAAAAGTCCTGCAACTGCTTTTCTGTGGGATATTCAACCATTGCTGCATTTGGTGGTGTCTTTAAAGACTGAACAAACTATCTGAGAGAGACTGCTGGGACTGTCATGACTAGCAAATGGGTGTAAACTTTGAAGATAAAAATGTCATTCTACTTTAAGAAAAAAAAATACTCGAAAGGAACCCAGTGTGTGTGATTCCAAACTGTAGTGTAGGAATGTGAAATTGAGGTGAAGAGAGAACTTTGTAGTAAGATAATAGCAGATACTAGGTTTATTTAAATCTCCTAGTTGCAGGAACCGAGAACTGGTGAGTCAGCTTGAATATCAGTAATTAGCTTCATCATTTGGTGAAAAATACATGCTTCAGATGGCCTAAATGATTACTTTGTACTAGTCTTAATTCTAGAAATTATCATGTCTTTTTTGGACCTTTCTGCACAGTTGTAAGACTAAGGTACTGTTGCGCAAGAGACCAGTAGTGTTTTTAGTTAGGAGCAACTGAGGAAATTTTGAAATGAGGTCATTGTCCTGCTGATATGTTATGTTAATGTTTGTTGTTTTTTCATTTTCCACTATAAAGTGAAGCAGGGAGATTGTTTTCTCTAAAAAAAAGGAAAAGGGATGATCCTAGAAGTAAAATGATTGAAACAATAACGAGTATATGAATCCACTTAGGGCGAATCCTGCGAAGCCAAACCAGTGGAGCATTTGCAGAGGAAAGCTCTGACTTTCTACTATACAGAAATTGCTTCTATGCCAGTGTAATAGTGGATTAAAAACGGATTTACAAGGAATTTCAAAGCTTTTGAAATATCTCCTCAGAGTTTATTATATAAAATAATCCTCAAGGGGAACAAAATTCTGTGTGGGATTTGAGGACTATTGGAGACAGAAGATAGTCCAATGTGGCAGAATGTTAACAACTGATGGCCCAAATGTCTTTCCTAATAATATATTAAATTGCAGTCTTTAAAAGCAAGTGAGCAATTAAATAAGTAGTGCCACAATGACAAAAATTTGTTGAGAGATGTGAGGAAGTGGAGACAATCTGAGGGCTGGTGTACTTGGGATAGGTTAGGAGCTGTCTCGTGTAATGTATGAATTCTGGTTAACATTACAAACTCTATTAGCTCTTATCCTCATTTCAACTGAGACAGAGTTAATTTTCCTTCTAGTGGTGGATGATTGTGTTTCAGGTTTGGTATGAAAACAATGTCAATAATACATATTGCTTTAGTTGTTGCTAGGCAATGTTAATAGTTTTCAAGGAGTTTTTTCAGCATCCCTTAGAAGCTGAGGAGAATCACAGAATATCAGGGATTGGAAGGGTACTCGAGAGATCATCTAGTCCCATCCCCCTAGAGAAATATAGAAAAAAAAAATTACAAATAAAGAAAAATAATTGATTGAATGAGAAAACATGTCATATAGTTTCCTGTAATGCGCTGGACCAATACTGCTCCATAGAGATGAGTGGTAAACCTGGACTCTGCTGCTCATCTGCACCACTGTGCTGTCCCCACACAGAATCATGGAATATCAGGGATTGGAAGGGACCTCAAGAGATCATCTAGTCCAATCCCCCTGCTGGAGCAGGAACATTCAGACCAGGTCTCACAGGAAGGTGGTCAGATGTCTACAGAGAAGGAGACCCTACACCCTTACTGGCCTGTGCCACTGTTCACTCACCCTCACTGTGACAAAGCTCTTTCTCAGATTCTTGTGGAACCTCCTGTGTTCCAGTTTGCCCCCATTGCTCTGAGTCCTATCATCGGAGAAGAGCCTGGCTCCATCCTCCTGTCACTCACCCTTTATGTATTTATAGATGTGAATGAGGTGATCTCTGTCTCCTCTCCTCCAAGATACAGAGACCCAGCTCCCTCAGCTGTTTCTCATAAGGGAGATGCTCCAGTCCCTTCATCTTTGTGGCTCTGTGCTGGAATCTCTCAAGCAGTTCCCTGTCCTTCTGGAGCTGAGGGTCCCAGAACTGGACACAGCTCCAGATTCATACCGTACATGTCAGGCTTAGTATAGATAGAAATAGGGAGTTTTCTGGAGGGAAATTGGCAGTCACTGCTTGGGCAAGTGCCAGTACACCCATGTTAAGAATGATTTGTGTTGTTTTTCTTTTCTGATTGATTCTTTTCTGTCTTGATCTCAGCGCAAGTTTATTTCCCTTTCCCCTCCTGTTCTCCCTCTTCTCCCTACCCATCTTGAGGAATAAGGGAGGGTGAGAGAGTGCTGTGTAATCCTAGCTGCTGGCTGTGGGATGAAAACTCTGCACGATGCAAACTCAGTCTTGTCTGCAGTTCTTTGCCCCACCCATTTAAAATTGATTTGGTGCAACATTTGAAATGTGATTATATTTACGTTTACTTTCCATGAAATCTTTCTTGTAAGTTCAGTGCATATAGGGCCATTTAAATCAGTCATTTGGATGTGGTAGATGTTACATAAAAGTTGCCTAGTGGGCAAAACGGTTGCATCAAGGAGCTCACCAGGTACTACATTTAAAGTTTCTGTCCAAGCATTGGGATCAAGTCAGTGTACCATCACCTGCAGAGCTTTGAATAAATCTTGTACTGTACAGCCCTGTTGGTTTTCAGCAGGAACATCTTGACCAGAGAACGTGATTCAGTGGATATCATTAATTTCTGATAAAAAATTATTATGCATTTGACACTGTTAGATTCTAAGTGAACTGCAGTCCCCAGGAAATAAATATCTATGTACTTGTGGACAGTTCAGTAAAAAATATTTACACAGGCATCCAGCTAGGCTCAAAACAGCACACAGGAATAAGAGCCTTTTAGGTACCAGGAATACTGTTGCTGCCTAATATAAAAGAATCCAAGAAATGAGTCATGACAAAGTATTAAAAATCTGTGAAAATTAACTTCATTGAGCATATTTGTTTGACTAAAACATTGGGACTTGGTGGCTCAAAGGTAACACATTTCAAGCAGTTCAAAGAAATGCTTTGTTATTGAACACAACTGTCAAGCTATTTGAGTAAAAATATTTGTCAAGTTTCAGTGACTATCAGATGTTTTCTTTAATAATAATTAGACTTATGTATAATAATTTATTTAGTTTAATAATCTTGAACTGCAGTGGCACAATTTGAGTATTTTTTAGGCTGAAATACTGTCTTGTGTCATGAGCCAGTCACCAAATCAGTCATGTTATGGTGAAATATCTTCTAATTAGATTAAATTTGTATTTTATCTGCTTTTAACATGCCAGTCAAATTCAGCTAGAAGGTTGAGCAATATGGTACCACTGAAGAAGAGGATGCTGATTGTAGCACCCTTGTTTTGGTTTCTGTAATAATAACAGGAGTTAAGAGACAAACAAACATAGTTTCATAGTTTCATAATCAAGGTTGGAAGGGGCCTTTCAGATCATCAAGTCCAACCATCAGCCCAAATCTGACAAGCCTCATAACATGACCCATTTAAAGCAAAATCTGGTCTTTAAGTTTGTTCTCATGGGAATGAGCAAATAAAAATGATCACAGCTGGTAGAGATGTGGGTTGGGATGACTGAGGCTGCGTTCCCCTATGTTGGTATGACTCCATCAGCCAGCCTTTGCTTTTGCAGTTTGGAGCTGCTCCTTTTGAGAAATTCTTGTGCTGCCAAAGTGTGTGGTGGCTTGTGAGATGGCCTTAGTTATTTTCTGAATTCAATGTGCCAAATTCCATCCTTGACTATACTGGAATTCACTCAGAATAGCATCACTGGCTCCAGCAATACCCTGTGCTCTTTTGAAACTCAGCTCAGCACAGTTGAAAATGTGATGCCTTAATAGCTCAGAATTATAACCTTTAACATATTCTGAGTGTAGAGCTGTGCTGTGGATTTCTTAAATAGGCAAATAAGTGACCATATGGTTAGAAAACCGTTATGTAAAAACAAACTGATTAAGAAACAATTCCTCTTCAGACATCATTTGCTGTTCTTGCCTTTTGGCACTATGTTTAATATGTTTTCTGTCACAAATGTAAAAGGTAATAATCCATCTGCAGTTGCCTAGAAAATGTTACATATATAAAACATATGGGAATTTTACACAAGTTACAGAGATCATAAATGTTGGCTAGTAATATAGCTGCATGCTTGCTAATGAGATACTTAATTCTGGCTGACATGTGAACCATTTCTAATACTCTAGAACTAATTGATAAAAAACATTCAGCTTTTTTCTTTAATGATTAAGCAAACACAACAACCAATATATTGGAAATGAGTACATGCTTGACCTACATGGGGTTCAGTACTTAGTAAAGTAATTTCTGCATCAAAATACCTCTGGCAGCTGTCTTACTGATGCTAAAGGCAATCCCGGAGTCCTCCAGGAAGTTCTCATTGGTTCAACCTTAAGGGTCCAACTGGCCCAGAAATTTAGATTTTCTGTCAGTTTTAATTAAACACGATAGCAAGAAGATAAGCATGGTTTATTAAGTTATCAAAACCAGGAAGCTATGGACAGAGCTGTCTCAACTGATGATCTCATGAATCACTGGAGACACGCAGTTGGTTTTGTCTGACAGACTGTGAGAGACAGTGCCTGAGAACCTTGAGTGATGATAGTGCTCAATCTCAGTGGCTTTGGAGTAGCCAAATTGAGGCAAATTAAATTGAACCGCATCATGAAGCTTGAGCCATCCATTCCCACAGCTCTCATGAATGAGGCTGCATCTGATAGATATCTGTTGCATCTTCGGAAGAGGAGAAGGCAACATAAAGGAGTTTGTAGTCTGTATCCTTCTCATAAAGTGCTGTTAGAGGAGAAAATTAGGCAAAAGTGAAAATGTATTCTGAGACAAAGCAGAACAGGAAAACAGGTGGGAGTAGAGAGTGAAGAGTACCCTGGAAAAGGACTGTTGTCAGTTTTTTAGTGTTTTAAATTAATTAACCACTCTAAATAATGCAGTATAGATAGTCTATGAGGATAATGGATGCAAATTGAAGAGGGTAGGTTTAGGCTGGAGATAAGTTCTTTACTGTGAGGGTGGTGAGACACTGGAACAGGTTGCCCAGAGAGATTGTGGATGCCCCCTCCCTCGAGGTGTTTAAGGCCAGGCACTGAGCAACCTGGTGTAGTGGGAAATGTCCCTGCCCATGGCAGGGGCATTGGAACTAGATGATCTTTAAGGTCACTTCCAACCCAAACCACTCTGTGATTCTATTATAATGTATTATTAGTGAGGGGGGGGTGTGTGTGTCTGTCGACTGTTAGGTATTTCCGACATTTATGGGAAAGATAGCTTTTGAAATCAGAAATTGTAACTCTAGTTTTGTGCACATTATGTGCATTGAGGCATTTCAAGTCATGTTTCCATTGACTGTTTTGGTAACAAGAAGCAGCAGACTTTGACTTGGTCTCACTGGCCCTTTCAAGGAGGGTTGATATTGCAGCAGCTGAGATGTATAGAATCATAGAATAGTTTGGGTTGGAAGGGACCTTAAAGATCATCGAGTTCCAACCCCCCTGCCATAGGCAGGGACACCTCCCACTAGATCAGGTTGCTCAATGCCTCATCCAGCCTGACCTTAAACACCTCCAGAGACGGAGTCCACAACCTCTCTGGGCGACCTGTTCCAGTGCTTCACCACCCTCACCGTAAAGAATTTTTTTCTTAAGTCGAGTCTAGGGACTTAATTATTTAATTCTGTGTAGTTACAACATAAAACCTGCTTTCTTTGAATCAGCATCTACCTGATAAGAGAGATTTTTATTTTTGCCCTCTGGGTTGTAACAATACACAGAGTTATATCTTTAAGATAGGTGCCATATTTTGAAACCAAAGCTGAGGCTGGCATAATAGGCAGTAAGTACTTTTTCAGAAAAACCTTTACTGCCCATGACCTCTGAATTTCTTTTTTTGTTGGTATTTCATCCTGAGAGAGTTCTTTAGCATCTACTTACATATTATGCTCATTACACAAGTAGTTGCATATCTTCAACTTAGAACTTTGAGGACTTTTTTTCCAGAGGGTATATGCAGGCACTGCATACTGAAATAATGTCATTTCCATGAAAGAGGGGGACATTGGCAGCAGTTTATGCCCCAGGTTAAATCAGTTGAAGAACACATTTGATATTCTGCTTAATCCTCAGCCTCCTTGAATGGTGCTTTGTAAGTGGCTTTGAGCAGAGGCTTGCCAATGTCCCTGAAAATTGTGTCTCTGAGACTTCCCTCCAGAGGTAATAAAGCTCTTGGGTGCTAAGAACAAGATTTGCAATGTCTTTAAATTGAATTATGAGCATCCCTCCTATTTTCTTTATTTGCCCATTTAATAACCTGAACTTTGTTAAGTGTTTATTGCCTACATTTTACTGAAGCATTCAGGTAGCATCAATAGGATAAATAGTTGTCAGGCTGCTGCAATTAAAAAGCAACAGAACCTGCTCAGTTTTCAGGTTTTAGTGTACATTTCATCAGTTTTAAAAGATGACAGTGTAACAAGGAAGGTATAATTAAAGTTGTAGAGAATTCCCATCTGTTACTTGCAGGAAATTATGTATTTATTATTGCAAGATTCCTTTCCCTGATAGATTGGAATAGCTCCATTGCCAATGGGGCCTTTTTTTACAGCACTGCCAAACATTTTATGCCATATTTATAAATAATGGAATAAGGACACTCTTGAAGTATATTGCAACAGTGACCTTAGCAACACTGTGCTGGCAATGAGTCTATTAAAATGTTTACCACTGTTAAGATTTATAGAATTGTTTCTGACTCTGCAGCACATATTGTGTTCTGTCTCTTGGTGAACCCAGGCATACAGCTGTGGCAAGTGATCTTTCGTTAAAGAAATGTTTAAAAATATATGAAGAAGATTTAAAAGTAACTGGAGACTAGAGATAAGCATGAGATATGCAGAATGCTGCCTAATGTCTGTGACTTCAGTGCAGTGATACAGGCTGGGTGAAGAATGACTTGAATGCAGCCTCAAAGAGAAGGATTTAGGGGTGTCAGTGGATGACAAACTCAACCTGAATCACCTGTGTGTGCTTGCAGCCCAGAAGCCACCCCAGTCCTGGGATGCATCAAGAGAACTGTGACCAGCAGGTCAGGGTTGGTGATTTTGCTCTTCTACTTGGCTCTGGTGAGACCCCAACTGGAGTTACTGTGTCCCTTAGGATAAGAAGGACATTGAGCTGTTGGAGAGAGTCCAGAGGAGGACCACAAAGGTGATGAGAGGGCTGGAGCATCTCCCTTCTGAGGACAGGCTGAAGTGGTTGGGGTTGTTCAGCCTGGAGAAAAGAAGGCTCAGGAGGAACCTCAGAGTAACTTCTCAGTACCTGAAGGGGACCTACAGAAAGTCTGGGGTAGGACTTTTTAATAGGGTCCAGGATGGCAGGTCTAAGATTAATGGATGCAAATTGCAAGAGGGGAGATTGAGGCTGGAGATAAGAAAGAAGTTCTTTCTGTAAGGTTGGTGAGACACTGGAACAGGTCGCCCAGAGAAGTTGTGGATGCCCCCTCCCTGGAGATGTTTAAGGCCAGGCCGGATGAAGCAGGGGAGTTGGAAATAGATGATCTTTAAGGTCCCTTCCAACTCAAACCATTCTATGATTCTGATAATGGGGTCTGGTCACTGCTGTGCTTGTGTCTGCATGGGCTATATGAGTTCAGCTTGCCTATATTCATATTTAATTGTGAATAGAACTCTTAATTTCACTAGCGGATAGATTGATTATGACCCCTATTTAAAAAATGAACCACATGGGTTTATCCAGATACTTGAAAAAAGGATAGCAGCTATGAGACTATTTGTGTTTGTTCAAATGCTGCTGTCTATAGTATATCCATCAGAGATTTCTGAGCCTTGTTCAACTGTTACAAGTGAGTATGAAGAAGAGAGATAGAAGAACATGGGAAATGTGAAGCAGGGTAAGATAATCATAACTTTCCATGAAATAAGAACTACAAATTAAGTGGCAGTAGCTTCAAGCTAGTGCGTGGGACTGCTTATTTATTTGTTTTCCCCCTGTCCAATGCATAATTAAAACACAGAGCTTGTTGATAGACTCTTATTGCTGACTGGCTCAACAGAAATCACGGGAGGAAGATCATTCTGTGCTAAATCAATGAAAGGAGCAGATGCAGCTTTTGATTTTAAAGGTCTCAATACAGCTGACTGTCAAAGCAGTAATGCTAAATTCTACTTCCCATTACCCAACTCTGATGTTCTGCTTAAGCTGACCACTGCTTAGAATCCCTGCTTAGAATCAAGTGTTGAGATAGATGGACTTTTTTCTTATGTTGTCCTTGGACTGAATAAAGTAACTGCAAGGGAATTCAAACCATGAGGCAGATCTTCCAGAGACCTAGGAGATATGTAAAATCAATAGGTGCAAGCTCTGCAAAAGCTGATTTGGCTTCTTAGCTGACCCTGTTTTGAAGAGGACCTGAGCCCCCTTCCAAGCCAGATTATTCCACATTGTTTTCTTCTACTTTTGCAAAGGCAGAGGTCAAACTTACCTTTTTGGAGGTAGAGTTCCTTTTATTTCTTTAGAAATAAACATCTCTGTATTTAAAACATGCTTGTGCACCTGATGGAGCTGGAGAAACCATTCCTTTATTTTGGGAAGCATTTTGCTCTTTGAAAGAACATACTGTACCTGATTCTGGTTTTCAAGGTTTTGGAAGTCTCGTTTTGCAGTTGAGCATTTTGACAGCTTTCTTTTCAAGTTTACATTCAGTCTTTAATGGCTGCTATAATTTCGCTTTTAAACAGCATGGTTCTTCAAAGCCATCAGTGAAACAGCATCAATTGAGGTCTGTCTGATGATCACGAGGGGTTCTCAGTGCCTCATTTCTTCAGCTGTCATTTGTCAGCACACACTCATGTAATCCTAATGAACAATGTGCAAGGCCATTAAAAACTCAACTCTGGCTTTCTTTTTACTGCAGACGTGAGAAAATGCAATCATAAAGTGCTGATGTGTAAACACAATAGCCACCATCTGCTACAGAGTAGCATTTCAGCTCCAAAAAGAGGATATATGTTGCAGATGCATCAATAATAGGAGGCTTATCAAGGCATCATTATGCACAGAGCAGGGGAAAAATTGAAATTTATGGCTGGCTAGAGAGCACTTCATGGTTTAATTCCCCAATTTTCGGTGGTATGTTTAATAACTATGAGAGAGTGCCGTTTTATGTTCCTGTTGTTTGAACAGATTTTTAAAAATGAATTTATTTACTGTCTCTTCTCTTCCTCCTTGCTTCTGACTAATCTGAACATAACACATTCATTTTTGGTTATTCAGGACAAGCCCAGCAAGATATTAATTACTCTAACCTGTTGATCCCAAAGCACTATATTCAGTCTGCTTTAATGAGCAGACACTCTTGTGTCCAGTAAGAACTTTTACACAACACAGATAATTTTTTCCCAACTTATTTATTCTGGCTCAGTGTTTGCTTTATGACATTTGAACTTTCTGGATGGAGGTAAACAGAACAACATGGCTAGATGATTTTTTTTTTCCCAAAACTGTATATTCATTTGTATAAAAAAAAGAGTATCTTTATTTCATAAAGATGCCTTTTATTTTATTCAGGTTCTTGCCTAGAGACATTAAAGTGTCTTTCAGTCATCCATTGATCAATAATTTCCATTTGTGACATTTTAATTCATTCCCTGGTTCTTTAATATGAGTGAAAAATTTGAAAGTGGTTTGTTGGTGCTGGACCAGATTGTATTTCTCTTATTTGCACATACAGGCCTATAAATTGAGAATAAATCCCATCAGCCTCGACTCTGTGTTCAGTCTAAAGAAGGCTGTTAAATTCTGAATCACAATATGTCAGTTTTGATTAAGGATAGTAAGGGAAACCACACTTGTCCTTAAAAGACTCTCCTGAATTAATTATTTTTTTCCAGTGAGAGCAATTTTCATAGTCTCTCACCTACCTGTAAAGGATGTTTGTTGCCCAGACAGGCTTCACTGGGCATGAACATTTATAATAGGAAGGGGGATCTCAGTTGTTGATCTTGGAGCATGCAGAATGACCTTTTGAAGGTCCTAGAAGACAGGGAAGAGGATACCCATTCAAGTTCACACTGCAACCAAAAAAAAAAAAAAAAAGACATGTACAAATTGTTGTATTTGGAGAAAAGTTTATGGAATACAGGGTGTAATTTATTCACAACTGGATTTCATATATAAACATGTTCTTAATCCAGTGTCAACTGTAATCTTGATGAAAATTGTAATATTGCAGACCAAATGATGGCCAGGCTTCAGGTGTTGTGTACTCTGACATGGGCAGCCAGGACAAGGATTTGCTGTGGAAGCTTCCACAATGAGTCCCTGCTGAAGTAAGGACTGTGATATAGTTTAGCAGGTGAAAAACTACTAACAAAGTGATTTAAACAAGATCAGGAAGGGCAGGGAACTGCTTGACAGAGTCCATTTCAGAGCCACAAAGACGATGAAGGGATTGAAGCATCATGAGGAATGACTGAGGGAGCTGGGTATCTTTAGCTTGGAGGAGACTGAGGGGTGACCTCATTCATGTCTATAAATATGTAAAGGGTGAGTGTCAGGAGGATGGAGCCAGGCTCTTCTCAGTGACTTCCAGTAATAGGACTCAGAGCAATGTGTGCAAACTGGAACACAGGAGGTTCCACAGAAGTATAAGAAAAAACTTTTTCAGGGTGAGAGTGCTGTCACTCTCACCCTGAAACAGTGGCACAGGCTGCCCAGAGAGGGTGTGGGGTCTCCCTCCTTCTCTGGAGACATTCAAACCCCATGTGGACACCTTCCCATGTGTCCTGGTCTGGGTGTTCCTGCTCTAGCAGGGGGATTAGATGATCTCTTGAAGTCCCTTCCAATCCCTGATATTCTGTGTTTCTCTGACTACTTTTCTCTGGCAGAGATGATACTCTAAGTGGAATTTTTTCATCTTTGCCACTGTTGCATAAAATAATTCCTCTAATCACGACTTTACTGAGAACAGTTGCATTTCATAGTATTTTCTCCTGTATCTCTAGACATACTGTATGGCAAACAAATCAAAGCTATAAACAAGAAGCTGTGAATAATTTGCCTGTGACAGTTGTTTGTAAGGGTTATTCTTTTAATAACTAAGACTAATCATCTTTTTAGGCACTTCTTAGTGGATGGATATTTTCCTTGTTCGTCAGTTGCTAGATTCAGGCTCTGTACTCCCTCCAGAATTGTCACCAGTTGCACAAAAGGCTATTGTTATACTGCGAATAGCTTGTGATTCATTTTTTTTGTGGGTGGCAAAAAATAAAGTTGTAATTATTGCTTTGAAGTTTTTTATGGAAAATAAAAAAATCTCAGAGGAAAGTTGTTATTTTTATGCATGAATCTGTAAAAAAGAAATTCTTGTAACTTTTTGTCACTGAAACAACTCCAAGAGGTTCACGACTGTATTGTGTTAGGGACAATACAGTTTCTTTAGGGGTTAGTCTTGAGGGTAGAAATCCATGTATTATACAAAATAAAAAACAAACAAACTTGAGAAAGATACATGGAAGTGAGATGATGTGCCCAACTATCCATCTGATGGTGGTGCAAAAATTGATTTTCCAGGTTTCTACCCAGTGTAGCAGACACTTGGTCACAAAGCTGGTGGTGCAGAGGAGGTCTGCCTGTCCTTGCTGCCTGTTTTGACTGTGCCATCCTTCCTTCTCAAGTAACAGGGGTGGCAAAGGCAAAGGGAGAACTTGTCTTCATTATTTCTTGTGCTGTTTCTCAAACCAGCATTGAAATGTTGCAGCACTGTTACTCAGCAGTTTTGCAGTGCTTTTCCTCCCAGATTCTCAGCAGAAGAGTGCTTCTTACAACTGTTTCAGCTTCCTTTGTAAGAGAAGATAAGGCAGTGGATGTGTGCTGACAGAGATTGTGAAAGCAGTGTTGTTAGCCTTGGAAACCAGACTGTGAGGTTTCCAGCCTTCTGCCTTAGCTGTCAGTCTGGGCTGCCTCTTCAAGTCTCTTGGTGATTGTGATTTTTGATAAAAAATTATCTTAGGTCATAGAAACAGATTCCAAATCTCGGTTTCCCAAAACTTTTCTTTATTTGAAATCTCCCAAAGTATAGCATCTATACTGTACTTGCTGAAGGAAGAGATATTGTGATTGGCTGGGAGATTGAGAACAGTAAACATTTGCCAGCATCTCAGAGACAAACTGAAACATTTGCATTCACCTCGTTTGTTTCTCAAAGTCCTTACTCTGAATCTGGAAATTTTTTATTTGAGACCATTTTGATTTTCAGCATATCTGAACGAAAGGTGGAATTGCCATCAGCATGTTGCTTATAAATGTTCATATTTCTTACTCCAGCTTCTTCCCCAGCTGTGCTCACATTGTGCTTGAATTTTCCAAGGTCTCTGGAGCGTATGAGGATTTTTTTGAAAGATTGACTTCCTTCTGCATCTATGCTTTGCAGTCCTTTGCAAAATCCATATGTATTATCTAAACACAGGGGGGAAGACAGTTTTGCAGGAGAGAGTTGCTGGTATCTGTTGATGTAAATTTAGGATATATGGCTGTTCACTGTACAGAATTGATCAAAATGTTTGTGGCTCATCTGAAGATCACACTACTGTGGCCTGGGATAGGGCAAGTCAATAGGTTAGAAGTGAAGCAGGACATTTCAAATTCAATCTTCTGTGAACTGCAAGAGGCCAGCAGAGAAATACATTTGTATTTGCTGCCTTGGCAGCAGCATCAGAACTGAGAGTGTCAAGAGGGCTGCATTTGATTAAAAATTATCATGCCTGGCTGCTGACACGCAGATTTCCCTCCACAGTCTTGGTATTTTCTTCAGCTTTTTCTGAGTGAGTGTCTGTACAGACATAAAGGAGATCCTTTAAACAGAATTGAATCAAGTAACTCTCATAATGTTTTTCCTTATTGCTAACATTCGTCACCTTGATGCATCTGTGAAGAGATGAGTCGAGGCACAACATGTTGTAAAATAACTGCTTGATGAATCAAAATGTGAGTTCACTGTCAAGTGCCACGGTTAATATGATGCAAGCTTCCAGGTTAACAAACTCATAAATTGCCTCTGTATTTCCCTCCTGTGTATTCTCCCTGTCCTTCCATTCTAGAAGAATAATTGTCCTTGTTGTGTTATTTCCAGTCCAGATGTTGTTGTTATGCTTGCAAGCCTAATGCATTTTAGGTTCTGAAAACTGGGGTTTTCTTAACACATCACAGCTTTCAAAAAGGTTTTATGGTGCTTGGATGCAGAGTTCACAGGAGTGAGTTGGCATGAAGTGGCTGGGGACCCAGTGAACAATCCCAGCTGATGGTTTGGTCTATTGTTGTGGATTTTGTGTTGAAATGTACCTTTGGCTGTATCCACTAGGAAAGCTTCCTTGCTGCTTGGATATATTTTTGTTTAGGGTGACTGCTTTATCACGAGGTTATGAAATAATTGATTTATCTAATGGAATTGGTTACAGTTGATCCTGGCTATATTTGTGTATGCATCCTCAAATTTTAATATCTTCTCTTTCCCTTACCTAACAGCTGGCATAAAATAGCTAATGTGAATTCTTCAGGTGAATTTTCTGGTTTTTGCTTTCTGAGGAAATCGCTGACTTTTCTAGTGGAGCTGTTTTTACTGGGGAAAAAAAAGCTGAGCAAAATGACTCTTCCTCTTCTTTTTGCTTTCCTCTGTAGGCTCCTTCATGATGGTCAACAGCTCTGGGAGGGCATCTGGGCAGAAAGCTCACTTGCTGTTGCCTACACTGAAGGAAAATGACACCCATTGCATCGACTTCCACTATTATCTATCCAGCAGAGACCGGTCAAGTCCTGGCTCTCTCAATGTCTATGTGAAGGTGAATGGAGGACCCCAGGGCAACCCTATATGGAATGTCTCAGGGGTTGTTACAGAAGGATGGGTGAAAGCAGAACTTGCCATCAGTACATTCTGGCCACATTTTTATCAGGTATGAGTTTGTAATATTTTTCTCTCCTTGTCTTTGAGCATAATTCTGTGGAGACAGAGGTGCGTCAACATGGCTGTCCCAAATGTGACTTTAGTGGGTACTCAAGCCTGTAGAAGAACAGTTACAGGTTTGGCTGCCATCACTTGGGCATAGCAATATTTGCTGAGCAGATTATCTGAGATTTGAGTGGAAACCTAAGTAGCTGTGTTTGGTTGGAACTGGATGATCTTTAAGGTCCCTTCCAACCCAAACCATTCTATGAATTGGTTAAGTATCAGCCAATCTATTGTTATCATTGGGTATCTTGACTTTCACCCCTGAAGATGACTTTTTATATAGCAATTTTATAGCAAAATGGTTATACTGGCATCTTGACATATATCTTTCTGCTTCACCTTTGTTATCAGTTGTCAGGTTACAGAGTGATGGACAGACTGTTGTGAGATAATTTATTGCCAAGTTAAGATCCACTTGTTGGTCATGAAAAAGGCACATAAATATACATTTCTGTTGCACTGTGTAATTGTAAACAGCTGAGTGTCTACATGTGCAACTGGAACTCTGCAGAAATTTGCCTGGACTATTTTTGGCCTCTGGTTCTATAAGACAGAACATCTGTTCGCTCAGTTTTGCATCTGGACTTTTCCTGTGGCCATATGAAGGGTGTAAGAACATAAGCTACTGATAAATATTGTACTGTGCTATCAGCATAAGTATGTTCTTCATCAGATCTTCCATTCTTGCTTGTTTTATCACTGGTTGTAACATAGTTTTACATGTTCTGTTAGGAGTTTTATCTTTTTTAAAAAGGCATGAAGTTGAGTAATGTAGTAGGTAAGTTGTTTTTAGGTTATATTAATTTTATGGCTACTTGTTAGATGTCCACTTCAACCTTTACGTGTCAGCTTTGCTTTTAATTAGATCAGGTTGCACACAGTGGTCTTGGATACTCCTTGTTAGGTGCTGGATGCATTTTTTTTCTGGTATTATATTCAAGACTGTAAAAAAACCTCAGGAGATAATTGCACTCTAAACCTTCCAGGAAGAGCTGATGTACATATGATACTAATAATGAAAGGGCAGCAGATGGTCTTTGGATAGAAAACGGCAGGTAGAAAAGCTTGATTTTTTTTTTTTTTTTTTT
>VZTY01016476.1:0-25988 GCA_013400935.1 Turnix velox | reverse complement strand
TTTTTTTTTTTTTTTTACTTCCAATAACTGGGTAGGAGGTCTATAAAATCTGAGCTGAAGTAGAATGCTTTAATGTGCTGTCTCTGAAAAGGAGAACACAGCAGAATACATACAGCACAGTATGTGGGGTGAGAGAAAGGGATTAAGAGATGCAAATCCATGGAAAGGGGTGTTTTAAGGGCTGGGCACAATTTGTTTCTTGTTCTGAAGTCATATTAAAGTGCTTAAACTCCATTCATATTAACGTAAAACTGGTCATCAACCAGAATCTGCTTCATAGTAGGTACTCCACAGAGATAGCAGGAGTGATCTTTCACCCAGATTATCAGTACTTGAAAAACCTGGGAAAGACACTATGATCTCACACTAAGAGATATCTTACTCTTAGATATACCTATAGTAGACTTCCTGAGCCTGTCTTCTTTTATAAGTGCTTTTGCAGGTCAAGTTTGCTTCTCCTGAGCAAAAAAATCCTTTAAATCAAACAAGAATTTTTCAATGTAGCACTAAACCAAACAGATTGGAAACCAACAGTAATTGCCTCTAGTAGTTCCTTTGTAGAAAATGGCTTTCTACTTTTATTTTTTGATGAATGAGAATGATGTTTTGTTATGCTTCCTTAAGTGGAGCTTTTAAAATTTGAGATCTGTCCTACTGTTATGGAGGATCTCATCTATTATGAATCCCTGCTTTTGTAAAGTGTCTTCTGTTGATGGTCTGCAATTCTCTGAGTTTCTACATTTAATTGAGGCAATTTAAAGAGACCTAACACAAAAAAAACCCACTAACTTTGCAAAAACAAAGAGGAAAATTTGTTACTTAGCACCCTGCAGTAGCTGTTCTGGCTAAAGGAGCCCAGATGGCAAAAGCTTGGGTGTACTGTTGCCCAGGGAGGCTCTCATTTTCACACTCATCTGCAATTCTTTGCCATTGGAGTATTACTTGTCAGCTTCAACTCAAAATTGTATGCCTGGAAAACTCCTTGTACACCACAGGCCTGAAAACATATTCACTATTTCAAAAGCATCGGGTAACACAGGGAAAAGTAGCATTTTTCCTAAATAATGAAATCCACATCGGCAGTATGTGGATTATTCTCTCGATGCACAGAAACCACAACATCTTGAGTGACAGCCTGCACTGAAAATTCAGTCAGGAGAAAAATGTGAAACTATTTGCCCTAGGTCTGAGGCTTTGACAAGAGCTTTGAGCTTTGGAGATGTGACTAGTGGAAAGCGAGTAACTGAGCTCATTGCCATAGGTCATGTTTCAGGTCTGGCAGCTCCATGCAAGGGTCATATGAGTCATCTGGATCCAAAAGTGCTCTGAGATACAAAGTGGGGATGGTGAAGATTTGTATCTACCCTTGAATTGCTCGTACTTAACATTCCCAGCCTTGAAATACGTAGCAAGAAAAAGCTGTAATAGTTGTTGGAGAAAGGTAATACATGTAATCTTGAATTACTGCTTGCCATAAGGATGAACTTAGTCCCAGAATGCACAAGGGCAGTGCTGGAGTCTGCCAGGAAGAGGGTTTTTTTGATGTATAGCAAGGAATGGTATTGATCTGTGCCTGAAGAAAACTGTTGTACCAAAACAGATGAGCCAGGCTACGATGCTAACACAGATATTGGTAGTACATGGCAGGAGTGAAATGTAGAGTTGTTTACTGGTAAGGAGAAATGAAATGACTTGGTATTTGCAGTTCTCAGGAGCATTTAAAAATATTAGGACTAAGGCTTTGCATTTTGTTATCGATAGTAATTTCTGAGAAGTTCCTTAAATGTAAAGCATTGTTAAATCCTTACATTTCAACCATTTTACTGCATTTCTGACTGAATTGGAAAGGATATGAGAGTGATTCAGTGTGAAATTTGCAGAACCAGGCCCCATAAGCATGGCTTTTCCTTCTCTTGGAGCTCAATACCCTGTTTTCAGGAAAACCTGTGTTCTTCTGTGCTTCTCACTTTGATAGGGGTGAGATGAGTGGAAGTTTGAACTGGAAAATAACAAGAATATGTGAGTGCAAAGCGGAACAGATAAATAACTGCTCTGTCAAAACAATATTGTGTCAGTTGGGAGGAATCAGTCACTCTTCAGTGGATTTTTGCATCATGAACATTAAGTGCATGAATTTTTAGGAGCTGACTCAGTTGTTACTGACTGAGTTGATATTGTGCTGTATTAAAGACTCTGTACGTGTCAGTAATTAACAGTAGTTAACCATTCTGGGTATGTTGGGGCTCACTTTTGCCACACTCTAATAACTAATGCAAGAACCTTGAATAACTTTACATTCCAAGTTCTTGGCTTGAAGAAAATAGTTCATTTAAATGTTATAAATTCTCACAAATGGGAAACTAAAATAAGGTTTTGTCACTGCAATGTTGCACTTTAATTCAAGTCTGAAAGAGGTTGCAGGATTTGCCTATGTGACCTTCCCAGTATGTGTAATTTTCATCCTGAATGACATTTCATTTCTAAAATAAATTATAATTTCCCTACTAGGGACTTAAATTGCGCTCTCATTTTATATAGTTTCTAAAAAGCCTGTCAAGATTCTTGAAAACACAAAAAAAATAGTTGATTTTTTCAGATTATTTTATCTTCCAGAGACTTGCTTCTTCCTGTTGTTCCTTTGACAGCCTATTTTTTGCCCACCTTTTTCTGGAGTATAATTTGTTTCTGCAAATTGTTAGCATTTGAGCTCTTCTTAGTTTACATCTTTGCCACTTGCGTTCCACATGGTTTTATAATTTCTTTTTTGTTATGTACATATTTAAGAGGATTTCACACTTAAATGTATTTTGAAGCAAGGGAGCAGACCTTAGTTAATTGTGGAAATGTGTGTAGAAACTACATTTTGGAAGCCCAAATGCAAAGTAAATTAAAAGCAATTCTGTCCTTAGGAAGTACATACTGGTCACCATGCAGTGATCAGCATTTGGGCAGTTGAATCTTTTACTGTATTGAGTCTTCTGGTGGAAGAGGTGATGAAGAGGCTAAATAGTGACAGACTGGGAATAAGTGTTGAAAACTGGCTTTAAGTAATTAACTTTGTGTTCTAGAACTGGATTTTAGAGGGCATGAATTACTGAAATATTTGCTCCAATGAGACAAGTAGCTGTGCTGGAATAGTGCTCTAATAGTGATAAGTGTGCAGGCTGAACTTGTTAATTAACTCTGTCCTTGAAAACATCACTGTATAGTCATGTAAAAATGAGCAACATGGTACAGTGTGAACATTGTCTTAGTAAGATGCAATAAAACTGGGGACATCTCTTTCAAATGCAGAAGACAAGACCCATTATATCTCTACCTATTCCTAGTAGTAAAAATAGCACTTCATTTCTTTGAGTACCAAATCATTGACTTGAGAGGTAGAATTACCAAGTTCTTAAATAATCTACCTGAATTTTTCTTTTTTCTATTGCAGTTTTAACATTACTAAATCTGGCCCTCATGCCCTTTGGACAAACTTTAGTGTTTTTCTTTTTTCTTTTTCCAGGAATTTTTAGTTAGCTTATTTGGCTGTAGTTACCTTTAGTTTTAATGATCTCTTTATCTGCTTTTTTTAGTTTTGCTTTTTTTCTGTGCCTCCAGTTTTCAGGTAGCCTATATATTTTTAGTAATAGGATACATCACACCAGGGAAGTGAAATCCCAAAGCCATAGGGAAGCAAGACATTTTTATTCATCTGTAACTAAATAT
Source organism: Turnix velox (assembly GCA_013400935.1). Classification (NCBI taxonomy): domain Eukaryota; kingdom Metazoa; phylum Chordata; class Aves; order Charadriiformes; family Turnicidae; genus Turnix; species Turnix velox. The sequence goes on along the minus strand of VZTY01016476.1, from coordinate 22,277 downwards.
GTGCCTATTCAGACACAAATTAGTGGAATACTTCCAGTGTCCTACTACATAAAAAACCCCAAAAGTGCTAATTAGTGTCCCATTAATGAAGAGAAATAGTGGCAGTGATATTTAAGAATATTTTCAGCCCATGGTAGTTAAATCAGAGAAACAACTTTATTATATTTATNAGGTCCCTTCCAACCCAAACCATTCTATCCTTCTATGATTCTGTATCTGGAGGAATCTTATTTTTGTCCACTAACCAGAATCCAGGCTCATCTCTTGCTTGTAATTCACTTTCTAATATTTCACTGCAATGGATGCCAAATCAGGGTTTTATCCCAAAGAATTCCTACAGAGATAGTGATTTAATAAAGCAATTTTAACTCGTGTACATTTTCCAACTTTTCAAGCCATGCTAAGAACAAAATTTCAGGTGATAATTCATTTCATTTCCTTGCACTTATACTTAAAGTGTATAAAGGTGGTTTTTTTTGCTTTTCCAGATAAAAGCAGAATTTGGTTTTATCAAATTCTAGAGAATGTTGGTCTTTTTGTTTTCTGTTTCAAACAACTTTTCAGTCTTTGGCATACTTGTACATATTGAATTGCTTTGCTGTCCCTTTGTGATGGAATGCCTCAGACATTGGAATTAGAGCAGGACATGGTGACTGGCTAGATGACTGGTGTAGCTGTTCATTTTAAGGAAGTTTTTTCTTTCTTTTGCATTTCAGGTAATTTTTGAATCTGTCTCTTTGAAAGGACACCCAGGATACATAGCTGTGGATGAAGTCAGAGTTCTCGCCCATCCATGCAGTGAGTGCTCTTTGTTTCTCTGACTCTTTCAGTGTGGTTTCTACCAGGGTTTGCAGTCTAAAGGGGTGATTTATCCAATTTGGTCATGCTAAAATGTTGTCTCGTTTCCCTCTGAGACACCTAAAGACAGACATCCTTACAGAATTGCAGAACTTTGCAAGCTGTACTGAAGGTAGAACTGATCTCAGTCTGCAGCTGAGGCCAGGGCAACTGTGGAAGTCTCTTTGTCTTGTTTTGAGAAAGCAAAATGGATTAATTTATTATTTCTGAATTATATTGTTATTGAAAACAATTTTAAAAGCTTTTGATAATATCCTGTATGGTTATCTTAAGAAAATAAGAAACAAACAATATTTCTTTGGTGAAGGACATATCCCAAAGGTCAGTCTCTCTCAACAAATGTTAAACCCACTCAGCATTTCCCTAAAGGTATGAAAAATAAATACCATTCAGACAAGACACTTGCACCCAAGTGGAAACTAATGCAGGTTCATTACCCTGTTCAGAAATTACTGCCACAATTCTTGTGTTGCAATCATAATAATAAGCTTAGTGGTTTTATTTTTCTCTGTTTAAAGAAACCTTGAGCCTCATTCTTTGAGTCTGAACTTGTCTGGTTTCTCTGTACATTTGCAGTTTGGCTTGAGGTCTTTGGAGTGAAATCAAATTATTTTCTTGCAATACATAATTTCAAAGAATAGCTGCCATTCATTGTGGCAGACATGTTTCTGTTTAACAGGACATTTCTGATAACTGCAGTATGGTTAATTGCTATTTAACTAAATTATATTTTTATTTACCATGTGCTGTTGCTCAGGCCTTTGGGTGCCTTTACTTCATTAAGAAATACTTACAATCTGTATTAACCAGATGTTACTGATAACTGTCAGCATCAAAATAAAGCCCCCAAATCCACTGCATGCAGTGCACAGCATGTTGGGGCATGGCTGATCCCTCTGCAGGGAAAAAGACCACTGAACAAAGAAAGGGGCGAAGCCTAGGCAAGAAAATTCTGTTATTTTATAAGAAGAAGAAACATGTTGCTGTCACACTGTTTTTACTGATCTAAATCAATTTCTCCAAGTACATTCAGCTACCTTTTTAAAATCAGGTACATTCTTGGTGACTCAAAAGTGTAATGATTCAGCCAGTTAACTGTTCCATTCAGCCAGTTAACTGTCCCATCAATTTGCATCTAGAAGCTTAACAGAGCTTATTATGAGATTCAAGTTTTCTTCAAGCTTTGCAAATGCTTCTCCTGTCTGATTACCAATGTTGCTTTTGTTGTTGAGCAGTGACAGCCATCAGGGTCGATGTCACTGGAGTATATTCCATTGACTTGTACCGACTTCATCCCTCATACTTGTTTTCAGTTGTTATAACTGAAAACACATGGACCGTGAAGCTCCTGATGACGCTGGAGGTTACTGAAGTTATTGGTATTACTATTTTCATTTCTACTTTACCTTCACAGAGGACAGTAGAGCTGACAAACCTCCATATCAGCAAAAATGCTGATTTTGGTTTTTTCCCTGTGAAGGAATGGACTGAAACATCAATTTTCATTATGCTGAAAGCTAGTTGACTGTGGGTGCTTGAGCACTTGCAATGGTAGGACTGCCCTGTGCACTTTGAGCTGGGCAGACCTGAGCACCAGGAGTTTGTGGCTGGTGTGGCTGCACTCACCCAGCCTCTGCAGCTTTGGAGCTGCCTTATGTCTGCCTGTCTTAGACTGCAAGCAGAAATGACTAGTATTAGCCTGTAAATATCATGTAGTACATTAGACTGTCACCCAAAGGTAATGTTCCAGTAAACTCTATTGGAAATTACTAATCTCCAGAAAGAATGATGTATGGTATGGAATAATTATATTTCAGGAGCTGACAACAAACTGAGCTTGTGGTGGATGTGTTACTGTAGCAAAATGAAAACCCTTGGATGCAGGAATTTGTTCTGTGTCTACAGTAGGCAAATACCTGTACATCACATTTCATGCTCATACCTGTTTCAAGCTATTTCATCCAACACCATACAGAGAGATGAGTTGGCATGCACACTCAAATTGTGTTTAATTGGTATCTTATCATACTATAAAATCTAGAGATGAAATTGAAAGACTGACCTTCAGACTCTCAGTCTGTTCATTGTCTCCTTCTAAAAGTTTTTAAATAATGCACATACCTTTTGTAACCTAGAGAGAGCTAAGTTCATTTAAATGTGTCAAATTCACTTCTGTAATATTTTTGCTTTCTTGGACGTTAACTTAGAAGTAAATGAATCTGCTGTTTAATCAAAAAGATAATCCAATCTTCTGATCTGTTTCCTTTGTAAACACACGGGATGTCTGCATGTGGTATAATATTGAATTAATAGTGAATATAGAACCAGCAAAACACTAATATTGGTGATCTTAAATACAATGATACAATATTGTGGTTTATATGAGTATTTAATCTTAAACCTGTGATTTGATATCAGTGACACATTACTATAAAGCCCATGAATGTATTTGGTGATAACAAAATAAGAAAGGAAAAAAGTCTCTTGGAAAAACTTGATTTGGATCAGTCATGCTGGATTAGTTTGGAAGTGTTTGACATTGATTTCATTTCAGTTTTCTTAGAGGCACAATTTTGTGAAGGAAAGAAGTCACTCAACTGCACTTCATGGCAAACAGTACAAAAAAATAATCATTCTGATGACCATGAACTTTTGTGATATTAGTCTGTGCCTTGAGATGTACCAGGGTCTTTGTATTGTTCCTTAGGCCATTCTCTGTCAGCTCCATCATCAACCTCCCTCTACAGTGAAGGGTTAAGTACTGAAACATGGTTTAATTTTGCTAAATCACTTTGCAGAGTGTCAGTAAATTACTGCTTTGCTCTACCCTTGCATCTTTGCATCTTTTGATAGGAAAAGCACCTCACTTCCTACGACTTCAGAACGTGGAGGTCAATGTGGGACAGAATGCAACATTCCAGTGCATTGCTGGGGGCAAGTGGTCACAGCATGACAAACTCTGGCTCCAGGTAAAGTGATCTGCTGGTGTGTGTGGGTTGTTTTTAAATTTGGTTTGATTTTCTTCTTTTTTTTTTTTTTCAGTCAAATAAGTAGATGGAGAAAGACAGGGTTGTGGGGCAAAATCTTCTGATCAGGTTCCTTTGAGAACTGCCTTGTTTCCAGATGAGAGTTTAAAGTAAAGAAGTACAGAAGACACCAAAACGTTGCTGTCACTGGCCTTTTTTTCCAGCAAATGCCTGTGCACCTGTATGCACTCAATCATACAGCAGAAGACATAGCACAAGTGGAGTAGTTCTTCACTTCTGCTTAATTATGCAGTGTTCTTTCCCCTCACCCTTCAAAAATGCCCTCAACCCAGAGTCAGTGATTACATGTTAAGAAGAAACCAGTTTGATGTATGTTCCAAACTAGAACTCAGATCTGAGTTCCCAAATTTGGAACATACATCAGACTTGTTGAAGTGGAGTGCATGTCTCCCACTGAAGGAAAAAAGAATTTATACTGCTCTTTGAAGTGCTTGGATAGGTGAAGTCCCAGCATTACCACACTCCACATGTAGAGCTCATGTAGAAGGTTTTCAAAAAGTTGAGCTCATCACTTCTGTACCATTAAACACCTAATGTCCCAAACAACTCTAAGAGAATTCTCTTGCCATAGTTACTGTGCATGTATGTAGAGCCAACATGAACTTACTGAACTTTTAAGCCAGTCAACAGCTTTTATTCTTAACTTGGACTGATGAAACTGGAAATCTGATTGCTCCATATCTCTAACATTTGAGGAAGACAAGAATGGCCTTTGCTGTGGTCACTATCCCTCTTGTAGTCAAATAATTAAGAGATTTTCCTCAGCCATGTTAATAAAATTTAAAAATCACAATTTCAAATCTGACTTAAATTCCAGAGCAGAGATGAGTTTAAACAGTCACAACAATGTTAACTGTTACTGGGATAAAGGTTTGAGTTGGTAAGAAATGTTGTGGGCATCAGTGACTTTTACTGTACTCTTACCACAGCTGTTTCCCTCAAAATTACATTTTTGTCTGAAAATTATTAACTTTCACTGAGTTATGTTTTGGGCCTATTCTTTGTTTTTTGAATTCTTTCAATGAAATCTTCTCACAGTTATGACTATGTGTGTGTAAAACCACTTCTGACCTGAAGCAGTTTGAACCTTTTCCTGTGAGAAGCGGGGGTTTAGAAGGAAATTGTTGTTGTTGCTAGTAGAAACCTGTTTTCCATTTTATAAAATTGAAACATTTAATGAAAATAGCCTTGGAAACATTCCCAAAAACCGATTACTGGAAATGGGCAAAACAACAGAGTGTTTTCCATTGCATTTCCTAATAAACTGGACCAGCTCAATGTTTATACTGTGGAGAACTTTTATTTGTTACCAATTCTTCATCTATTCCTTTTCCAGCTGAAAAAGTGTAGGCTGGCATTGGTGGAGAGGCTCACTGATGAATGTTGGACAGAAATGAATGTTTGTTCATCCAACCAATTTATTTGAATTGTTCCTGATCAAAGTTTTACATCAGAAACTGCCAAATTTATAAAAGTCATTCATTTATAATGCTTTCCCAGCTGCACAAAATGCATTAATCTGTTACATTTTCATATCTTAGCCAGGCCTATAAATATATAGTGTACAATTGCAGGGTCTGAACTGTCAAACTTCAGTCTTTTCAATGTATGTAACACATCAAATGCCCAAATATGTTCCAAAAATTAAATAGACATGAAACCTTAAATATGTATACAATAATATTTTGCCCTAGTTCATACAACCCAGCAAAGTTTTCAAGGGCATGGCCAGCAGTCTTATAGAATCATAGAGTTGAAAGGGACCTTCAAGTGTCATCTAGTCCAACCCCCTGCAGTGAGCAGGGACATCCTGCACTAGATCAGGTTGCTCAGAGCCTCAGCAAGCCTGGCCTTGGATGTCTCCAGGGATGGGACCTCGACCACCTCTTGGGCAACCTGGGGCAGCGTCTCATCACCCTCATGATGAAGTATTTCTTTCTAGCATCTAATCCAAACCTGACCTACTCTAGTTTAAAACCATTGCCCTTATCCTGTCACTATATGCTCAGACAAACAGTCCCTTCCCCGCTTACCTGAAGGCCTCTTCAGATACTGGTAGGTATCTGAAGATACCGGTTGGAAAATGATGCTTGTATAAAATGTGACCTCCTGATCCTGAACAACGTTACAAAGTTTAACAAAGGAATTATGTATGGATGCATAGTAATAGAATCATACAGTAATCTGTGTGTCTTCGTAACTTATGTTACTCTTGTCTGCCTTTACAGCAGTGGAATGGAAGAGACACAGCTTTAATGGTCACTCGAGTGGTCAACCACAGACGTTTCTCAGCTACTGTGAGTGTAGCTGACACCTCTCAGCGCAGCATCAGCAAGTACCGATGTGTCATTCGTTCAGATGGTGGATCTGGAGTTTCTAATTATGCAGAATTAATAGTGAAAGGTAGGTTGCACTAAAGCAGTGATTTCATGCAAGATGAATATTCCTTCCCTAATGGTATCTGTGGACCTTTTTCTTTCATTCGAATTAAAGTAAGTAGAAAAAAAAATGAGTAAAACTGACATGAATATCCATAATTTTCTTAAACATTTGAATCATGAATTTGGATGCAGCTCTCGTGGTAAGCTTTTGTAGTAATGCATGGTAGCTTTGGATACTTTTAATGCAGTCAACTATGCAGTCTGGCTGGCTGTCAGCCTTATCTACCTCCTGTAACAGTATTTTATCAGGCATCAGTAATCTTCTGATGGAGCATTGTATGTCAAAGGAATCTGCTCAAGGCTGTTTAGATTAAATGATGGTATTGAGTCTGTTGATGTCCTGAAATCCAAAGTAGAAACATCAGTAATTTTTGAAGAATGCTTAGGTTTTAGCCCTGTTATTTACTGTAATTCAAGAGCTGATGGTGTACCTGATGAGTGCAAAATGTTTCTAAATCTTGCCTCTATGAGCCACACATGCTATTTACTGTGCTGCTGCTTCTGTTTGTAATTTACCCTGAACTGCAGCACAAGGATGCTCACTGCCTCTTGGGTGTAGAGAGGAGAAGGTAGTTACTTCTCCTGAAACAATCTGTGGATGAGAGGAGTGTGGATCTACTCACTGAGGAGAATCCATTGCTCTGAAGGTTTCACTTTTCCATGAAAATGGTGAGCTGCTGTCGGAGTGAGCTCACTTTTGTCTACTGTAGTACTTTCTGCCAGCTCACTTTCTCATCTCATGATCTGTATACTATTACCTTTACAATAACTTAAATACAGCACAGTACAGTGCTGCAGATACTCAAACTACACAGATGACAGAGAGAATGCTCCTATTAGATGCCAAGTGCTTTTAATTCCCGCTCAGTGGTCTTGAATCTTGTTCAAATCTGGAGGAATTAATTCATGATTGAAATGGAATTGGCTTGTCAGGAGTAGCATATCTAGTATTGTATCATAGCTAAATAGAGGGGAGGCAATCTTCCAGGCAACCAATTATCTGCATGTACAAAGTCGAGAGGATGCCTGGCTTTTTCATGTTCATTGATACAAGAAGGGCTAAAAAAAATAAAATAAGTTCCAAACATGAATTATTTGATTTCCACTGGGAGATATGTTGATGGGTTCATTTCTGGATGCAGACACCAAGCTAGAGAAAAAATTTTGGAGACTAATATTGTTGTGGGAAGGTTCATGCCTCTGCTTCTTGCTCCTGTTTAGCAAGCAGGAGATGTCAAGTGGTTCATTTGAGGTTAGTTTGCTGCAGCGGTGTGACACGCTGGCGTTGCACGGATGAGTACCTCCCAACACTGACTCATTTCAGTGAGGATAATAGCACATTTGTAATGCATGTGCACAGGCTGAAATGACAGCAAATTGGAATTGTTTAATTCTGAAGAGATGTTTATTGAATTGAAATAGTGTACTTGGGTATATATTAAATTAGTTGGTAATTGAAGTTTTGCTCAATTGACAGTCTTGCCCCTAAACCACTAAATCCAAGCTAATGCTCTGCTCCTTGTGTGCTCCCTCTTGACCAGTTCTACCTGAAATCATAGAGGATTTCTTCAACGAAGGTTAAGGTTTAAACCTTAACCTCTGTTACTTTTCTGATGTAAACATCTGTTTGTTTTGCTGTGTGTAAGATGTTTTACTGTAGTATTGAGAAAGGAAAGTGTAATTTACATTTTTGATGATTGAATGATAATATTTGGTAGATACAGGCAGAGAGTTTTTTCTTCAAAATACATGTACTTCTGCAGCCTAGAGTGGAAGAGTGGGTACCTATTTTAGCAAATGAAATAATTGATGAAATTAAATCCACTTCACCTTCTGCTGTCTTCACCTAAGTCCTCTCCAGACTTGTCTCTACAGACATCTCTACAAAGAACAGCCTAGTATTGTAATTAGTGAAAATAATACAAAATTTGTAACTTCATTAGTTTCGAGTGATTACAGTATTTAGGCAAGAGATTCCTCTGTTGTACTGTGAAATTGCTTTTCTGTAGACAGCTCTGTGCTGTGTCTGCTAATACTTTTCTGTCTTCTGCCTCTGTTGCCAGGTTTGTATGAATGACAATGGATTCATTCTTCTCATTGCACTCTAGAATCATAATAGTCAATCCAGAGAAACCTGTCATTTCCATCTGTACACCTTGCCACCCTCTGGTGTTCCAGTGGAAATAGTTCTCTATTTCTTATCTCTGACGGTTGCATATATAGTAATTTAATACAATTTTGTACAGGGCAGTCTTCATAAAAACCCAGCAATTGCATACCTTGCTGTACTGATCATATATGAATGGAATGCTTCCTGGCTGTAATTTTCTTTTTAAGTAAAAGCTGTGTGGCAGTTACTCAAGTTCTGAAATAACTGTAGGTCTTGCTTGTATAAAAATTGTTTAAAATACTGTGGAAGTTGGCTGAAATCTTATAATTTAAGGTCTGTGTTAATGATAGCGTTCCATCAGGATGCCTGTCCTAAGAAAGATTGTGAACAACATTTTAAACTATCCCTGTGTCTCTCTGCATGGAAGATTTTTTGCAATTATGGGGGTTTTTTCCTGATGTCTTTCAGATATACTGGATGCCTAAATTAATTAATCAATACATTGCAGCAATCTGTGGAAAGCTGATAAAGAGGAAATATTACAGCTTCTATAATGTATTTTTCATGAGCCAATTTTTATGTGATTTAACTCTCAAGTCTCTCAAAATTGTTTTGTTACTACCTGGTGCAAATTCATTTAAGGTTCATGGCATGTTCTCTGGGCCTCTTCTCCTGCTGCAGGGGTAGGAATAGTCATCAGTGTCCACAGACCTCCAAGGGAATGTTCTAGTTATCTTCAGTTTTGTCTTTGCTGATTTTCAAGGCATTCAGTTAGTCAATATGGATGAAAAACAGTCTCTCTGTCATCCTTGTGATATTTGCGACTGCTGGTGTTATCTCTCTCTTCTTGAGGCTTTTGGACTTGAAGTTGATGCCTTCCATGCCACCAGAGGGGGAGATGGTTTCTTTTTCAGAGTTGCAAGGTTTAAACCTTAACCTCTGTTACTCCTGGTATTGGGCTTTTAACCTTATTAACTCACCAAGTACACAGTAGAATCTGCACAAGTGATTTGAGGCTTTTTCTCATAAGTAGGCACTAGAGCTGGCCCTAGATGTTGCATGAGACCCTCCAGTGGTTTCCTTGAAAAAAACATGTGCAGTATAGGCTTGAGAGGACTTATAATTTGATGTCAGATGTGTACTCTAGAGTAGAGTTTGTTCCTAGAATCAATGTTTATGGCCTCTTGAGGAACCTGAAAGTCCACAAGTCCATGAAACATGATGAGATGCGTCCCACAGTCCTGAGAGAATTGGTTGATGTAGTTGCTAAGCCACTCACTTTCTCTGAGAAGTCCTGGCAGTCAGGCCAAGTCCTGCCACGTATGCTACAGGTGATATGGGGCTTTCTGAGAATGCTCTGCTGGCTTTGGGGGTTGGCATTTACAAACTGAAGCTCTAATCCTAAGGTAATGAAGGTGGCAAGTTCTGGAGAAAAGAGTGATGGAGATTTATAAAAGCTGGATGTTTGGGTTCAGAGCAAATGATATTAGCATTATGGCAGCTCCAAAATATTTTAGCTTCAAAAGCAGATGACAAAGTTATTTTGAAGTCTCTTAGCAGTGCTGAACGGAGGCCATTCACAAAGCTTACGTTAATTACTCAGAAGGAATGGGATTTTATGGTTTGCATAGTGTTTGCTTCTTAGTGATAGAGCTGAACTGCTTTGCTGTCAAAGCCAGTGGAACTGAACTCCAGGGAGAAGCTGGGTGTTGGTTACATTTGCATTTGTCCTACCTGAATGAAGGGATTAATGAACATTTTTCTGTGTTCAGGAAGGAATGATCACTTTCAAATTAGTGCCTCACTCAGTTGAGATTATTTGAGGCAAGAAGATAAAATTACAGTTTTGAATTGAAATTTTGCACTTCTGCTTCTCTATCTCTTCACTTTTCTGAGGAAATAACTTCCCAGCATCTGTTTGAGCTGTAAGATGATAAAATACACTTCTCACAGAATCACCACCCTAAAGTGTGTTGTGCTGTTTTTTTAGCTTTAATCTCAAGTGTTCGTTTCCTGCCACGTTAAATACCACCACTTGTTTCCCTCTCTTACAGGTGCTGGAACACTGGTTCACATCATACCCTCACTCTTACCCCTGTCCTGCTGTGACTTTTAAAGAACACTTTGAGATCTAAAAGCAGAAACCTGCTGAGCAGTAGTTAAGTAAGGTGATGATTACAGCAAGCCCTGCCACTATTTTAATAATTTGCCTATGAATTTGAGAAGAAAAAGAATATGGTAGGATGTTTCCTAGCTCTCTGCAGTCCATACTGCCTTCTGAGCAGCAGTGCTATAACACCTTCAAGGTAGACTTTGCAAAAACTCTGGCTTGGCTCATTCTTAAACCTCTCCTAGCATTCCTGTTTTTTCTAACTTACCTTTTATTATGAATAATATTAAGTGCAGCATTGAACTCTGCTGCAGGGGGTTGTACAAACCCCTCTGTGAAGAAGTTCTCCCTCTTAGTTTTCTAATCAGATTTCCAATCAGTACATCTTTTGCCTCTCTCTCAGCAGGAAACTTTCCATCAGTGCTTGTTTGTGTGTGAGAAAGATGCAAATAGCTGCAAGACTTAGGCCATCTCTCCTTGGATCCTATAAATTAGGCTTTGCATATGCTTTACTGACCTATTTATTGGCCTGCAGCTAGTACTGAATTACACAACAGACTACTTACAGACTGTTTGTTCCCTCAGCAGGGTACAGATGCATATTAAAATGGAAGAGATTTGGACTTCTTACTTCCTTAATTTTCTCTTTGCTTTCCTTCTTATTTTGGCAAATGCTTCTTTTGTTGCTGCTGCTGCTTAGGAGGTTTTGGCACACTCTTTTGAACATTGCTGATCATGTCTTACTCTCTTTTACTCATCACTATGATATATCCAATCTTCTGATCCAGGTTGCTCCCTCACTAGTGATCTGTGGGTGTTTTCCACGATTTTGAGGTTGAAACTCTCAATACATGCACTTCTGTGCTTGCTCTTACATTGTTTTCTACAATTTGCTTTTTGTTTAACCTTACCTCTGTTACATTCCTTTGCTCTGCTTGATGAATCTTGCAAATAATTTACTTTTTTTTGTTTTGGGTCAAGAATATGATACTTCAGGGATGGCTGAGACTTTCAGTGCACTGATTTGTTACCTGTTGGTGGTGTGTTGGATTTGTTACCTTTTGGTTAGGCCCTTCAGAGCTTGCAACAATCACTTAGCTATAGTTTTATGATTATTATTGTAGTCACAATCACATATGCTCTTGAAATGTTGTAGTTAGTATAAATTTCTAGGTATTGTATTGTGAGAAGTCCTACATGTTACTTTTTTTTTTCAGTCCTTAAGATAGTGGCTGTTCTCTTGATGCTAATATTAGATTATGTACTCAGAGCTCTTAGAATTCATTTTGTAAGTGGCCTCTGACAATTGAGTGTTCTGTTTAGTTCCTGGTGCCTTCCAAGAAAGTACAGGACTACATGAAAAAGCCGTAGGCTCAGGTGACACATGCTAAAGCTCCACTGTCTGGGATTAAATTGCACAGACAGTAATTAGGAAAATACATTCTTTGTCTTGAAGATAGAGCTATTTCACCATATTTCTGGGCAGCTTATAGAATCATAGAATGGGTTGGAAGAGACCTTAAAGATGTAGTTCCAAACCCCCAGCCACGGGTAGGGACACCTCCCAGTAGCCCAGGTTGCTCAATGCCTCATCCAGCCTGGCCCTAAACATCTCCAGGGAGGAGGCATCCACAACCTCTCTGGCAACTTGTACCACTGTCCTCTCCAAAGATCTCCCAATTGGATATAGTTTAGCATTACTTAACTGTGTGTTTAGTCAAGGAACATGTGGAAATTCATCCTGTTACAGAATTATCCCCAGATTCACCATAATTCTTTTTTTATGTCATTTTCTTGGAATCACTGTGCTCTCACAGTCTTTGCAGCAGGATTATTGGTGTTTCCTGGACAGAAAGGAAGTTTTAATACTCTTCATTAAAGCTCTGATAGTTTCATTAGACTATTCTTTCTTGCAAGATTGCTTTGAAATTTGAGAATCTGAATTTTCTGTGTCTCAGCCCCAGATGTAGCAATTCAATATTAAAAAGAAAGTTTTATTGTTTTTCATGTATCTAATCTTACTGAGAGATGCAATGACAAAGAAAAAATGTTTAATCTGATTTGACCTTTTGCAATATGCAAGCCATAGAATTTGTAAGTCATTCTTGCATCATGTGCAGTACTGTATGAATAACATAGAGCAGATTTCAAAAGGCATTGATTGTGATTAGAAGTTTATAAATTATAGAAAATCTCACCAGCCTTAGGAAAGCTCTTTAAATACTTAATTTTATCTTACTGCCTATACCTTATTCCAGCTTAATGTTTCCAGCATTTCCATCTAACAGTCAAATCTTAACTCTTTCTGCTAAATATGGTTAATCTTGAAGTACTGAATGCTTTGTGGTTGTAGGAACTTGACTTGACCATGATCTTGGCCTTGTTTGGGCTACTTCTGTGGCTTAAGCATCTTTGCAAGGTTTCTATTTCTGTTGAAGCTCTGCTGTCAGCTCTGGGGAGAGGATCTCAAACTGAATTTTCACGTTTGTGAAACTTTTGCTTTTATTTTCACAATGATTACTTTTGCTTATTGTGTTTGTTCTCTTTCTTTCTATGCGATAGGGAATTTTCAAGCACATGAATTTATTTTCTTTTTCCTAGTTCTGATACAAGCTTCTTCAGCAGTGGCAAAGAAAGGAACTATAAACATGTAATATTCTTAAGAAAAAGCAGTTTTTACAGAAAGTATGTTTCAGACTATTTCATGTGGCAGAAAATGGTCATTGGCCTATGTGTTGAACTTCTGGACTAATACTAAAGTGTGTTGGATCCCTCAAGGAATGGCTGTTTTCAGTTCAGTTCTGCTAAAACTTAACATTTTTATCAGACAGCTCTTTGGTGTCTGTTACATAAAGAAATATCTTGACACCCCCTTCCTCTGATCTCCCTCCAAAATCTTCATAATTGGAACATGCAAGTATTTTTGTGTGTGCACTTGCACCAAGTTTCTATCACCTGTGTACCATGAAGGCTGAAATTCTTCCATTGCATTGAGTTGTGCTCCCTGTCATGTTAGTCTTGAGATTGTTTAAGGGAATATGGGAGGTCTTAAACATCTACTGATACCCAAGCCTTTGAGTCAATGCATGAGAACTTCAGGAGCTCTCTGCTGGTTATCAGCATTGAACTAGTTAGGAAAACTGAGTCAAAAGGATTAATTAAAGGGCAATGTCTGTGGCCCGTATCTGTGAACTCCATCACTGTCAACTCCACCACTGTCATCCTTGTTTCTCAGCTCCCATAGCACATTCTGTGAAGATTAATACCTCATCTAGGAGAGAAATCTTCCAGATTTTTGTTGGATTTTAGCAAAAGCTATTCAGAATACCTGACAGGAATTCAGGACTGAAAATGTTTTGTGAGCATTGACAAGCTGTCTGTTATAAGCAGGCAGGCAGGCTGGTAGTTTGGCCGTAATGGAAAATGAAATGTGGAATAAATGAGAGTCAGATCTTGTTTGGTGCTGGTTCTCCCATCATTTTTCGGTTTTGCCACGAGTATTGTGTGGCAGTTTCAATCTTCCCCAGTGCCTCTCAGGCTCTGGAATGGTTTTAGTTTTTAAAAGTTTTCAGAAGTACTGTAGGGATTGACAGTGAAGGATCAAATTGCTCTGAGATGTCATCAGGAAAAAAAATATTATATAAGTACCTGAGGAAGATGGACTTGCTGCTTACCTGATGATGGACTTCTGCAATGACACTACCAGAAGCTACGGGAGAGCAAATTCTCCTCCTCAAAGCATGATACAAGGATTGCATGAGGGAAAAATCCTTCAAAGTTTCATACTGTGCAGTTGGTGAGAAACTCTAGAATAACATTATTTCAAGTGGCTTGTGAACACTAAGTTTGCAAACTTTATTTAGTACATTTTCTGGAATATGCTGTACTACCTGCTTTAAAAAAAAACAAAAAAAGGAGGTTTCTGTTCTAGGTGAAACCATTGTACAGCTTTGTGTCAGTTCCTTCATCTTCATATGCACCTGTTACTCCTCTATCTCATTAGCTGCTCCCTAGAGCAGCAATTCAAGTGACAGGCCATAATGTTACCCACTCATCCAAATGTCTGTTCACATCAAAATGTTTTGCTGCAGGTAAGGTGATAATTCTCCTCACATCAATCAACATTTTGTCAGTAACATCAGACAAATGGCCCTCTGTTTTCTGCACTATATAGTTATCCCATCTCCAGTTTGAACAAAGAAAAGTACAGGAGATAATTCTTATAGAAGTGAATGGGGAAAATAGCTGATAATTGGTCAGTGAGACCAAGTTGCTAGGGTTACTCCAAAATAGTAGAGGTTTATTTGTAATTACAGCAGTGTAGCTCCTAGTATGGGAGCACTACCAATACCCTCTACCTTGTAAAAAATGTCAGAGGAAACCAGGTTATTTCAAAACAAATAATGAGAATGTTGTGTGCAAAATACTGCTTTTTAATATATTTTTTTTCCATTAAACCACAATTGCTTGGGCATTGCTAAGCAGAATTTACTGTAGGGTATGTACAAGTTAGTCTCTGATGTGTTCTTTCTCTTGCCATTTGTGTCCATGGCACAAACTAATGTCCCAGGCAGTTGTGTCACAAGTTGAAGGTAAAAGGAAGTTCCGTTCCGTATTTGATATGTGAGATACTGTATTGGTGTCCATGGGGAGAAGTGAGTCAACTTTTATGATCAAACTATGAATTGGGAATGCTTTGCAACAAAATGGATTTGAGTAACAAAAGATTGAAACAAACCCCAAAACTCTATTAGTACAAAGCACAAAAGCAACTCAACGTGCAGCACAACTGTTAATTACTTCCATATGTTCTTCTTGTCTCATTGATCATTGCAGATTCCATCATAATATACTAATCTTAGAATTTGCTTTTAAGAAAAAAGTAATCTATGCCTGCCAAGTTTGGACTGTGTGATCCAGATGTTGCTCACTGGAGCTATGAGCTTGTAAAGGAACTGGACAATTAGTTCCCTTCTGCTGCTTTTCTCCCCAGGTATTATGTAGAGATTATCAATATGTCGATGTATTAAATGTCTTTTTTTAATAGTTTTTTGGTTATGTTTTTAACTGGATTTTTTCCAATAATTAGCCTTCCCTGTCTGGCCTCGTAGTAGCTCTGATTATAGGTATTATTCAAAAACTTGCTTCAGTGTCACAGTAGTATACACACTACACATCAGGAACCTCCTATGCTTACAGGCTCCTTAAAGGAAAAAGTCCTACTGCATGTATCATAGAAAATCAATTTGTTAGACCTGGCAACCCTCTGCCAGAGCTGAGTACCTAAACTTGAGCAGACTAGACCTTCCTCATGAGATCTTCAAAGGCATCTGCTTTTCTCAATTAACTGTGTAAGTGACTGAGGCACTTGCTCTCTGATACCATTTCATTAGACCACTAAAATGGATGCTCAAAATAGCACTTAATGTGCATATTATTTTGTATTATTTCTAAAGTGGCTGTAGCTGTATGCCACAGTGAGCTTAAAATAGTCTGTATAGTTAGGACAGTGGATGTAGTCATCCAGGAGTGCAAGAATGGCTACAGCTCTTGGTCCATACTTATCACATACATGAAAGCAATCATTTGCTCTTCTGCAAAGCTAAACCTGTATTGGTTATCATTTGTGAGAAGCTG
Organism: Turnix velox; assembly: GCA_013400935.1. Classification (NCBI taxonomy): domain Eukaryota; kingdom Metazoa; phylum Chordata; class Aves; order Charadriiformes; family Turnicidae; genus Turnix; species Turnix velox. Next base: position 6,074 of record VZTY01016476.1, on the reverse strand, counting down.
AACCCAGGGGACTTAACATGAGATCTAACTAAATACTGTGCTCGGGCCCCTGAGCTAATGGCATAAAATGTGGCAGTGCATTAGGATTGCATACCCGAAATAATATCTCAAACAATCTATATAATTGTCACTTGTCTTGGTAAGATCTGCAGCCTACTTTTCATTAGAGATGTTATTATATTCCTGTTTGGAACCATCACTTGGAGAGAAAAAAAAAAAGTATTCAGTAAAACCCTGCTGGGTTCAATTTTCAGGAAAATTAACAAATGAAAACTTAATTAGATTAATAAAATCATAAAAGTCGGGGCATGGTTAATATTGCATGAAATACATATCCAAGAAGAAATGGAAAACAAAATTGTGTAGTGATGTGCAATTGTATCCTTCAGTCCTAACTGTGCTCTTTGCATCTCTGTGTGTTGTCCTCTGATCCTAAAAGTGAATCCAGAAATCATGAATACACATTGACTCTTGGTTTGCATACGCTGCTTAGGCACCCACTCCATGATAGTAAGAAAATTCACTTTTTCATTTATAGAATCATAGAACTGCTTTTGTTTGAAGGGACCTTTCAGATAATCAGTCTAACTCTTAATAAGAACCATGACTAAACCATATCTCTGAGCTCTATGTCTGGCTGTCTCTTGAATACCCCCAGGGGTGATGGACAAGTTATTAAGTTCAGTGTGCTTCATTTGCACTGAGGATTAATTTGGGATGAGGCATAGTTGGCTGTCATAGGACTTGACTGGAGCTTCTCAAACTGAGTTGACAGTGGTCACCTTCCAGCAACTTCAAGAGTGCTGGCCATCCCTAGATCTGCTCAGGGCTATATATATGCACTTAAGTCCACTCCTACCTGCATGCTTTTGCAAGCCCATCAGAGCCAGAGATTTCCACATGACTTACCTTTCTGCTGTATCTCTCTTGTCTTGCCCACTTGTTTCCTGTTTGCTCTGCTTTGGTCCTGTTCCTCTATCCCCATCAGGTCTCTAAGTTCATTCTGGATTAAATGGATGAGTCGTAAAGATGGGAGTCCTTGATGCCCTTAGGGAGGAATTACTTTGTTTGTACCTTTGTGTACTCACCATGAACTGTACGAAGGGAAAATGTTTCCTTTCTGTCCCCAGCCACCTCTTTTGCAGAAGTAAAAAATAGCAAGAAAATTCACTTTTTCATTTGTAGAATCATAGAATTGTTTTTGTTGGAAGGGATCTCTCAGCTTATCAATCCAACTCTTAAAAAGAGCCATTACTAAACCTTGTTCTTACTATTTTTTTTACTTGAATCAGTTTTATTGCAGAGTTTCTGTACAGTGGAAGAGCTAAAAGGGGATGTTTTTTAGATGAATATTGATGCTTCTTGCAGTCACTGTAGCTTCAAGCAACAGCCTAATACTGCTGGGCTTGAAAGAAACCTTGAATTCTCCAGTTTTTCCAGGTAAAGGGCAGACAGCCCATTAGCACAGTGCCGGGGATATCTGAAGTTCATATCAGTTACAGGCAGTTAGTATTTTGCTTATCAGTTGAAAAAAGGATTTCAGATTTAATTAATGAACAAAACCCTTTCCTGTTCTTACTTGAAGGTAATTTGGTTTTACATGTTAAAGCTAGTTCATTTTTAATATGGTCAGTCTGAATGTTGTAACAAGGTTTATTTTAGTCAAGACACTTCGCTGTTGAATGTTTACAAAGAAACTTACTTCTTGAAAACAGCTTTTTGGAGGAAAAGAAACTGCAGTAAATATTACTGCCATCTGTTTCACATAGGAAATTTTGGGCTGAGACTGTCCTTGCAAGAGCTGAAAATCCTGCATGTGTTTTTTTAGTAGTGAAAATGAGTAATTTTACAATTTTTATTAAAATTTCTGTTGATTTTGGGTGCATTGAACCAGATGGGTGTGAGAAAATATGTGGCTGGCAAATTCTGAGAGTGTGACCTAGAGGTTTGAAGACTGTCTCATGCATTTCTTTACACTTAAGTATGAAAATATATGCAAACCTGTTGCACTAGCTATAACAAATGAACTTTGATGTCCAAACAGATTTTCTATGCACAGTACACATACTTTGCATCTGTCCACCCCCTTCCCTTGTGTATTCACTAAGAAAGTAAAACAACTTTGATGCCAGAGTGTGTTTTTCTCTCTGAGGTGATGTTCAACACTATCATGTGCCACTTGAATGGAGCAAAAGCTGGTTATTGACTAGAGCAAGTAAAACTTCTGCATTGGTTAGAAACTGCAGATGTAATCTTCAGTGCTTTTACGTATCTTGAAGGAGTGTGTTCCTCTAAAAGCTTGCTAATTTTATTTTAAATATGGAACATAAATATGTGACTCATTCTCTCCTACATCTGCTGTTCATCTATAGAAAATGCTTTTGCATCTAATGATACTCACATGCCACTTGTCTTTTTAATAACTAAATAAGTATTTCAGAATGAGTACCATTAAACAAATTAATACAGAGCATAAACATAGATTGTATTGTTCCTGATAAAGAGATACCCTGTATTTCCACTCTCTGATTCAGTCTTTTCGTGTATTGATAACTGTTCCAGCAGATGTGCTTGACCTCTCTTGTCTTCTGTACCAAACTGACATGTAGCACTTCTCTGGGGAAAGGATTTTAGCTCTTATTCTGCATGGTGGATTAAATAAGTGTCACTGAGTTTCTGAGTATCTTCCAGGAATTCCTGCTGAGTGAACTTTAAATAGTCTCTGTGTTTCTCAAGAACTGAAGTTGCTGTTGGTACCATAATTGCTAGACTGGAGGAACTCAGATTCTCCAAGTTGGAGCCTGGGCTGATCTTCTATTTATATCCATGGTGCTTTTGCAGGCATCCTTCCTCTCTGCAGCACCTATTGGCTCTGCAAGCGCCTTGATTAAAGTGTTTTGTTCCCTCTACAGTTCATCAGATTTGTCTTCTTGATCTCATTCCTTTATTTGTTTCCTGTTACCAGTAGTCTCCTGAAGTCTGTTGCTGTCTTTCTTGAACAACTTCTCCCTTGTTAATGTGAAGAACTTGTTTCTGCTTGGTCCAATGTTCTCACTTGTAATGCAATAGATGAGGCGTACTATGCAAGTAATGAACAAATCACAGAATCACAGAATGTCAGAGATTGGAAGAGACCTGGAGAGATCATCTAGTCCAATCACCTTGCCAGAGCAGGAACATCTAGACCAGGTCACACAGGAAGGTGTCCAGGTCTCCAGAGAAGGAGACTCCACACTCTCTCTGGGCAGCCTGTGCCACTCTTCTGTCATCCTCACCCTGACAAAGTTTTTTTGCATATTTCTGTGGAACCTCCCTGTCATATCACTGGATGTCGCTGAGAAGAGCTTGACTTCATCCTCCTGAAACACACCTTTTACTATAAACATGAATGAGGTCACCTTGCAGTCTTCTCTTCTCTAAGCTAGAGATAGAGCTCCTTCAGCCTTTCCTCAGAAGGGAGATGCTCCAGTCTCTTCATCATCTCTGTGTCTCTTTACTGGACTCTAATATTTGCTCCTGCTTTGAAATTTGTTGTTGGGGACAGTATAGCCATCAGCATCTGTAGACCCTGACAAAGCCTGTGTCTATATTCCAAAGTCTACTCCATGGACTCAATTGTAGCTCAGCTGTAGTTTCTCATCTTCCATCCACTGAGATGAGAGACCCTAGTGCTATCCATGAGCAAGGCTGGCTGTTCTTTGGTCCTTGTGTCTGTGTGTAATGCCATCAACCTGTCTGTCAGTGTGTTGAGGGTATTTCCATCATATTAATTCATACTTGGGGTCTAAGTTTGTAGAAATATACAGAAAGTAAATGTTTTGTAAATTACATGTCATGATTTAATGTGCATGATTTCTGGTACCATGTTACTGTTACATAATATTACCTAAGCATTCCTGTCTCTGTGTGTTAATGAGGAAATCACTGGGGTATGAAACAGTTTTTCTCTCTTATCCCAGTGGTAGGGCAATTAATGCATTTCTGCTGGCTGCTGACTTGGATTCATGTGTGGTTATAATGTTTTATTCACAGGCTCTAATCTATTACCCTCTAACCTATCTAGTTCACAGGCAGATTAAGTATGCCATCTTTCAGGGCTGCATTATAGAATGGAAATAAAATGAAAAAGATTTAGTGAAAAAGTAATGCCTAAACAGTAGCCTTATTCTTTGGTGAGAAAATACCTGCTGACAGCTCTTACCTTAATGATGTTTTTGCTTCTGTCAAAACATCAGATGCCCCATCATTTCCATTGGCATTTGCAAGACTCTTTAAAGAGATACATAGGAGAGCAGAGTGTTTTGATGAGTGCTTTTTTTCACTTGGAATCCCTTTCCATAGCCACTGTTTCACTTGGAAAGGATCTTTTTTTTCCATCTGTCTCTTCTCAGTTTCATTAAAATAGGGTTTGGAAGCAAGAGAAAGTGAAGAGAGGATAAGACACAAAACTTACCAAGGTACATGTTTCTCTGCTGCCATGTAAATAACCTCGGGGAACTGCTTCTCTACAGGATCTCTGTAATGATAACAAAAAGAGATCTTTGAGGTGTACAAGTTGACAATGGAAGGTGGGATATGCTCCTAATGTGGAGAAGGTATTTTGCAGAAGCTTTTCTGCTCTGGTGTGGGGTGTTCCACAAGCTGCAGCATGGATATCTGATCCACTATGATCCTCTGTGGGCTGCAGGTGGACCATCTGCTTCACAAAGGTCTTCTCCATGGACTGCAGGAGAATCCCTGCTCTGGCACCTGAAGCACCCCCTCTTTCTTCACTGGCCTTGGTGTCTGCAGGGTTGTTTATCTCATGCTCAGTTGCTGTGCAGTGTTTTTTCATCTTTTTAAAAATACATTGTCAGGGAGGCATCACCAGTGTTACTGATGGGCTCAGTTTTGTGCAGTGATGGGTCCACCTTGATGCTGGTTGAAACTGTCTCTCTATGACATGGGGGGGGAAACTCATCTTTTACAAAATCCATCTCTTATGGCACTTCTGTTTCCTAAAACTTGCCACATTAATCTAAATATAACTAGATATGAAGCAACCATAAATCATCTATTTAAGAGGAAACAATATCCAGTTTTCATAGCATAAGGTTTGCTTGTGGCATACTTGCTTTGGGGTATTCCATTGCTTTAGTGAGTTCAGAGACCGTTCCCTCCCTGCTCCTATAGAAGTAGAGGGGGTGTTGGAACTGGATCTTTAAGGTCTCTTCAACCCAAACAATTCTATGATTCTATAATTATCATCTCAATAGGAGGTATCTGTCTTTGATTCTGCCAGTAGCTCAGTGCTGGGACAGGATATCACCCTCATTACACTGCTGGTCTGTGGTAGCCAGACATTCATTCTGTGTGCCTGGTGCTAATGTCAGACTCAAATACAGAGTATATTAAGCTGTAACAAGTTTTTACTTCATATATTCTTTATCAAGAGCAAACACCCTCGGGCACCAATCTTTTTTGTCTATATCCACCCAACTAGGCAGAGAGAGAATGAAGCTATAGAGAAATAGGCATTATGGAGCCTAAGCAGTGAAAATGAGAAAGCAATTCCCTGTCCAATTACCCCTTATCTGCAGAGCTGTTGTTTGCAATCACTCTGCCTGGCTGTGTCATGCTGACTGGCAGGGAAATGTGGGCAGGATAGGAGTGAATCTATTGCAAATGGACAGCATTTTGTCTTTTGGAAAGTGTATTTAACAATGAGCTGCTTCTCCCAAAGTTGAATCAGCTTCTTCTTCACTCGCAGTTCATTTAAAAGATCTCTCGAGTGTTCTGGGATTTATTTCAGTACCCTACTGTTCTCATGACAAAATTCAGGAACCAGAAACATTTAAAATAGATGTGCCATCAGAAGTAAATATATTTTAGCTGACACAGGAAGGAATTCTAAATTCTGATTTTGGTTTATGGTGTTGCTTCTGCTGCTTCCTAAAAGTAGTATTAGCTTTTTAAATATCTATCGGGACTTTCCTGAATGTATTCTGCAAAACTTCAGACTCTGCTACACCCCAAAATTAAGATACTCTGAGAATTCACATTTCATGGAAAAACCAAGCTCATAGAATCATAGA
>VZTY01016471.1:0-116069 GCA_013400935.1 Turnix velox | reverse complement strand
CTGGGCTGGACCAGGAGTGAGGCAGAAATACCAGCCCCTGGGGGAGGTTGTTTTCTGTCCTGGCTAGGGGACAGGTATTTTATAAGAAGGTGGAAGGACTTCTTAGGTACTTGGCTGAATTCCTGTTGGTAGCATTATTTTAATGACTGGCTTGTATAATTAATGTCTCTGCACCTGCAGCTTTGGAAAGACCTTTCCTATAATTTTAATTCCAGATAAATTAAAAACAGATGGTTTAAGGATAAGGAGAAAAATCTTCTGATCAAATTATCTTTTTTTTTTTAAAGCACTTCAGTATAAGTTCTAAGTAATGGATGAGCATATCCCACCAGTAAGGATTTTAGTAGCAAGGAATCTTTTCAAGATGTTTCAAACTGCAGTCTTTACTTTCTCACAAACAGGAAATATAATTAACGGAAGATGTTTTTGCAATACAGGGCAAAATGGTAACTTGATTTTGAGCAAGATGTTTTTGATATGGAATTTACAGCCTAGCTTTAATTTTTTTTTTATCACTTACGAGTAACATAAAAGCAAGATTCCATTTTATCTGTTGCTGGCACTGACTTAAAGATGACTTCCAAAATAAAAGTACCAGAACAGCTGAGCTTGTTTCTAGACTAGCAACCTGCAGTTTCTCTATGCACAAATGCCCGTGTATCTTCAGTTTGCTAATAGACTGAATGCCTCACCTTGACCACATCTTGCTCTATCCTTAATACACAGCACATGCATCTGACTGGTTTTTGTTTTTCTGCAGAAAGTGACTGGGAGCAAGCATTCTCCTTAGAGCTAGGAAATAGCATTAATCTTCTGCTGTGTTATTTCATTTCATTTCCTGTAAAAATCCATCTTCTACTACTGGAGTTGACCTAAGGTTAGATGTCAAAGGAACAAATTACTGTCACTCAGTTGATACCCCAGGAGTAGCTATAAATAGCAAACTTTATAACCCAGTTGATCCTTGAGATACATAGTGATAAATATGTTTCTACCAACCAAGAGGAAAAAGTAAAGCTGCATGACTCTGGGTGATATATGATATTTGAAAGTGACAAAAACAGTTCTGCTGCATCATTCAAATGATTTTGTAATCAAAAAACGTAACATGCTATATTTACTTGCTTTAAAGCTTTAATTAGTGATTCTTGGTGCCAGCAATCCAAGTAAACCACAATTCACGTTTCAAATCCAGCAACAGCGAAGTCTTTTTTAGATGATATTGTAGAGTAACAATCTTGCAAACAGTGGTCCTGGTTTGAGGTAGAACAGAACCAACTCTCTGTTCAGTAATTTTACTACTTAGTTAGGCCTTTTGTAACTCCCTGGAATTAACATCATATTGTGTAGTAAACTGTTGGTTCCCAGACTGGTAAGACTAATGTTCATGCCAAGGGCTGGTATGCAGAGACGACTTATTGCTNATTCTATGATTCTATGTGGAGATGACTTATTGCTAGAACATCCAAGGTCAGCTAATTTCATTATTTGCCTTGTTGAAGAGTTGGAAACAAAAACCTGCAGAAAGGAGCAAATAGGACAGGTGAGCCAAAATGGACAGAGGTATTCCATCTGATCTGCCCCATGCCTCAGCATAAAAGCTGAGGGATCAAAGGATAAGCTCTCTTTCTTCAGTGGCTGATGTCTGAGGAGGACCCTGTCAGTTTATTTGCTTTTGATCTNATTTGCCTTGTTGAAGAGTTGGAAACAAAAACCTGCAGAAATGAGCAAATAGGACAGGTGAGCCAAAATGGACAGAGGTATTCCATCTGATCTGCCCCATGCCTCAGCATAAAAGCTGAGGGATCAAAGGATAAGCTCTCTTTCTTCAGTGGCTGATGTCTGAGGAGGACCCTGTCAGTTTATTTGCTTTTGATCTTTACACACAAGTTCCTGACTTCAGATCTGGAATACCATTCCCACCCATCATCTAGTCTGTAACCTCTGTAGTGCCTGCTGGTGATATTATCCTTGGAGCTTGTCATGTATAGCATCTATTTAATTATTTTCTTTTTATTAGTAGTATTTAATTAAAGTAGTTTAAGTTCCTTCTAAACTTGTAAATCTCTCTTATCTCCTCTACTCTGTGTGTGTGTGTGTGTGTGAGAGAGAGGTAAGGGGAGAACATCTATTGGTGGTTAATTTGGCCAATGACCACAACAACAGCTTAGCCTGTTCACTGCTAGGCTCGGAGAACTAATTGAAAACTTTTTAGTGGAACAATTTTCTGCTGTGGCATTATTCAGATAAATCTTTTGCAATATTTTACAAATGAAATCTTGACAAAATGTCAGAATTATTTGAAACTGAAAGTGTGTTTTGTTTTGATTTTCTCCTTGTTTCATTTAATTTTTTTTCTTGTGAAGTGAAAGCCAGACTGTATTGCAAAAATATTCAATTGAATGGATAATGAAAATGCTGGTATTAGTGGGTTGAAATACTATTTATTTATTTATTTACTTAATCTCTTTCTCCCTTTGTTCTTACTCTATTTGGATTTTGGGAATCATGATAATTTCAAACAGGACAAAAAACTTTTTGTCAGCACTGCCTGAGATATTGAAGTTCATAGATAACTTTGATATAAATTAATGCATGAGGAACATTTTTAGCTGGCTTTTAAATGTTACTGGAGAGTTACTCCATTTTAACTACCAAGGGGATTGAACAGTGATTTTTGAAAATTATGTCTTAGTCTGTCTGGATCTTTTAAGCTTTCTAGCTGTTGATTTGCACCATCAGGATAAAAGATTGCACATTGTGTTGCAAATTCTGGGATGGTGCTAGCTAGAAACTCTCTTCTGCAGGGCATGTACTAGAAGCCAGAGAAGCCCTGCAACATCTTAATGACACAATAAAGCTCCTTCTTCCTCATAATTGGAGGAGGGCTAAAGCAGTTTTCTGGATGTAAAGCATGACTATGGCTGCTAACATTGCTCTACTGAGCTGGTACATCGGATGTTGTTAACGAACTTAGCCGTCCGTGAGGCATTTTTATTTGCTTGGTAACATCCACCTTTTAAGCAAAGCAGCAATGACCTCAGTGTTATGATGGGCTGGGGAGTGTAGGACATGTTTGGTTGTCTCATCTCACTGATTAATGGAAAAAATTCCCGTTGTTCTGCCCTCAAGCTACAAAATCCATTAGCCACCCCCTGGAGTGCCTGAAATTTATTCTGGCCATTACCATCAATTAGAAAGTTAATAGTGTGATGATTTCTGGGCCACAGTCTTAGCTATTTGTGTGATTTACACCAGACTGTGGTGGAGATGGGGAGGTATGACACTCAAAGAATCACTTTATAAGCAAGAATTTGGTATTAAGGATATAGTGATCTCACTATTCCTCATGTAAACACATGGTAAGAAGAGTCATTAGTCATTCTCTATTGTTCTAATTTAAAAGGTGTCTCTTAAACTTTAGTATCCATCATTGCTAAGCTGAGATACATTTTTTTTTAGTTGACCATAAGCCTTGAATCAGGCTGGGCCTATGGGAATGGCTTGATTCTGTTTGCACTGTTAGCTAATGGAGAATAGTCTGGTAAAGGAAGGAGGATGGAAATTTGCAGATTAGGTTTAGCCATTTTTCTTTGGATTCTGGCAGACCCTTTACTACATACATAGGGGTGGATGATCCTTACTTTGGATATGTTAGAGACAGAGGGATAAGTATTATCTGCAGTGAAGGCAAATTACCCCAATTTAATTTTCTTTAGCTATTAGTTTAAGGGGAAATGAACAGCTTATCTATGTCACCTACAAATAACATCTCTTGCCCTTCCCACCCCTGTATTTCCTTGCTTTCTGATTTGGATAAGATTTTTGAATAAATATCTAGAGTAATAAGAAAATTCTGCATTGGATGATAAAATATGAGCTGCTTGTACTACTTGTCATATCTTTAAATTATTTATAGCAATAATCATCTGATCTATAGAAGGCCAAAAATTTGAATGTGTGTATTTCTGTTCTTTCATATTACTCCAAATAAGAGATGATTAAAAAGGAGAAAAAGAAAAGTGAATTAATTTAACTGCTGATTCAGAGAAATGTCAATTTCATAGTTTCCTATTGTTTCTTCTTAATTTTTTACCATCTCACATCCCCTGAGTCTTTTTGATGGTTTCTTTGTGTGGGGAAACTTTTATGTCCTGATGAGACTATTCTACTCATGAGGGAAAAGATACACATTTCAGTAAACTCATATAAAAATTCATAACTTTGTTTTGAGTAAAACTTGCAGCCACATTCAAGCTGAAAGGAAGACTTTTTCAAAATAGACTTACATCTGATTTGAAATGCACTTTGATCTGTATTCAATTTTGTATTTCCTCTTTTTTGACACTGATATTAAGGCTCTTTGTGTTCCTTATTTACACACACAGCACCCCAGAAAACCTGTGCTGTCAGGATGGAGTGGGAAATTGGTTGAGCCTGGGGGATCTTGCATCTGGCTGTGTCACAAGCATCATCTGGCTTCCGCACCCAGAGAGTAGGAACAGTAGCACTTTCAAGCCTACTGAGGCCCTCATGAGAAAAAAAGCCATCAGAAATGTGTTCACTTTAGGGAGTGAGACATGTGGGTCCCTTGAGTTTTGAAATATCTTTCTTTACCCTGGAGATGTCTTTAAAAGTTAATTTCAACCTGCCAGGGTAAACTTGAAGTGTTTTAGTGCTGTGACGTGTGGTGCCATTACAGACAGTTACTTGTCACTGCTGTCAGGCCACTTAATGTTGCTCTCTTGAACCACACTCCTATGAAGGTAAAAAAGCCTTTCTGAACTAGCTTCACTTTAGCTTAATACCTGCTTAAAGTAGACGAGCTATAGCTAATAATCAGCCATGATCTGTTAATAAAGCAAAGGAGAGGAGGCCAGGGAAGGCATAAAGACACAGTATGGCTGTTCCAAAACTGCAGAGGTAGTGTGTCAGGGACACACTGACACACTACATTCAGTGTTGAAAGGCCTGGGCTACTAAGTGAGATGCACAGGATGAAATTCCTGTGTTCTGCCTTAATCTGCAGGAAAAATTCCTTGGGCTTTCTGATGTGAGAGCTGTGTGCTGGAGGGAACCGACAGGCATACAGAGTGTGAGCTCGGGAGGGAAACTTGCACAAATGAGGGTAAGGTCTGTCTTCCTGCTGCGTGGGAACTGTGTCCAAGGACATATAGGATTCCTTGCAATTGCAGTTGCTCTTCAAAGAGAGATTTAAAATTCCCCTCAAAACATGTCAATCTCTTTGAGCCTGACAGTTTCCTTTAGAAATGGGCAAGGCCCGTAGGGAATTTATACAAGAAGTGAGAAAGACAGACAGGGGTGAGAAGCATCCAGGTGAAGTGAGGTAATTTATAAAGTTTGAGTAACTTTCTGTGAAAATGAATAATGGGATAAAAACTTAGTTCCTCCCTAGGAGAGAAGCTGAGATTAGAAATTATTACTTTATGGAAAAAGTTCTGGGTTACACACGAAGGAGTTAAATCAAAACAGGTGTCAGATGAAAAATGACATCTATAAATGGCTTGTGACAGGCTTAATAGGAAGAACTAAAATTGTTAACTGTTGAAGAAGACTTTGACATTACTAGCTTTTGTGAAACATGGTGGCATGGCAAAAATCAATGGGCAACTTTAGTACCATGCAGGCAAGAGTTTCAATTTAAGTGATAAGGGAATTGCACCTCAGCCTAAATAGATCCCCAGAAAGAAAGAATGAAAACATCAACAACTTAATGGCAGAGTCTAAAAATAGGTTTAAAACATTACACACAGGAATACAAATACACTTCTGAATCACTGGCTGTAGTATTTTTCACATTCATGTGTGAAAGATCATTTAAAATGTCTTAATTACTCGTTTATTCACAAACTTGGTTCAGCTAAAGCTTTTTGTATGTACAGTCTGTGACTCCCCACTGGTGCCTTTTGTGATCTGAAGGCCGCCTATCCCAAAATTTGTTCATGTAGATGTTAACACAGCAGCACGTGGCAGCTCTTGTCCTCAACTGGTGAGCCCCTTAGGAGCCAAACCAGGTGGCAAATATAGTTATGTGGGAAGTTGGAACAGGTGATCTAATAGTCACTGCTGTTTCGTACTTAAAATACCTGACTTCTGCCAGGAATGGATGTACAGAAGGAGAAGCAGGCTAGGCCCATCTCTTCATCCTGGTTCTGGTCATGACAGGCTGCCCTGCTCTGCTGCTCCCTAACCACATTACAGATGCTTCTGGTCCAGCCTCTCAGGGCTGGCTGGCACCTAGACAGCAGTGAGGGCAGCAAATTAAACTGTGGGGGAGGGAAGGTGAGGACATGATACATTGCCAGTCTTCTCATGGTCGAGGTAGGAGGGAAGCAGTTACGTTAATATGTGAAAAGTGGCAGTAATTGGTAGAAAAGAGGGGGAAAAAGTCATAAATGGTGCCAATTAAACAGATTGCTTTTTAGGATGAGTGTTTTACATCAAGGAACTTTGTCTGTTAACATATGTCTTTGTTGGGAAGAAATGAAAAGGAAACAGGATGAATGTTACGTGGCTTAAAGCCTGTGTGCAATGTTTTTTCTTATGTAGTGTTCAGGGAGAATCTTGTGGCAAAAGAAACCTTGATCAAACAATCAATTGACTGATTCTTCAGTTCTCCTACAGCTTATATAAAATAAGTGCAGGCAGCCTTAGATTTGTAACAAGGGAGAGTAAACGTCAGCTTGCAAGGGAATTTATTTAATCTATATATTCAGAGTGACAGTCCTCTGAATTTTAGTCTGTGCTTTTTGAGAAAGAAGAAAATTTCCATAGGGTTCATGTTACTGGTTGATTCAGAATGCCTATTATCATTGTGAAATATTGGTAGGAATGGATTGAGATATATTCCTGACAGTAGGTGGACTAATGGAATTCAGTGGCTTTATTTAAAATGTGCAGGAGTGTATTATAATACTGTAATAGAAATGTCATTTACCCTGACGGGAAGAGAGGGAAAAGCCCTGTCAATGAATAATAATGAAGTTATTTAAATGTCAACTTTCTTGCAAATAGTTTGCAAAATATAAATTATTCTACATGTTCCTAGATTTGCTTTAATTTATTACTCAGAGAATTCAGAGCTTCAGTCTTACAGTTCTGGTAGTTTTTCACACTGTCAACTGAAATAGTAATAATTAAAATGTTTATCTTCTTGGATGCTTGCAGAAATAATTCTGATTTACTGAAAAAGTAGAGAATCTGATTCTACACTGCTGTAAAATTTAGGATGGTTTTAATTGAAGCAATTACAACTGAAATTGTGGGACAGCCAAGAAGTTCAGAATTGAGTCTATATACTCTGCTTCTAGATGTTAATTCTTTTGTTAAATATCCTTTGCATTTCACTGATGTCCTAACACACACCTATTTTTGCTTTCCTGTATTTAGACAGACTTGCACATATGTTAGATCTCTCTGCAGCCTTTCCAGTTTCAAACTTACCTATGACTGTGCCAGGCCAAATCAGGCCAAAATGAAACAATTTGCATGAGGATTTTAATTAATTTGATGAAACATGCATATAATACACTTGCCCCTGAACACTTTGAGAAGGATTGTTGTTCACTTAGTTGCATGTAGTTCTTTCTATAGTTATTTCTTCTCAGCAGATGGTTCAGAAGGTGTAGCATTTCATTTTTGTGTTTTGAGCTCTACAGATCCTGAGTTTTGTCTTTTTCATGTGATTTATCCAGGCATTTCCTTGCTCTGCTTGTGTTATGCAGATGCACTAAAATTGTGTTGTCTTTGCAGAGCTTCACAGAAACAGCCTACCACTCAAAGTGTGGGAGATGCTTGTTGATAGATATCCCTTCCCCTTCAGATAAGCTGGGATTGAAGTTTCTGATCCTACAGTGTCTTTACTGTCCACACTCTGCTAAGGTGCATCTGCAGCACTTCCAGTTCAGGCTGGATTCCCAGATCCCCAAAAGGCTGATACGTTTTCATGGGTTAGGAGTTTCATGCTGCATTTTACACCTGTTAAACAAGACAAAGACCTCATTATCTAGACTGCTAATCAGTTTCTGGTTTATATATATATTTATAAAATAGGAATAAGATGACTGCAGACTGGTGATACCCCTGGGTCAGATGCCAAGACTAGCTTCATGTATATACAATGTTTCATTCGGTGCAGTTTTTTTGTTGCACTGCTCTCTCTATGTGTCTGTCATAATTTCTTTGTGATAAAACCCTTCTAGGTCCCTATCTGCTGTTGTGTAAAATTTACCTCCTTCTTAAAACTGAGGCTGATTGTTAAGTGCTATAAGGGAAAAAACAGCTTGTAACTGGGCAGACAGAACTGGCTGTTGCTAGTTTTGAACGTGACTATGAGAGTGAGATCTAATAGCGGCTCCTTTGATTTCTTGTATATTTGTTCATCTGCAAAAAAAAATGTTTTTTTAAGCTTTCCAGTCTTTCGGTTACTCTTATAGGTGTTGACAGAAGCACACTTTTCTATCTGAATATAATGTTACCTGTAAATAAAGCTGTGAATGCAAAATAATTGCCCAGAGTTCTGAAGTAAGAAATGACTGGCAATTCTGAGTAAGATTACTATTTGTAATAGGCCTTTGACATCTGTTTGCCTGTGCTGTGGCAGGGATACTGGCAGCTTTTCTGTAATAATTTCAAAGCATCTTTTATGTGTCAGATTTTCTTTACTCCTATCCCCTTTTGAAGGGTCCCATTTTGAAATCACTGTCACTAGTATAAAGAAGATCTGCATTACTTCATTAGTATATTTTTCCTAACTCAGCTTAGTCCTTACATTATTTATATATTTTTATCAAGCCAGACTTCACAAAAAATAGTTTTGGTCAAGGCTGCACAGAATGATTAATTTTTGAGAAGGCTGAATATCGTGGTGGATGAAGTGAACACAAGTGAACCACCAGTTCTTGGTAGAGGCTGTGTTCAGCATCCTGTTGCCTCCCTTCACCTGAATGTTGGAACATCTCTGAAATATTCAGTAACAGTATAACGGTACAAGTATCCTCCTCAGCTCACTGAGGAAATAGCTTTGTTAGTTTGTATGTACTCCTGAGAGAGATGACCTTATAAAGAGAAAAATCAATCAATAGATGAGAATTTGACATTAATATTCTAACCAACAAAGGTCATGTATGCGTGCAGGGGTGCCAATGTTTGGGGAAGTTTGCAGGGGGAAGAAGCAATTGTCATAACCACAGGTCAATTGCTATATGACTAGAAGAGATATGTGGAAATGTTTTGATAAAGTTCTTGAATAGAAAGACTCAACTTTAATGAGAATCCACATTTCAGTGTGATCTTAATGGATAGAAACCCAAGCTGCTGCTGCTTTGTTTTATTCATGTTCTCACTGCAAAATCTGAAATCCCAGAAGCTGTGGTCGGAATGTAGGTGTAAAAACCTGATCCAGAAATGTATCACCCTCTAAACTCCTCACACAAAAAAAAAAGAAGTTGTAGATATGAAGCATTGTAAATATATTTGTGAATTTAGCCACTGTTTCCCACACAGGACAGAATTCGGAAATAACTGGTGCCTAGGGTTTATTTTAGAATGACTGTCCAGTTTCGGTCCAGTTCAAGAAACAAGGAACTATTGGAGATAGTCTAGGAGAGGATAGCAAAAGATAGTCAAGAGGCTGGAGCATGTGTCTTTTGGAGAAAGGCTGAAAGACCTGAGTCTGCTCAGCCTGGATGAGACTGAGAGGGAATCTCATAATTGCTTAGAAATATCTAAAGGTTTCAATAGGATGATCCAGACTCTTTTCAGTGGTTCCCAGCAACAGGACAAGGGGCAGTGAGCACAAACTGTAGTACAGAAAGGTCCACCTGAATGTGAGGATGTACTTCTGTACTTTGAGGATGACAGAACACTGGGACAGGCTTCCCAGAGGAGTTGTGGAGCCTCATTTTCTGAAGATATTTTAAACCTGCTTGGAAGTGATCCTGTGCAGTGTGTTCTAGGTAAACCTGCTTTGTTGAAGGGTTGGACTAGATGATCTCTGAAGGTTCCTACCAACTTAGTCCTCATGTGAAAGGGAAAATTCATGTTACTGCTGGCAAGTGAAGTTCTGTATGGATCAATTTGTACATTTTAAACACAAGATGCCAATTTATTATCTGTGAGAATATGTTATACTTGTACATTTCTCAGTTTCCCATATATATGTCACTTTTCTGCAGTCTGTGGGTACCAGCTGTACTGGTTTGGGCTGATTATCTAAATCCCCTGGATATTAGGACACAACTTGGGCAAGCATGAGCTGCATAATGAAGAAAATCTGTGCTGATAATTGTTCTTGGTTCCAGTAAACTGTTCAGAGTAGATGTAACAGGAACTCTGCAGTCTTGCTTATTCACTTGTTTTGTTCTTTCCTAAAATGTGTAGTTCGAGTCTCTATGAGCAACCGTCAAATCAGAAGTAAATTAATTTCTGTACTGAATGATGGCTCTTAAAGCAAGAATAAAACCTATGCCCATATTCTCTGCTTGTCCATGTGAAAAAAAACCCGCGTAAATTGTAGATGTGATACTCATGTAGTCAGGTTTTCAAAAAGAATAGCGCTCTTTTTCACAGAAAACTGGACTCCAATTTCACTAACAATCAGCTGGAACATTTACTTTGAAATATGCTGAGAAAAGACTCTTAAAATTAGTCTAAGCTTGGAGTATAAAATGAATTTGATAACTTTAATCTCTTGCTGCCTACTATTTGGCATTTCTGACAATCATAGTCTTCTATATGCAGAATTTATCATTTTTCATTGTACATGTTTATTTTAAAATGCTTTAGGAAGATGCTGCTTTAATTTTTCCTAATATAATTTAAATGCAAATTATGAGCTCTCACATGATGCTATGTGTATATAATTAAGTATCATTATATACTACATGAATCATTCAGAAAGCTCTAGAGAGCCATTCTGCTATGTAAAGCATGACTGATATTGAAAAGCAGCCAAGTGACTTGTGGTTTTGTGATTAAGTGTTTGTACTTATGAAATCTCTCTCTGAATTGTAGGTCAACAGATTATGGGACAACATATGAGAAACTGAATGATAAAGTTGGCCTGAAGACCATCTTGAGCTACTTGTATGTTTGTCCAACAAACAAACGTAAGGTAGGTGATCCAGGGGTTGGTTCGTTTTGACTGGATTCTGTGCTGGTGATCTCTCCCAATTTATTTTTATCTATTACTGTTTAAATGGCTATAAGCTCTTTGCTTCTCTCCCTTTAAAAAAACATTTAACTTTACAAAAATATATGCCAGCTTGTACCCTTTATATGACCTACCACTCTACTTCAGGGAATATTTGTTAGCAGAAGATGGCCATAAAATAGATAGGCATAATAGGTATCTTGCATTTAATTGTTTGCTTGCCTTTTGGATGAAGATCACTTTTGTTGTCTGAAAGTGAGAGACTCATTAAAACAGCAGAAATGCTTGTACAGTGGCCAGATTGTATGTAACGTTATTTGTCTTTTAAGTGCTCCCAATAGTGAACTGAACATGATTTGACAAATTCCTGCAGAGAAAATGCCTTTCAAAGCCCAAAAGGTTTTAATCATGCAAGCACCCTACTGGCTAACGATTTACCAAGAATTTATGATAGTGACATATTCATAAAAGGAATCAGATGCTGCCTTTGAGATTAGTTTTTGACAGTTTTTGTTATTTGGAGGTAAAAAGCGAAGAAGCACAGTTCATAATGATGAAGAAGATTTGTAGTGTCATATACTAGCATATGGATATGATAATAAACAATATAATGTTTAAAGGCTTCCCTTTACATACTGTTTTAAAAAAGATTTAACTCTCGTATTGGATGACAGGCAATTATTACTACTACTGGTGTTTTGCTGTGGAAACAAAAACTAGTTTAAACACTCCTGAAATTACTATCAATTTTAATTTTGGATTTCCTCATGTGTTGGTCTGTAAAAAGAATGAATAAAAAAAATTAATCAAAATCCAATTAAATAAATGGCAGAGGTGATACCATTGTCCTCTTAATTTATTAGCTGTACATCCAGGTCCAACTTCAGCTTTTTTTTCCTCTACCAAAGAGGATATGAATCTGGCTACAGTGGTTTTCTCTCCTTGCTTTCTGTTTTAGAGGGTAGTTTGAGTTAATCCAGGCAAAGCTGAATTGCATCATCAGAAAATGCTAGTGAAGACTCATCTCTGAAGGAGACTGTGTGTATCTGAGCGGCTGAGATCACTGTGATGCTGTTTTCATTATACTGAATCATTTATGAATTTTTTAAGACACACTGTGAAAGGAAAAGGGAGCTATCTGAACCAGAGGACAATGCTTAGCTTTGTTCTCTTGTAGCTCATGTTTAACTCTTTGTTGAAAAGAAACAGGCACTTCTAGGCATGAGTCATTTGACCTGTTAAGAAATTGACCTTAGGATAATATTAATCAGGTCCTGATGTAACTCACTTTTGTCCAGTTGTTATTGTAAGTGGAATTCCATACCACCAACTGACGTAGACAGTAGATGCAGTATACCTTGTAGACTTGGTCACATTCTACTCTCACCTGTTCATAAGCAAGGAATCTTTGATGTTCAAGGACTTTCTTTCTCTTCTGGTAAAACAGCATTTGCAACTAGTGAAAGATAAAACTAGGTTTGGTTTGTGGCATTGTGATTCCTGTTCCTTGCTGCCTCCTGTAGTCCAAACAGGACAGTGTTCAAGTGCATTCTTAATGACAGCTGTGGAATTCCAGTCCTTACCTAACCTGATGAATTTAGGTCTTACTGGAAGACCTCAGAAACAAGGAAGCTGACTACCACTTACCTTAATGATGCCACCTGATTGATTCCTCATACCTATGTACACCATGTCCTGGTTTAGGGTGAAGCAGCTAACTTTCTTTTTGGTTAGAGACTCTTGCTCACATTTCGTACTATTGTAGTCAGGGTTAGCTGATGTGGTTGTTTACCCTGTGGTAACACTTGTAACCTCTCAACATCAGGTGACCCAAACTGACCAATAGGGTGCTCCATCCCATTGAGCCATGCTCACTATAAAAGCTGAGGGACTGAAGGGGTCAGTTTGTTTCTTCTTCAGTTAGTTCTTCTCTGAAGGCTCTTCGTCATCCCTCCATCTTTTGCTCTTCTTCAAGGATTGACATCTAAGGAGGACCCTATCAACTCATCTTCCTTTTGATCCTGGTTGGTGTGTTCTAGTTCACCCTTGTCACTGAGTCCATTCTGCAGCTTTCACTATGCTTGCTAGTAGCACCTTCCTAGGAGCTTGGTGCAGTTTTGTATGTTTTTATTTATACTGCATCTATTTCATTATAACCTTTGTTATTTTATTACTATTTTTTCATTGAAGTAGTTTAACCTTTTTCTAAACTCATAACTCTATCTTTTCTCCCTATTTTTGGAGTGAGAGGTGGTAAAGACCGTCTGCCATCTTGTCATTTGCCAACGTGACCCAAACATGACATGTTGGTATGATTACATAAGACTAAATAAAAAGGTATAAGGGTGGAAAGATGTCTTAACTGAAACAAACTAGAACAAGTGTGGCTTCAGGTATCTCGATTAGACTCAAGACTGCTATTAAATAATTTTGAACTAGTGGAGAGATCTCATCTCATTACAGAGCCTGACCCTGAAGAACATATGTAGCATTAAGCTAGAAGTTAAAGACTGAAATTAACAGGGTACTGAAATGTCATTCAATTTTGAGATTTGAAAGAAACTCTGAATGCAAGGTTTATATATAAGTATGCCTGATGTTTGTTGTTCTCTAGAGCTAAGGAGGGTTTAGCTGGAAAAAATCTGCATGATCCCTTAGCTATTGTGGTGAAGAGAAACCTAAAGAGAAATTAAGAGTTTTTCAAGAATGTTCAGCCAACTCAAGTGCAGACTGGCTCTGAAAATCCTTCATCACCTCTGGCTGCGCCTTCCCACTCCCTCCCTTGCTCTACCACCCTTGTTTGTGTAGCCATCTGTTGAGCTGGATCGAGGACTAATCTGCCTGAAAACTAATCCTTTTCCAGCTAAAAAACCAAATAGATAAAAGAAAGAGGCTTTCAGGTGGAAGCATAGAACTACCCATTCTGGCAGCAGACTGCACTAAAGTTGGCCTGTAATCAAGATGGGACAGTGCCAGAGGATGGCTGCAACACCTGGGGTGAAAGGATTTATGTAAAGGTCTAAGATTAAATTTTCCCAAGCTTATTTCAGCAGGAGCAGAATTAGGCCTGCAGGGAGACCTTATGTAGGCTCTACTTATGTTGTCTATTTCTGGAGAACATCAGGCCATTCCTCCAGTACATGTTTGACTTTAAGCACCTAGGTAGTGGTTGAGAGGGCATGGGGAAAAAAGTGTATGTCAGTGTTATACTTCCACACTTAAAATACTTCCGCAGTGAAAGCAAAAATACTGAAACTCAGTGTCTTTATCATACCTGCTACGGAATGGGAAGCAGAAGAAAACATACTTGCAAATTTTGCCACCAAGAGCATTCTCAACAAGAACCTGTGGATCCTGAGAAATTAGATTTATGTCACCCCCGTGAAATTCTGGCAATGCTGTGAGAATCTTGGTTCCCCTGAAAATTGTCTTGTTTTGCCATTGTTGGCAGGGTGAGTAGCTGTAGACTTTTTTTTTAAATGAAGGACTCAACTACTCTGAAATCTGTGAATTTTGTAACTCTCATCCTGATTGTGTGAAGGGTTTATATATGCCTGCTGCAGTTAATACTGGGCAAATGCTAACAGCCTGTGTTCCCTACATTTTTGTCAGAGTGAGCGAAATGATTTTTATGACTGTATCTTCAACCTTTGATATTCTTTGTTCTTGAAGGCGTTCCTTAGGAGGGAGAAAAGGGTTCTTTGATAGGAGAGGAAAAGAAACAGTGCATTTTTTTAATCTTGAAGCTAATGGGAAAGAGACCTTGCTAAAACAGTGATTTATTAGTGGGGCCAAACTGTATTTACCTTATTGAAGCTTCCTTCTTAATGAAAAAAAATCCTATTAGCACATGCTTTACTTTCTTAGGAGTAGTGCCATTGAAATAGAAGTGTTGAAAATTGCTGACTTAAGACTGATTCCTTATAATGAAGGAAACCAGTTTATTCTGTAAACTTCTCTGTTCCTTGCACAGCACTGGAGTTGGAATGAGGAACTGTAGAATGCATGTAATTGTATTGATTCAAATAATTAATAGTATTCTGGAAAAGAACAAGCAGCAACGTGTGCTGAATAAATTGTTTATTTGCTCTTCTCTGTCTAGGAAATATAAGTATATCCATAAATGCACAGCATTTTCAGAGCTTTCCACAGTCTATGAATGCCAGTTTCTTTGTAAAGGCTTCTGACTTCCAGTTCTTGCATCTTTATTGAACAAAATGAAATCCTTTAACCAGACATTGTAGGCGATGTCATAATACAAAAGGCTGCTATGAAAATAAAAATGAGAGCAAATTCAACCATTATTTACAATTTAAATTGCTGGCTTACTGCTGTTATTTGATACACGTCTGAATTACAGTATTTTCTTAAAGAAATTATAGAAAATACTGAGTCGCATAGCAATGTACAAGCCCTACAATAGGGAGGTGGAAACCCTCTTTTTCAGTCTTCTTTCACTGAATGACTGTACCACCTGGTTGAGTGACTGATGACACTGATGGGGGAAGGGGGAATTGTAACATATGGATATTGGCAAAGACACAGCCTCTTTGAGTATTTGTCAATGAATCTCCAGAACAGAGAATCCCCAGTGTGCAATAAATCCCTAGGCTTAGGTATGTCAACATCAGTTTATTTGTTAGGTGCATAGAGCCTTTTGTCAGGGCAGATAAACTGATTTAAATGCTTCTACATGCAGAAATAGTGTTTGGGAATAAGGCACTAGTGGGTCAAAAATTAAACTTAAATAGTAAATATCTTGAAAAATACATTTTTTGCTGAAACTTGTCATTCACTTTTCTAGAAACTCACATGTGCTAAGTTTTATGACCTTTCTTTATAAAAGCCTTTCCAATAGTTACTTTTAAGCATTGCATAGAAAAATCATAGATCTATGCAAATAAGAAGTGTGAGTGGTGGAGGGGGTTTAACTAGGGTTTGCCTCTGACACAAGAAGTGCTGCTGGCTATTCTAGGCACTGTATCCTTGTACAAAGCACACTGTGTTCTTTGCAAAGAACCAGTTTGTGCAGCCCATTCGTTCTTTGTACTTTCAAACCCCTTATATCTGTGCATCTCCAGTTAATTAATAAAATGCTGGGTGATACTTTCTGCCAGCAACTTCTATGCTATTAACAGGATTAGACCGTCAGATATTTCCTGTGGGTTTGAATTTTTGTGTTAGATTTTTGTTTTGTCTCCCCCTTCCATTCTCCAGGACTACCTTGAATTTCCCTTTATTCCTCCAACTGTTCACATTTTAATTGCGCTGCAGTACAGTGTCCTCTTCCTTTTGTCTTTAAAGATGAATGGATTACAGATGCCTTCCTCCTCTTTTATATTTAGTGGTAGCGATTAGCACCTTTATCACAGCATGTTAAGCACTGCCCTGTTGTGTGTGTAGCTCCGAGATAACGGGTATTTATTGTAAATATAATTGCATGGGTTTCAGCGCTGGCTAGATCCCTAACTACTTCAAATTAATTTCTATTAATGAGCATTAAAGAGAAGGAATAGTGTGCCAGCCTTCTGTTTCTTCTAGCATTGGATGGAAATCAGTAGAGAGAGGAGTCTGCAAACGTTTCAGTCAATCAAGAGAGGAAACTTAGCCTCATTAGCTGAAGTGGAATGATTGAGTGATACTTTGTATCACAGAATATTAGAACAGTTCTTTTGCTTCAAGGAGGTTCTGGTTTTGGAATGTTGAACTGCCTGGCTATCTAAAGGGTATGACCTAGAACTTCATGTTTTATACTGGCCTTTTCAATTGGTCTCCTGAGAGCTGGGTGAAAATGCCTACATAGGAGCAGTTCCATCTTGCATTTCTGTTTCTCTACCCTCAGTTGCAGAATGAGAACAGTTCTAAAAATTCTCTCTGACCTGTTCTTACTGTGCAAGGTTTGAGGAGTCTGATGTGAGGGCAAATCTTGACTTTTCTACTCAAGAAAAAACAGTTGTTTCTAATAGCATCTTCCTTCTAGGCCTCTATAAATCTTAGTTTGAAGGTGATCAGTTTATATTGGAGATGTTTGAGCTCACCAGAGCTCCAAGCACACCTCACTATACATTGCACCAGATCCTGTGGCTGTCAAGAGATGGCATCCTTAGTAAATTAGCTGCAGTGGGAGACCTCAAGTCTATAGTCGATCAGTCATGGCAACAGCCCAAAGTGCTATTGCAGTCCACTCTTGCAAATATAAAATCAATTATTCTGTTGCTCTTCTCTTTTCATTTGGAAGGAAAGGTCCTTGTTAGCTCCAGGCTGTGAGTGCCGCCTTCAAAGAAAGTTACACAAGACCAAAGAGGCATTGTCTCACAGATGAGAATGGTGGTTTGAGGTGTTTTTAAATGATGTAGTGCCCAGGAGATTTCAAGGGGATGTTTAATGAAAGCGTTTCTTATCTTTTGAAAGGCAGGCAACACCTTATACTGAAGTGTTGTGCAGATTTAACCATAAATTTAATCAAATGAAGACTTCTGTTTTGGTTAAACCCTGTAGAGCATTGGAATGTATATGAAAAAGCCCCCAGATTTATTTTATATACTTGCTGTATGACCATAGGTAATAATTCCTCATAGCCTAATCATTTGGGAGAGAGGGATTCAAGAGAACATAAGATTATATTCCTAGCCTGTAATCTGATAGGCAATTTGGGATAAATAGCACTGCACTTTACTCCATGTGTTTTCCAGTGTGAGAACATGGGGTGGATCTTCTTCACCTTTATCTTTTCTCTACATATAGTGATCTCTGTCTGTTTTGTTCAGTAGTTTTGCATTAAGATTTCACTTTCTGATCAGAAAAGGGTTGAAATTCTGAACTAGCAAGTATCAGAATTATCTTACACTCCTACAGTTTATCAAGGGACTTTGGATAATACTGTACATGTGTGAACATTCCACTGCTCACAGAAAAATAGATTTATTGCTCCTTGAATTAAGAAACTTTTCATTTTCTCCAGTTCAGGAAAACTGATGCAATAAGTATACTACTATTCTGAGACACTGTGGTGGTGCCTAGAAAGTTTTATATCCTTATAATATAAATATATTACAGTAATTAGTTTTGCTTGTAATATCTTTATATTCAAGGCTAATGCCACTGTCTGTACACCAGATAAGGTAGATAGTCTCTCATGTTTTGGATATGATCTAACAGCTGAAGTTCAGTAGAGTTTCTTTAGAGTCAATAAAGCACTGCAAAGTGGCAATGACTGAAGAGCTAGTGCTGTATTTTTAGATTTTAATACCGAGTTCATAGGAAACCAATAATTAAGCATTTGGGCCATGTTAAGAAAGTGAAGGCAGAGTCTCATCTTTCAAAGTGAATATTTTGACTTTTGAAGTGTCTGGTGGCATTCACTTCCAAACTTCCTGATTCATGTCTACAGTATATGACAGCTTTCCCAAGAGCCATTACATGCAAAGCCCTTGCCATTATTCTACATCCATACCTCTTCCTGGATATGAAGTGAAATCAAAGACCATTTATTCTGTTGCTGCTCTTGTAAGCCTGTCAAAAATAGTGTCTGTTTTGACATTTTCCCCCTCAAAGTAGTGCTACAGTAAGCTGTTGAATCTCACAGAAATCTCCAAGGGCACGCTGAGTGTTGAAACTAATGATAGGGAAGTACAAGCTGTGGGATTCAGCTTTAGAGCAAAGGTGTGCTCAGACTAAGAGTTTCAAAGGTATCCTTCCTATTTTGACTCCAACCCACATTTTCTACAAACTGGACAGTTAAAATTTATGCAAGATAATCTCTTGTTGAATGTCCTTCAGTTCTTTTATCCCTTTTTTAATTTCTCGTTGATTTACTGAATATCCCTTTTGGCAGGAGGAGGATATATCCCAGCAGATTAGAGAGCAGAGGAGTGATAAGTTGTTAGTTGCAGCCCAAATATGGGCAGCAGGGATTGATAGTTGTACAAAAATGTGTCTAACTGCAGTGAAAACTTGTCTTGCTGTCAAACTTGTAGCTCCATCCATTTCCATAAGTAAGACAGGCTGTTTAAATCAGGAAAATAGCCAGTTACCATAATACTGATTTTTTTCCTATGAAAAATCTGCTTGTTCAGCATCCCGTAATGTTGGGCTGAAAATACAGCAGGGTTGTTTTCATTTACCTTCTGGGTTTTGAGCAACTAAAGATTCATACCTAATCTCCACTTTTATGTCACTTCACTGCTGCATTGTGGTAGGAATGTAATTCTTTTTTATTTTGAAATGTGGAAATTCTGTTGGTCCTATATGGCTTCAGAAGTTGGTCCTAATGAGATGAATAGGCTGACACTGTGGCACAACCAGGTGATAGCTGGTTTATTGGGGACTGGAACTGATAATGTAAAAAAAGTAGTGATGTATGAATATTGACCATAAGAGGTCTGAATGTACACTCCCTTGCCAGGACTGCAAAGAAGTCCTATGAAGCATCCATTATTTAGCAGATAGTGTAATCTGCAGGGCATGTTTATGGGTAGATTGCAATTACTCATGCCTTCTGTATTCTAGGTATGTTATTAAGTAGAAAGGAATGTCTAAATAGCAGGATGCTTAAGTGTTGTACTTTTTGTCTAGCTGTACTTTGGAGTACCAGGAGAAGAAAGTGAAGAAAATGACCAAGAGAAATACTGGTAGTTATGAAATTTCTGATTGATAAATGCTGGCAAATTCAAGGAGGAGAGTGCGGGCAAAGATTAATGGATGTAATTACAATGTTGTCTGCTGGTAAGAAAATGTGGAATTTGACTTGTATGCAGATAGCATGAGAATTAGAGAACAGCAAGAGATGACTTAAACACATTGAGAATAAAGGGTCATTGCTGAAACAACCAAGCTTCTTGGACAAAATGGCAATAATTCAGTGTCTGGCATAGAAGAACATAGTGCAAAACCTGTGAAGAGGATTTTCCCTTTAGTGCCACTAAGGGAAGGGTTTAGGTTTCTTGTTTCAGGGACAAAGAGATTTTCCAAAGCCAGAAGAGGGAAAAAGAAAACCTTGAGCCATAGATAAAACAGAATTAAAAGGTCAAAACTAATTGAAAATAAGACACATTAATCCATGGTTTTTTTTAACTTGGGTCTTTAGATTCATCTCTCTCCAACTCTCTAGTAGCAAAAAAAAAAAAAAATAGCCATTAACTTAGTAGGCCAAATCATGTTCATAAAGAACTGTCAGAGAAGTTCTTGCTATGTATTCTTATGCATCAGATCAAGTTCTAGACCACTATTTCCTGAGCATCTTTTCTTTGATGGGGAGGGTAATCAGACCATGGTAGCTGTTCAAAGCAGTTCCTTAATAATAGACATGGCAATGGTTTTACAGTGGCTTCTCAATATTTTGTAGGACTGGAGACTTAATATTATGTTAATGTGACTCACCCTTCTGCTTCCAGGCTCAGGCTTCTTCTGTCCTACTTGTAGGTTAAGAACTTTGGAAGTAAGGGACTTTTGTCCTCACGTTTGAATGGCATCACTTACTTTGGGTTCTGGTACACGACTTGTCTCCTCTTTATTTCTCTTATTGATGGGAAATAATGTATGTGATAGCATGGCAAACCTGAAGAACAGAAATCTGTGCTTGGGTTTTGCCAATCAGGAAAGAAATGCACATGCATCCGTATGCCCTCCCTAATGCAGTGTTAGTCAGATCTCAGAAAGAATGACTGCAGATGAACCAAAGACAGTCAGACAATATCAAGTGGTGAAGAAAGTGTAACTGGTTTTTTGCCTGCATCTTAAGAAACTTGTAATTTAAGAATTTGTGTTCATAGCTACTTGAAACATTGTCAGTCATTGTACGGCAAAGCATAAGTTTTGATAAGGTCAGAAAAATAATTAGCTGCAAAGACAGAAACTGGACACTGGATTTTGGTTGGAATTCTAGCCAAAACAATTATCTTTTCTTCTAATTCATATCATTCTAGAAAATCTCATCTCTTTCATGCCATTCCATTCTGATGAGGAATCCCAAACTGCATTACGTCCCTGCAAGGAAACGGCATTAAAAGCCTGTTTGAGAGAAGAGCTAGCATTAGGCCAGTGCAGATTGATAAAGAAAGCTGAAGTCTGTCATCCAAAGTAGTGGGAAAAATTCAGAAATCAACTGCTGCCCCAGACTCCTGTGTGTCTAAAGACAGCTTGTACCACAGCATTCTTTTTCATCTTTAAAATAAATAAATTTTGCCCACACCTTTTGAAATGTGTCTGGCATTTCAAACCTTGGAGCCGATAGCCATCTTCTATGTCAAATACCTTGTTAAAGCATTTCACCATTCTCTTTTTATATTACCTACCAGCAAAACTCTTCCATACGTTCCAGGACACCAAACCTTTCCTTTTGCTAACATTTCAAGTGTGTTACTGACATTTACAAGCTCTCACAGGAGCATTCAGTCAATTACCACCAAAGACTCCCATTGTTCCAAGGAGGCTGACCTTTCCCCTTGGGCACCAATTAAAATCTGTTACTTTTATTCCCATAGTGCTTGCTGTAATTTGAGCTCTGGCTCTTTGCCAGGTTGAATTTGTTGGTTTTTTTGTCTCCTTTGCCTTATTACTAAAACTTTGGTAAAAATAGCAAGAGTGGAAATTCCAGGACATACCTATATATACTTTGGGGAAAACAAGGTTGTTTTAATAAGCTTTTGAGTTAATCTCCCCTTCACTTGCCAACAGAAGTACATGAAAAATCAGAAATCATAGTGAAAGAATAGACAATAGATGTTTTCCACATGGTGGTGTGGGCTTTCATTGCTTTTTATTTTTTTTCAGCTAATGTGCTAGTCATTCTATAGCAAAGACTTGACAACAACTGAAGGACCAAAATGATGTGGGCTTGTTAGTACCAAATTACTTTTGTGCTTTTGAACTTGAGAGCAGAAAAGTGCAGCTCCATGTACTTGTCAAGTGTCTTGATCCTCAAAACTTGTCCTAGAACTGAAACTGCTTGAAACACAGATTGTTAGGTACTGCAGCACAAGTGAGGGTGATGCATATTATGGTTAAAATTTTTGCTGTAAAATAATTTTTTCCACTGACTTTTCAGTTGAAATTTGTGAGGGTAGAAGCAGCCAGTGATCAAGTAGGAGAGTTTTTCCTGTATGGAACATGCCTGTCTGGAGAGCTAGTCTGACATCACACCTATCAGAATGATTTTTGTGAAAAATCAGGACTTTGAAAAAATATGTGCAGGTGTCTGCTTCTTGTCATCTCTTCTTGTTTGACATCTTTGAGCTCGTATGAACCCTTTTTATATTCAACCCATTGACAAACCTTCAATAATTCTAAAAGAAAAATAATACAGTATCTTATATTTGTTACAGAAGTTAAGTCAGTTTTGAGACCTGCATAGTATATAGGTTTATGCTATAGATGGTTTGGTGTAAACCAGACATTGGAGAGTTGGCCAGAGGATTCTGAATCATTGCAATGATGGAGAATTCTGAGAAATGTAGTATTTATCACTTTGCACAAATCTAAGTACATGGGAATTTGCTTGTTTAGGAAATGGTTATACTGTATGTAAGTGAGCATACCTGCCATTATCTCCCTGTCTGATAGTTGTAGAGCAATTTCTGGTTACTTTTGTTTCACGGTTTTGGTGTAAGGCAGTTGGGTTTGGTTGTTTATTCATTTGTTGTGCTCTAGTCTTCCAATATTCCAGCAAGTTAGTAGACCACATTTTGATGTTTAGTGCAGAATGATTTCCATGACTTTCTTTCCAAGTCACAGAAGCATCAGTATAGTCAGTTTCCAGCTGGCATCAAATAAGTTTGCCCTTAGTGTCTTAGATAAGTCACAGGTGGTTCTAGGAATGTACATGGTAAGACCAGTAATTAATTTTTGCATCACCTTCAAAACTTTGTGGCACCTTGAATAACTCCAATTGTGAGCAGTGCTTTTCCTTGGCTCATATTCTTCCTTTAGAGGAATTTGTTGAAGCATTGTATTTCCTTCCTCTTGGTGACTCAAGAGTGTAATTTTTAACCCCTCATTCAATGCAATTTAAATGAACCAAGCCTTTGAGCAGCCCCTAGTAGTTTTGCTATTGGGAAGGAACAAGAGACAAATCTTTCTTGTCTGGTCCAAAGAGGATCCCAGGTCCAAGTTGCTTGTGCAATTTGGTTTCAGGTGTACCTTTAATCTTAAAATTTTCATCTCTCTGTGGATTCAGAGAACTGCTTTTCCACATCTTCTCCAGAATGAAGTTACCAATAACTGAAAACGCTGACAGTGATTTATACCTTTCTGGATTTAATTTTTTTTTCCTATTTGTTTATTTGCTTTTGCCAGTTCCAGAAGGTTGTTTTAGAAACTTATTGGCCTCAAGACTGATTTTTATGTCTAATAAACCTGGAAAAATAAAACTTTCTGAACTCAGGGCTGAATTAACTGCAGATTAGTCAAGCCCTGCAAGATACTATTTCATATATTATGGGGCAAATAAAAAGTAGCAAAAACTAAAAGTAAAATATATTTTATAGGAGGGTTTGAAATTTCCCTCAGGATAAGCTAAAACCCCTACCTATTTCTTTCTTTTTTTTTTTTTAAATGCTTTTTTTATTTCCCTAGCCTTAGGAAGAGGTAAGTAAAAGATTATGACTTGGGAGGCAACCCCCCAGGGATAAATGCAAACTTTTTATCTTCTGAAGCTAGTAGGAGGCAACCAGTCTGCATGATGAAGAGGCAGTTTATCATCTGTGTCTGTATGTGCTTTAATATTACAAATCTAAAGCAACAGCATTAATTATTAAGTTGTTTTATGTGAGGGATAACAACCACCTTGATTCATTGTGGCCAACATAAAGAGTAACTGAAATATTGAGGCTATTCTGGCTGAAAGCTAGAACTCACCTCAGCTTTATCACTTGTTAAAAAGTTTCCTTTGTAGCTGGAGGAGAACCATTAAAGGTGATGGTGAATGAAAAAAAAAAAAGTCTAAAACCTCTTTAAAATGGACAGTAGTATCCAACCTGAGGTTATTGGTATCTAAAGAACATTAGACCTTGGCCTGAAGCTTGTAATAATTTTGTATTTCCAAAGCTTCTATAAGCTTTTTAAGCAGAATTACTCAAAACTTTGGAGGTTTGTTTAATGTCCACATTGTTTACTCTGATATCAAACTACTGCTCTGACAGCTAGAACAAAACAATGTTTACTAACAGTTCACTCAAAACAACTGTCTTTGAGAAATCTCTCATCCTGCCTTCATACTGCAGTCTAACAGAAGTTGTCATGGATTGGATTAGAAGGAAGGCGGTAGATACTAGAGGTTTAAATGTGGAGTGTATGTGCTTTCCTGACTTTGCAAGCAGCCTGAAAGGCGGTTGTGAATTATCTTGTATATCCAAATGATATCCAGTTGTACATCATCAGAATTCCCTCTTCAGTTTTAACCTTACCATGCATACAGGCACATGCTATTAACTCACTGACATCACATATCTAAGCTGATGGGGAAACCATGATCCATTTTCTTTCTGCTATATAGGTCATGTACTGCATTTTCCTTTTACAACAAAATTTGAAGAGTAACTCTTTCTAGCAGAATTTGGACAGGAAGTTAACATGATCACAGGTGAATTTAGTATTTGGGCAGAGTTATCTGAATAAGATCTACTAGATTTTGTATGTTGCCTGGAATACTGTAAGAGTCCCTTATGAGGACAGGATGAAGGAGTTGGGGTTGTTCAGCCTGGAGTAGAGAAGGCTCAGGGTGGACCACACAGTGGCTTCTCAATATCTGAAGGGGGCTCACAGAAAGGCAGGGGTAGGACTTTTTAATAGGGTCCAGGATGGCAGGACTAGGAGTAATGGATGCAAATTGGAAGAGGGGAGATTTAGACTGGATATAAGAAAGAAGTTCTTTACTGTGAGGGTGTTAAGACACTGAAACAGGTTGCCCAGAGAAGTTGTTGATGACCCCATCTTGTAAGTGTTCAAGGCCAGGCTGGATGAGGCACTGAACAATCTGGTCTAGCGGGAGATGTCCCTGTCCATGGCAGGAGGGTTGGAACTAGATGATCTTCAAGGTCCCTTCCAATCCAAATGATCATATGATCTTATGATTCTATGATTGCTAGCTACATTGAACAGGTATGCACGCTATCTCTGCCCCTCACATCCTCTAAATAAATAGCAAAAGAAGGCTTTTAAAAGCATTTATTTCTTTCCTAGTTGTAGGTTATAATCAAGAAGTGGATGTTAACTGACTAGTGATGCCTACTATTCTCATCTCATAGCAGAGCCCCACAAACCCAGGGGCAGCAAAGTAGAAAAAGGTGTTATTTGTCATTTATTTTTAGCTCTGTCAACCTGCTTGTTTACTTGACCTTGTAATTAGGATCACGCCATTAGCTGTTAAGATCGAGGTTGCAGTTGCAGATGTAGTAAACAAGGACTGGGAATAAAAGAAAAAAAATTCTGCAGAGCACCAGTAGACTTGTGAATAGAGGAAATAAGTGAAAAATTTCTAAGATGGCTAGGTCATTACTGTGAATTTTCCACATACTCCGCTTGTCCAGTTTACTTTATTTCTGTGATATTAGTGCTCCAGAATTCATATTGAATATACTTGTGCTGATACAAGAATGGCTGCTGCATCAGTGTCTGTTGGAAATGAGCCTAAGCTTGCTCTAAGGTGAGAGCTGCCTACACAAAGAGTGTGTGCTAAAAAGAAACTCTGACAAAATGAAGCATTTTGTCTTGGCCTTAAGTTTCCTTTGCTTTCAGTGTCTTTCAGTGTGGAGGGTCTA
Organism: Turnix velox; assembly: GCA_013400935.1. NCBI lineage: Eukaryota > Metazoa > Chordata > Aves > Charadriiformes > Turnicidae > Turnix > Turnix velox. The sequence goes on along the minus strand of VZTY01016471.1, from coordinate 90,143 downwards.
AGTTAAAAGTGTGTGATATATCATCACTTAATAGTTGATTTTGATTAGAAAAGTCAATGATGATTTGGCTCTTTAAAAATGTTGACAGTGATTGCAACCAGGAAAGATCTGCAGGCTGCATGAGTTTGGGTTTTTTTCCCCACTGTTTGGACAATGGCAATTCTGCCTCAGGAAGACTCAAGGCTTAGATTTTTTTTATTTTTTTTATTTAGCTCCCTGAACACACTGCAGATATAACTGAATCTATACATAGTTATATCTTGCCAGAGCACCTTCATCACACAGCCCTCTACAGGTTGGTGTGGAGGATTCCAGCACGAATAAAACTTTGGCTTGGCATGTGTCTTCTTGTAGTTCACTCCTACATTGATAGACTGGCACAGGATAAGGTGGCTTTCAACTACCACCAAATGGGGCACAGACCTCAATATAGGTTTAGAGCAGCCTGTCAGGAACTTGGAGTGCTTTCCTCATGTGGGTAAAGCTTGTGTTACTGCATCTCAATTGGTGTCAGTACTCAAGCTAACTGAATTATATTCATATCTGTAGGAATCTTACCTCTCCAAAGTAGTGAGGGGATGACTTTTAGAAATGTAATAATTTTAAATAAACTGAGTTATTTCTTTACCTGCTTCCTGAATTGCAGCATGACTATGAAAAAGCTATATTGATGCTTTGTGTGTGGAAGTACTAGCTTTTGACCTCTGCAAACCAGAAATGTATTTCACAAAGAAATTCTCAGAGTTTCTTTAGGTGAGGTGCTGCGTAAGTGCAAACAATTTTTATTAATAGCCATTTCATGGGCATAATAAAAAAATAGGTTTTCACTATAAAAGAGGTTATATTATTCAATATATCTAAATTACAGCCACAGTAAGCTATTTGTATATGTTCCATTTGGAAATATATAAATAGGTGTTACATTATAATATATACTCTTGTACATTATTACTTTCTGAGAGATATGTAGTCTGCACCACTTGAGATGGGAAAAACATGTCTTTCAGTAAAAAGACATTTCCAAGGCTAGATGCAGTAATATTTTATGAAAACGTGAATAAGTGAAGCAGAATCATCAAAAAGATAAAGTGAAAATAGCATTATTTTTGCTGGGTTGGGGGTTAGATTAAAAATAAAAATCAACCCCCTGGACAGCATCTCTCTAGGTTATCTGCTTTCAAATTCTAAGCAGCGGAAGGGCTGTTCTCTCCTTAAAATGCAGAAACTCAGAAAAAATAAATGTCTCATCCTTTTGAAAAATCCATCTCTAAATGTCATAAAATATTACTTGGTAATCCATCAATTCATTCACAGTGAAGGCTGCTGTGGTCCAGTTTGAGTTTAATCTTAAGTGAAATTAGCCCACATGTTTCCTCCTTTTGGGTCAGACTTTCATCCCATGCAGGTTCCTTCCCAGAGGTTCTCCAGGGACAGGGTGGTCATGATCAGAGATGGCATTAATGGTGATGAATGTCTAATGGGAGAAGTGATTTTCAGAGGCACAGAGGGTAAGGCAGGTACCTGGCCCTCAGCAAGTGCCTTTGGTGAATACTCTTTATGCTCAGGTTTTCTTTTTAATGTGTTTCAATCCAGATAAGATGTTCCACCTCACTGACTTGTGGAGAACAGCAAAGTTTGAACGTGTAGAAGAGCACCTTTTCTCTTTCAGTCTGGGAATGTTTGTAATGGTCTTGATCACTAGCAGGGGGGCATGCCTATTTGGCTGTCTTTCGTGCTTTAGCAGTTCAAATGAGCAATAAATCTTGTTGAGCTAGATTGACAGTCTTATACATGACTGTACAGAAGTGTTCCTTGCTTCCTTCTCCAGATCATACTTGTACATCAGCCTGGTAATTGGTAGTGCCTGGGCCCAGGTAAATCAGTGGACCTGCCCACATTACAGGTTAAAGGCTTCCAGGAGTCACCCAGTAAGTGAGAATATTTAGGGTAGGTTAGGTTCACCTTGGTTGAAGCAGCCTCTATTCCTCACAGTCTACTGGAGGATCCAACACAAAGAAGGGGATATCCAGACCCACTCAGTCACATAAAGTCAGGCAGGCCATACTTGAGGTTTTAACAGTACAGTGGTCACAGAGCAAGCTCTGCTTCCATCTCTGACTACTTTGTTTTCCCTTGCTAGTAGCACCTGTGAATTGTTTGTCAGAGAAAGGTGCCAGAATCTTTATTGTCCGTTTAGCTCTTGGCTTCAAGCTTGTAGCAGTGGGTTCATGGATTATAAAGTGAACCACATAACAATAACTGGAGAGTGATGTTCTCATCACTCTTGAAGTTGGAGGTGTTCTTAAATGCTATGCACTATTATTATTCATGTTCTTCGAAATACAGCCATGTTTCTTTGCAAGTGCTCATCCCACCACCTTGGTCTCAGAACTCATTTTTAGGATCAGATCTCTATAAAGGCTCACAGATCATGAGCTTAGTTTAAATAGACCAAATGTTGAAGACATATCATTAGCTATATTAATAACCTGCCTAAGATTCTTTTCTTAATTTTTTTTTCTCCAATCTCATGTGTCCCTTTAGCATAAAAGCAAATGGACCTTCAATGTCTTGTTCTCCAGATCATTCTTACTCTTCTTTTCCTTGTCAGGGGTTTTGGGTCTTTTCCTTTGAAAGCAAGGGGGGAATCTTGGTGTCATTCAGTGAACAGAGACAACTGAAAAATAAAAGCTTTAACTTTTAATGACTAATTAGTATTTTCTTCAAAGCATTGCCAAGGAAATTTAAAAAAATGCGAAGAACTGAGCTGCAGCTCATCACTGCTACGTCGTTGGACTGTCATTTTTGAAAATTTCCCCAAGCAGCAAAAGCATTTAAAAGAGGTTTGGCATTGAGGGGGCAGTGCTGCTGGCATGCAGCAAATTGTGCTGGTGGTTAGACAAGGAAGCTGAGTGAGAGAGCACTTTGTGGGTTGAGAGCATGCATTTGTGAGGGTAGATGTGTTTGATAGCCTGCCTCGTGGATTTTTGCCCATATTGTTTACATATGGACTGAGAAGAAGAGTCAAAATCTACTAACAAGTAGGTTTTAGAGTGAGGAGAACTGTTCAGAGAATCTGTAGCTTCTGTTTTTCTGAAAGATTCTGCTGTCACATCTTTTTTGATCAGTGGTATCTCCCCAGAAATCACACACAAACACACACCAGCAGATCAGGAAACGCCTCATAGACTGTCTTAGCTGGTGTATGCTTACAATACAAATTGGTTTATGGACTATTTACCTAAAACTCTGTATGCTAAAGAATTACTTCATCTGCTTCTGGTTTAGATTTGATCAGTATTATTAGAGGACCTTCATTTATTTATTTATTTATTTAGACATGGGTGATGAAAAATACTGCTTTTCCAAGGGTGGCACAGTCTTTGGCAAAGGTGATTTTAATGGAAGATAGAAATAGTAATTAAAATTAGAGAAAATGAAGGATTTGTTAGAAAATGTAATCCTAAGGTAAGACCAGATGTCAAATCCAGGTCTCTGAAGTACGTGCATTTTGGAATGTATGCAGTGTAGATGTGTTCAATAACAACCAGATTGTTCAGCTTTTCTAAAACCAGAAAAACAAGGGAAGCATATCAGAAATATCCCTCTGATGAAGAGTTTCCTTTTTAATCATGAACATTTTTAAGAAGAAATTAAATCAAAACAAACAAAACCAGTTTTCATTCCTTTTCTCCACTGTACCTGGAATATATTTTGCAGCATATATTTAGGCCTATTTAACAGCAAGTAGTGGAACCACAAAAAATGTTTATGGAGAAAGGAAGGAGGAAGCTGTAGGGGAAATTTAGGCAAAGACAATGTAATTAGGCAGGCTAAAAAATGCCTGAGAATAGAAATTACCAGCATTGTTCCTGCACAGTGCTTTGACAATTTTAACAGAAGCAAGCAGGCAGCACAGTAGTTTTATGTATAGCCTGCAGTAAAAAATACCCATACACAGCCAAACAAAGAAACAAACTCCATAGCTACAGCAAAATTAGAGGTACTTCTTGGTAAGGTTACATTACTCATTTATTTTAATACTTTTCATAAAAATGTAATCCACAGGGAGGATATCTGTGGAGAGTATGAGTGTTTTCCAGGCATTCAAAATAGAATTTGCTTATATTTTGGCATTAAGTTAACAAAAGCATCTAATAAGGCTTAAAAGCTGCATTTAGGTAGGTTTTTGCATATGTGAGATAAACTACTTAAATGTGCCCACCACTACTGTTATAGATGCAGTAATATAAAGGAGAGAAACTTCATGGCTGCTACCCCACCACCTTGAGGTGACCTTAGTTGCTGCAGTATTAAGAATATGGCCATTTAAACACTGTTTGCTCTAAGGACCTGCTAATGTCCCTGTGCTATACAAGGATATCATGTAACAATATATGTTAAAGTAGCTGCAGTAAAAGCAAAAAGAAATTAAAACTCCAGAAGTTCTCTATGCAAAGAGATCTGATTATTAAACTATACCCTTGTAAAGCTGAGTAATAATCAAATAAATTAACATGTTTTGCTTTGACTCTAATTGTAATTATAGCTGGAGTAATTTGAAAAATATAAATCTGATTATCATGTTAAACAAGATCCTTTTACCCTGCTTTAATTGCAGTTACTGATGTAGTACAATATTAAGATCTTTGGTGAATATAAGAACAAGGTCCATTATAAATTAAAAATAAGATTGTACAGAGAAGAATGGTAAGTGAATTGGAATGAGAACTTGGGAAGAAAGAATCCAAGCCTGTCATGGAAATGGTTTACAAGCCTTTAAATGCAAATACATCAAAGGTTTTCATAAGCCATCTCATTTTTATTCCAGTGTTTGAAAATCAGCCACATAGGCTCTCACTTGGTTAACATTCATATTACTAGTCTCAGATGTTGAGCCAAAAATCTACTGAAGTCAATAAAAACCCCTCACTATGAATGCCAAATAAAATTACTCTTAGTAACATGTCAAAAATGCTTCATGTTTCAGTATTCTACCAGTGCGGGTTGGAAAACCAGAGCCCAGCGAAATACTTGGCAAGAAGGTGAGATTTTATTGGTGAGCCTGCAGTCAAGCTGGGCTCTTAAAGAATGCACTAAACTTCATCAGGTCCCCTCTAATGTGTCATTTCAGTAGGTGCTAAAATTTCTGAGCCTTTGAGGTGTTTTGGAGATTATCCCCAAAATTAATAATTTTTAGTAATTCAGTCAGATTTTTGTTTAACTCCATGCATTTAAAATATAGTTAATTCATTAGTTCGGTGTACTACTCAAATTCTGTAGTTATTTCCCTACCAGACTGGCATATGGTCTACTGTATTAAAAAGATAAAATGAAATATGTAAAAAATTTTCTTGGGAATTTTGTAGCCAACAACATACACTTATTAGCAAACCTATCAGTCAGCAGCTAATATCCTGTATATCATTCTTGGTTTGTTCTTGTACACCTGACAGCACCATAAAACTTAGTCAAGGGTAACCATTTGCTAAAAGGATTTATGATGTTCTGCTGATGCTCGAAAGAAAATTCCAGTGACATCATCTGAAGTGAGAGCTTTTAAAGCAACCAAACCCTGGTATTCAGTGTGTTAGCCTGCTCACTTACGTTTCCATTCACACAGTTTAGGTACCTTTTTACTGGCTTATGAAGTTTGTAATTTTGTATGTGCATTTAGAACTTCTTTTACATCTGAAAGAAATTTGTTGCAATTATTGTGTCCATATTAGTTTCAAAGTTGCTGTTGCCTTCCATATCCATTGTTATGGATGAGGTAGGACAAAAGAAATACTCAAGACTCTTTTGCACTTAACATTCATGTCTAAAGAGTGAGGACGAGACATGTGGCAAGAGTCTAAAGGCCTAAAAACATTAAATAATGTCCCTACATCTGTAGGGAAATGGGAATGTAGGGAAATGTAGGTGAAATGGGAATGTGAATACCAGTGTAAGTCCTACTCTTGTGTCCTATGAATATGATAACATTTTTTTTCTTGGGAAGGTTGAGATTCAATTAAAATGCTGCTGAGAATGTATGGATTTGATAAATCAATGGAAGGTCAGCAGCATGTAAGAGATTGGAGGAGGCCAAACAGAGGAGAGGATTACTCTGTGATTAGATCGAATCATGGGTAGCTGCAGTTTCTTGTGCTTTAATTTTTTGTAAATTAAAAATAATGAATTATTTTGATCAAACTCAGCTAAAGGGGATGATGTATATTAATCAATTCTTAATGGCAACTTGCAACAGCAGCAATAAGTTCTGTGTTTGGTAGCTGGTTTTAATTCAAACTGCTTCTTTTTAAAATTGCTTTGCCTTACCTAACTCATGCAAACTTTCAAGGTGCTGTGAAATCATTCTCAATGTTCAAATGGTGGCACAAGGTAATTGTGCTTCTTCTAGACTGGTGATGCACACAGTGGGCTTTCAGAAGGATAATTGTCTGCTTGTCCTTAAACTTCCAGAAACTGACATCTTCCTGAATTTCTTTTTTATTGGTGTAGGTGGGTTTTTTGATTCTGTTCTCATTGGGCAAAAGATCCTCCACAATTAGTTTTGTATTAGGAGCTTCATCACAGTTCTTGAGGAGACTGTGAGAAAGATTGATTTTAAGTTCTGCCTGTAGTATGAGCAGCAGCGGAAACATACTTAAATTTGTTTTAATTTCTCTTCCTAAACATTGCTAATACCAATACATTGTGTCCAAATATGAATTCTAAGTTTCTAATCACTGTACATTGATTGAGATAACCCCAGAATTCCTTGCGGGAGAAAAGTCTCAATATTGTATTTACAAATAAGGACATCTGAGGTGCAAGGCACCTACAAGACTGTGTGAAATCAGATACAGCCCAGTAGACATGGTCAGAGTCACAAATGATACCTTCACCACATGTATTAAACCTGTAAGGTTTATAACTGACCTCAAAATTATCCTTGAACCCTCTTAATAATCTAGGTGATCGCTCATGTCATGAGCAATGTAGAATGTTAAACATGTACTTAACAGAGTGCTAATGCTAACTTTTTTTGGAAAGATCAGTAAGATTTTAACTCTAATGACTGCATAATAGAAATGTAACACAGAGACTTTCGATTCATTTAATTTCTTCAAACCAATTGGAATCTTTTAGTGAGATCACAATTATTTAATTTACTATCTCTTTATTGCTCAAAAACAGGTGGAAAAATAGACATTTGTTTGCTCTGGTCATCACTACTTATAGGAAAGCAGCCTCATGACTTAACTAATCTAATAATAACTAAATTAGGCTTTTGCAATATGAAACACAATGTGCAGACCTAAGATGGCACACATTTTTTTTGTTATTCACCAGATATTCTACAGTTTTTTAGAAGAAAGAGTAGAGTCAGGCATGACAAGGCTGTGGTCCTTATGTAGGATCTTCTGTGTTATTGTATAAGTGATAACTATATTATCTGCATTGCAGAGTAAGTTTGATAATTCAATAGATGACATTCAGCCAGTATCTTGTTAAGATTTGGTTTCTTCTGCACAAAATATCACTATAAAGTGATATATATAAAGTACTTACAATTTTTTAAATAAACTGTAAATCAGATAAATACTTGTTTGGTTCTTTTCCCAAGAAAATTAAATAGATGCTGTAGGATTGTAATGGTTCCATTTTAGAGAGTAGATGGGTTCAAAATTTTCTATTTATGATGGGTTTTAGTCAAAGTGAGCTGTGATGTTTTTAAAATTCCATCTATTGAAGCATTTTACTACTGTTGATTTGTTTCTTTATATCATAATGCAAGTGAAAAACACTTACTGTCCCGAAATCTTGATGGATCAGTGTAGCAACTCAATGTTTTGGCATTCTTTTCACCTGTTTTTGTCCCTTGGGTGCAAATCAAGTTGTTCCTCAGGCTAACCATAGGTAAACAGCCTTTTGGCTATTTAGTTGCTGTGCTGAATTTTATCTGCCAAGAAAGTCTGAAATGTGAGTATCCACTGATTCTAGTAACAGAAAATGACACTTAAAATAAGTACTGTGGGGCGATTTTGCAGTTGGGAGTTTGGTAATAGCTCCCAATCATTGGAAAGTATTGCTGGCAGGCTTTGTAACAGTATGAACATGGTTTTAGAGAAGTCTTTCCTTGATCAGTTCCTCCTAATCCAGGTTTAGACTACCCACTGGGTTGTGAAGCAGTCTAACATCATTTCTGGCTGCATACCATTGAATTTCATGCAGGGGAATTGCTTTTCACTGTTTGGATTTTACAGGTCTACTGAATGATATTCCAACCTGCAGGTGAAGAGACCCAAATGTATTACCCTGCTTGCTACTGTTTTGCTTTAATGTAGACTTCATTTGTGTCTTCCATGAAGTCACTGAAGTCAAGATCTGTGAAGGTCTACAGATGCCTTGCTCCCATGGCTTCACAAGAATTAAATAGTAGCTGGATTCCTTCTTTCCTTTACAGTCTGGGTCAAAGTCTAATGTCAGCCTAAATTTCTCTTCATTTCTGTATTTCTCCACAGGGTTTGGAAACTGGAGATTTTCTCATCAGATAGTTGTATAGCTAAGTTTTAACAGCTAGTAGTTACAAATAGATGTATTAATAGATATAAATAGATGTATTCTTTACTTTGTCTGCATTCACTCACACTCAAGTATGGAGTGAGTCCTGGTCCCCTCTGGCTTCCCCTTTGTTGCTGTGCAGTGGTGTTCTGGTGTTCTGAACCAGCAAAGCTCAGTGTCTGCCTTGCAGAGTAAGTCACTGCAAGTGCCAGTCCATGGGGACATTGAGTCCTTTTCTGTGAATCGGGATTTATTTGCTTTTGAAGTGTTAATACTAGAGAGGAGATGTCTTCCTCAGCGGCCTTAAGGAAGTAATTTACTATTTTAATATGTTACTGTGGATTAAGAGAACTGATGAAGGGCAGAATGGCAACCTCCTCTTTGATCCAGGTGACTAGCTCTGTGGGTGATGGTCATTAGAAAGGAGAAACAGCTCCATCCATCCTATGACTCCAGCTGTAGGGAGCTAGACAGCTAGTTTAGATCAGGCCAGATTTCCTATATAGGACCTGTCAAAGCTTGGCCAATTCTTTTTTGCATTCCCATTTCTAATACACTGCCTTTTCTATCTGTCTACAAGGCTAATGCTCTTATTCAGGCTTTCAGAGTCTCATGTCTCAATTATTGCAATGTCCTTTCTCCCAGCCCTGACAAATGTGGCGTGGTCATCTCTGATTCATTCTGAATGCAGCTGCAGAAATCAGACACCTACCTTTCTGCTTCAGCCACATCACACATCTTTTTGAATCCCTCCCGAGCCTATTGCACTAAAAATAGGGCTGAAGGCCTTCATTTTCTCAATACCCTTGCCATACTTCATTGTATATTAGAAGATAACTGCTGTCTCTGATTAACCTGAGATGGTTTCCACTTATGCTTGCAGCCTTTGCAATGAAATGCCTTTATTATGGTTTTTCAGTGCACCCAACCTGCATGGGAGGAGACTCTTCCTAGGGAACATCCACTACCCCGTGCCATTTTTTTTTATATAAGCAGAAGAGGTAAATTCCTCTGTTTTTATTCTTTCTTTTATTCTGTCATTCTCACTAAATGTTTATCATAGATGTGTTTGGGCTTACTTTTATCCATCTTTAGTTTGCACCTTTGCAGGTACTATATTTCATAATTCTCTGTAACAAAGACCACTCTTAGTTTGATATTTTCATGTTAATTAGAGCAGTGAACATCCTGGACTATGATTGGGCTGCTGAGATGCTGAGTTAACACAAGTAATAATTAATGAAGAAGTTGGAAAGAGCTATATGAGTTAATGAATCAGACAGGAAGCAGACAGTCGTCTGTCTGCTGGAAGAAAAATGAGAGAGAAGAAAAGATGGTTAAAGTGAAAGAACCAGAGTAAGGAAGAAAAGAAAGGATTGAGTGGAGGTGGGGGAGGGAGAGGATTAACAAGAGGGGGATTTAGAGAATCACAGGTAGGGGGTTCTTGAAAATGAAGTTGTTGGGTTTTTTGTTTGATGTGCACATAATGCATTAAATCATTTGCATAACATTCCCAGGCCCTCCAGCTTAATCCTTACAGTTCTGAAAGATTCTTTGTTTGGGAGGGATTAAATTCTCTAAAGAATTTAGGGCCAGGTCTACAAGGAAGGTTAGCAGCAACTCTTTTCTTCTTTTGACTGTGGTGGGAGCTACACACCTAATTAGGACTTAAATATTTCGCCTTCTGTGGATTTAAGTCTTTGTTGGTTTTTATTGTACTTATGGAAGGTTGATATTTCATTTGTCTGAAATAAGAGATGGAAGAAACATAATTTAGGGTCAAAAAAACTTGTTTGATTTCCTTCTGAGCTTCAGTGCTGGGCAGAATTAAGCTTTTTATCATTCATTATTGTTAAGATGCTGAAATTTACAGAAGAAAGTAATGTTTTGGGACGTATTTTTTTACATTTCATTTTGAAGTGATTAAAATAAAACATCTAAAATTTCCTGATGTATTTTCACCTGAAAATGTTTCAGGTGAGAGTTTTTTCTGAGACTGTCAGGATATATGACTTTACAGTGATCCTCATGAAACTTCATTTTTGAAACACAAATGACCATTTCTGCTTGTTAGAAACCAGAGCCTTGTACCACTCAGCATTTATGAGATGTGGGTTTTTCTTGGATGTCTTGACTAAAACGTGTCCTGCATGTAGCTTTTAGAAACAGTCTCTTCATCCTCTTTTTTGTTTAGATATGTAGCTTTACCCTTCATTTCTGGCTATTTTTTACAGGAAAGGGGAAGCAGGAATTGAGTGAAAAAAACCTGTAAACCAAGAGGACCAGTCTGAATGAAATAATTCTTGTCACCATAATACTTTTTTTTTTTTTTTGTCTAACAGCTGCTATCAAAGTCCATGTGTGGGTACCTGTGTTTATCTCTAGGAGCAGAGGTGGCTGTGCTCCAAAGGGAGGACAATAAGTGATTCATTGCATTGTGTGACACAGGATTGCTCTTGTTTCAGGAGGGTAGTGAACTCTCAGCTTCATATCTCTCATATATCCATATGGGTTTCATCTTCATCCAAATGTTTTTAGAGGGAAGAGTCTAGAAATGCAAACACAAAAAGAATTTCCATCTCTCCCAGATGTTCTTGAAAGTGACTCCAGTGGAAAACCTATGAAACATTATTTGCTAAGTCAAACCAGCTCTAAATTCTGTCAGAGCTTATTATTGCAGGGTCTTTCAAATCCTGACTGTGTGATCCTTACTCTACTCTGGATTCTCTGTTATTCTTACACCTTCTCTTTCTAATTCCTCCCTGTTTATTGGTAGGGTCAATATGTTCTGCTTACTACTTCGTTAATATGTGCGGACACAGACTATCAAACCCATGCAGTATGTTTTGTGCTTGTTTTAGGATACAGCTGAAATCTGATGAAGTTCTAATGGAGAGGAAAAAAACCAGACTTCTAAAATGGAGCTTGGTCATTCTGAAATCTGTGCTGCAGTGCTGGACTTGTTCATTTTTAGGTACTGCTGGAGGAATTTCTCAGAGGAATTATATTTAATATCTTTGAATGTTGCTTTTACACATAACTATCAACTGTTTCTTCAGTAGCTGAATGCTCATGAGGAATATCTCAGTGCTGCAAATAGAGCCTGCTTCTGAAGGAGTTCTTTTCATTAACTGGAAAGGTCATGTATTTTTGGCCTTGGAAAAGGGAAAAAAGAAAAAGGAGAAAAAATTTACATACCCTAAAGGTACTTATACTTAGAAATGTATTTAGAACCTAGTGAGGTAAAATGTCTTGAATGATAAAATGTTGGCCAATTTTTAAAACAAACATTATCTTCTTGAAATGCTGTGCTCCCACAAAAAATTTTATGCACATATCTGAACGTACATTCTATTCTATGTAAGAATAGCTATTATTGAAGCAGGCTGAAATATTTTGTGTTTTTTATTACCATTTTATGAAACATGATTACTAAAAGATTGAGGTCAGTATTACTTCCTTACAGCAGTGTTTTCAGAAAACAGAATTTGTTCTAGAGAGAGAGCTGTAGAGCCAGATCATCAGCTACTTTACTTTTACTATGTAATCACAGGTACTGTTAAATTAAATTTCACAATGGCTGTCACCTGAGCTTCTCCCTTACATGCTGACTTTAAATTTCTTTATACAGATTTTAACTTGAGGGACAGTTTGAATTTATAGTCTCAGGCATAGAATTGCATAAAAATAATTTTCTAGGCTGATAGGTGAACTGCTAATGAATTGATTTTCATCAGTGTCCATGTACTTTGTAAAGGGTGAGAACTTACTTTAGGTCAAAGCAAAAAGTGCCTAAACTGAGTCTAATTAGAGGTTATGGATGCCCCCTCTCTGGAGGTACTGGACAATGCTCCCTCTCTGGAGGGCTGGACCCATGGCAGGGGAGTTAGAATCATAAAATCATAGAATAGTCTGGGTTGGAAGGGACCTCAAAGATCATCGAGTTCCAACCCCCCTGCCATAGGCAGGGACACGTCCCACTAGACCAGGCTGCCCAGTACCCTGTCCAGCCTGGTCTTGAACACCTCCAGAGAGGGGGCATCCACAACCTCCCTGGGCAACCTGTTCCAGTATTTCACCACCCTTACTGTAAAGAATTTCTTTCTTATGTCTAGTCTAAATGTATCCCCCTCTAGTTTATATCCACTGTTTCTAGTCCTCCCATCCGATATTATGTTAAAAATTCCGATCTTTAAGGTCCCTTCCAACCCAAACTATTCTATGATTCTAATTATCATGCTTGTACCAGGGATCAAAGTATCTGCATAGACAGATGAACTCTTCAAGTAACATGCAATAAGTTGTTAAACTGAGATGAATTGACTGCAAGTCTGATGATTTGTTCTTGTCCTAATTGACATGATCAAAATTGAGTGATTATTCTTAAAAGAACCCCATGGAAATTGCAAATAGGTTTTATGAAGTATTGATTCTTAGTGTAACTAGTTATCCTTGAGTATGACTGATAAAATGAAGCTGGGTACCAAATTTACCCCTTCAATATAGTGGAATTCTAAGATCTCCTATCTTAAGATTTGTAGGGGACAGGACAGGAGCTAAAGCCAGGTGAGAAACTGCAAGCAAGAGAGCTAAGGGTAGTAGTAAGAGTATCTAACAGAACATCTAGCAGTTTTTCACTTTTGTAGTCTCAACTCTCGCGTTACATTATTGGTCTCTTTGTTATCGTTTCTCATTGAGGAAATAATTTAAACTCTCTGGAACAAGGAACTCACATTTTATTTATAACTCTGGTGTCTCTGAGGCTATATAAATAGTGCTGTGATGGAGAATTCCATGTTTCCAAAGAAATAAACTTCTACTTGTCTGGATGCCCTTTGAGGTATCAAATCCTGTATCTGTCATTACCCCTTCCATTAGCTCTGCTTTCTTGGCACTGCTCTAGGACCTTCTGATATTGAAGACTTTTCATCTTTAGCGATAGAGTAGGAGTGGAGAGGAAACAAGGTTACATCTGAAAGCCCTTAATTCTCGTCTGAAGAAGAGGTAATTCTTCTGGGTCTAAAAAAGGAATTGGGTAGATAATTAATGCAACATGGCATAATGATTTGCTTCCAAAGAAAACCTTTGTCTGAGATGGATCAAACCAGTCAATAACTTTTCAAGCAGGGGACAAAAACACTCTTACAAAGCATGTTCACTTGGCCTTGCATAGGCCTATTACTCACAGGGCAAAACTATGAGGAACATTCTTCACTCCCACTTGTAATCCAGACCACCAACTTGTCAGTAGAACGATTCAGTGTTCAAATGGATGGTAAAATTCCATTGCAGCCTAAGCTGCTGTGTGTCAGGGTTTCCCTTAGGCCCTTCTTGTCCCCCTTCACATTCCACTCAACAGTTGTGTTTCCCATTAGGAAACCCACAAGAAGTAGGTTTAGGTTGTTAAACCAGCAAGGAGATTGAGTAGTGCAAAGTAGTGCAAGAGGAGGGACAAGAAAATCTGAAGCTAAGAAATAGTAGACAGGAGAGTCCTATATTGCTGTGACATTAATATTTTCTGAGACACGATCTATAAAAATGGCTTCTCTGTGCAATTCTAGAGCTTTGTGTATAAGATGTCTGATGGGAAGCAATGTGATCCCGTCATCTCCCTGAGAGAAACAGGTGATGAAGCTAAAATAAACTCAGGATTCAAGAGTCTTTATTCTTCTTACATACCTGTTTTGTTAGTTGATGTCACTTCTGTGAGGGTGTTTCAGAAGTGTCAATATGAATACGACACACTGAGAAGGAGGCTCCTGAATTAGACATATGCTAACTCCCTGAAACACTCTGGAGAGAAAAGCATATCTAGCAACTATATCCATAGAGGTCAGTGCAGTTTTTCAGTACTCAGATAAATGTGGAAACCAGCACTGTTCTCATGCTTGGATTTTGCTCTTACTCTTCAGAGCTTTAGTAGAAGGGGGCTTCATTTTAGTGGGAGAGAAATCCTGGTTGATGTTTTGGATCTAGCCAAATGCTGATGTAGAAGCTGTCTCGTCCACATCCCATGCCAATGTTGGATATTCTCTGGAGTTTGAATCTCTGGTTGGATTTTCTACTATTGCTGTAGTGGCCTAATATTCCTGTCAGAACTGATTTGCAAGTGACCCATAAACCTAACAAGCAACTAAAGCTGAAAAGATGCTCTGGGCAGTATTGTTCTCTTTAGTGATTCATTTTCTGAATCTGGTAAAGTTTCTGGATGCAACCTCCATTCAAGCTTAATAAAGAAATCAGGATATGTGGAGTAGTAGAGATTGGCTTATTAAGAAAAGCAGTTAATTGTTATAGAGTTGTTAATTGTTATGCAGCTGAGACTGTATTTGCCTTTATGGCATATATTCTTGGGTGTGGAGAGGGTATTTTTCAAAGGCTCTGAAAGAAGGATGTTAGAGGATCAGGTGTAGGATGTGCTGGCTATCTTGGCTATGCAGAGCAAGTCAACTGTTCTAGAATGACAAATGTTACTGTCAAAAAAATTTTATTTGAATTGATCAGCGGTCTTCGAAAACTTCCTCATGTTATACTGTCTATAAACTACATGCATGATTGAAATTAATAGTCTGTCTGCAGTTATACTTAATCACTTAAAACAGAGGTGAGGGAATATTCATTTACTGGTTTGTGTGTTCTATGAATTCCAGCCTCTAAGAACTTGAGTCCTCTGGACATATTTATCTTCGCTTATGGATTCAGACATTAGAGGTGAAGGATTCTTTGGCAGTTTTTTGAAAAACCATTCAGAAAATCTTTGTGCAAGTCAGTTTGAGAGAGCTGATGCTTACTGTGTAAAAAGAAACAGGATGTCTATAGATGAATTTTTCCACCAAGAAATGTCCATAAATGATGATGATAAATGTCCATAAATACATGATAGGAAGAAGAATAGTCTTCTGTTAAAGATATGACACTCAAATGTTGGAGGTTTGGCACAAGCTTTTTTCTTAAGTCTTTTAATGAATGTGCTGTTTTATGGCTTTGTGCCTTATCTTTCCATGATTAAAAGTGAAGGTGAGAACACTTGCTACTAAATGAAAGTATGTGAGATAATAAAATTTTCTGGAGATCATTTGTGCCATAGACATCAATGGTAGATAGATGTAATTATCATTACAAGTTTGATGTAAATTTGATGCCAATTACTTTAAAATAAAGATAATTTAAGCTATAAGTTAGTTATAGTAATGTTAATAATTTCTCTGCAATTGTGCACACCATTATCTTTTAGACTTTGGGGAAATGGGGAAAAAGACAATTCTGCCACTTTTTTTGATGGGTTGTGTAGATACAACAGAATAATATGAGATCTGATTAAGGAACTTCAATTAAAAACCCTGACAAAATCTGCAATTTGTCATGTTCCTAGCTCTAACCTGGTGAATTCTATTTTTTATAGTGACACTTGAACTGACAAGGGTGGCAAACACCTTGTTGGAGACTCAAGATTAAGCAATTACGTGAAAAAGAATATACTCACCATATTCAATAATTATTACAAAATCACACCACTTGTAATCCTGAGCACTACTAGATGACCCTCTATAGTCTGGGAGAACATTTTTAGCTTATTGATGTGAAAATATAAATCTATCATAATTTCATTTTCAGGGACATGAATATGCAGCATATGCAAGTGAGTTCTTGTATTCCCCTAGAAAAAAATGTAGTCTCAAAAGGCAGTTTCTCCTGCTTAGTAGACTAAGGGAAGTGGAAAATTCAGCATGACTTCTGTCTCTTTCTGTGCTTTATTCACTAAGTGTTACTTTAGCAGGGCTAATGCATCGTCTACAGAAGGATACCTTTTTATTTGAATGCTCCATTTATCTGCACTGATTTGGCATAATAATTTACATGAGCAGCAGCTGTATTTAGATTTGGTTGCCACTTAGACTATTCACATTTTTACCTCTGTTTCTGACTGCCAGTCCTCATTGTTTTCTACTTCTTGTAATCTCTTCATGAACAAATTACTGCCAGGCACATTGGGCTGCTAATTTCTAGCATGTTAACTGCTAGGTAGTAAATGTCCATATGCTCACTCTCAGAGTGTGATAAATCTGATGGTGCTTGCTCTTTAGTGAAAACAAAGAGTGATGTGTACACATTGACAGCTAATGGACAGTAGACAGAGGAGAGTTGCCTTTCCTTCTGGGAATTGGCTTACAAAGTCCTAGTTTTTGCTCTTTTCTAGCTTTCTTAGTGCATATAACTTTTTTCATTCACTCACACATGGAGTGAAACTAAACCGGTGTGATCCACGTGTTTTCAGGATCTTAGAATCTGCAGTGTATGAACAAAGTATAAGGGATGCTTTTGTGACTTGGGGTGTATATGACACCAAACAGTGTAGCAGGGACTTCACAGTGTTGTTTGGCTTCACCTCTGTTCTACCTTATTTTTCCCACAAAGCACATTTATTGTGAAAGGATTTTCATGGCATGTAGTGCTGGTCCCTTTGTCTTAAGTGAGTTGTCTGTTCTGAAACTTCACTTTTAAATGCAATCCTCCCCTCTGGCCTCTAACCTACCTGATCCTTCCACTTTTCCCCATGCTTGTGTGATCTCTCTGTGATGTGTTTGGAACACATTCGTTCCATGACTGATTTATCATGTCTTATTTACTTACAGAATGTACCGCCATCTGAAATAAATTTGTTTAAACCTATTCACAGAAGATCTTATGCAGAAATTAGTTGCACTGTATTGTTCTCTTGCTCCTTGTATCAGTGGGGATAGTACTCCCAGTGCCCAGAATGTTCTGTCATTAGTTCTTGTGAGTTGAACATGGTGAGAGGAAGCCTTAAAAAATGCTGCCTTACATGTTGAGTGCAAATGTAGAACTATTGCTAGGATCTTCCAGCCAACTAACCTCTCTTTGCATCTCTGAGAAACTGACCTGGACATTCATTTGTGCCTAGATCTCAAGTATATCCTCCAGGAAGGAGTGCAAGAAAATGCTTGTAACGTATGATCCTGTTTGAAAACTGCCTGAGTAGTAAGAAATGCCAATTGTGTTCTTACCTAGCATCTATTAGATCTTTTAGAAATTCCAAATAATAAATAGGCAATATGGTCATTATTCTTTAATGTAGATGTTGGAAAGGGCAGAGAAAGAAATGAGAGAAAGATGAAGAAATTCATATTGGGTAATAAAATGCAGGTGGAATAATAAGAAATGGGCAACACCGGAATTTGCCGTATCTGAAGGTATAATCGTTCCTGACTTATTTTCCCTATCTCTAGAAGCAGCCCCATTACAGCCTGAATTGTGTCATTAGAAATACTATTGATCGAGTTCTCATTAGCAGTCATTGGCACTCAACAGCCATTGTTGTATGAGTTATTTGTGCTGCTGAAACTGATAGTGATCATTGCCTTCTGATAACAAGAGCACATCTCCTTTTTGAATCTAGTTTGTTGATTGAGTTAGATTTATTCCATACTCTCCAAAGTTAGGAGTGAGCTATCCCACGCTTTAACATCCCTGGCTGTTTGAAGCCATTAAAGCATTACAAGCTGAGTCTAAGTTACCTTTGTCATCCCATGAGTAATAGCACTGCTTGAAGTCATTAGTGCCTCAGCCTTCCAAATATTAATTGGAGTTTGGTGAACAGACACCCAAATACCTGACAAGAAGTGTGATATAGAGGGGCAATTCATGGTCTCAAAGAACTTTGTTAAAGTAGAACCAGCAAGTATTGAGTCTGGCTCCAGAATGACATCAAGTCACTAAAGCAAAAATACCATATATAGTTTTAAAGCTACTACTAAGTATAATTCCTCTCTCTCTTCACTATTGCAGGATTACTTTTGTAAGCTTTTGGCAATCAGTCTAATAATGAGTAGGATTCTGATTTAGCAAGATCAGCTAAAGATTACTTTAAAGTACCCACCATCTTTTGTTCCTTCTAAAAAAAGCTGAAACAGGAGTAGGTTTTTAATGACCATTCTCACATGCTTTATTTGAAGTAGAAGGATAAGTTCTGTTACAGCAATATTCATACAAAAATGCAGCACTACTTTTCTCTGGTTTGGTTCTAGTAACTTTTACAGATGAGAAATTAACTACAATGTCTATTGTGCAAGAAAGGTTTCTTGTAAACTCCACTGCTATGTGACTACTTAAGGCTTTAGTCACGCTGTTAAAAAGCCAAGGAGAAGGGTATAGATTGAACTTTCCATCAAATAGTCTCTGGAGACACAAGCAGGTGACATTCAGTCTTAAAGAAGGCTCTATTTGGAGGTGGAAGTACTGCCACATATAACTTGAGGCAGTACTTCTGCAAAATCAGGGCTCCTGAAGCAAATGAAGCTTACTTTTGTTCTCATTGATGAAGCTGTGCACTGGATGATGAAGACAGAAAGGTATAGCCTCAGTTGATTCAACCTCTAATAATGCTATTAACTTCTAATCAGGCCTTATTAGCACTAGCTCAGGTTCTCTTTTAAAAATTGGTTTTCTATCTGTCTTGAACTAATTGATCTTGCTTGCAATGGTAGTGTATAGAGACAAACCAAGAATGCTGATCCATTGCATTACACATTGAAAACGTAGACTAGAATATGAATAGGTGGAGTAGTAATGAAATCCCAGCAGACTGATGTATTATACTTGTGTTGTCACTTTTCTTTAAAAGCTTAGGAAAAGTTACTTGTTTTAAAAGAGGGGGAGAATGCATGGAAAGAAAAGGGAAAGACAAGAGGGTCAAGGAAGAGATGCAACTGCAATTTCGGAACAAAATAGTAGGTAAGAAAAAAAGACCTTGCTTTGTACATTGTATCCATCTTGGATGTCATAGCTTATGTGCAAGGAGGGAAATGAGGCATGAAGTATCATTTTCTCATAAATATTTTATCCCTCCTGCTCTTTTGACATCTCAATATGACCCAGAACAGCTTTCCAGCTTTCATCTACATGTGTCTGCATAGACTCAGGAAATCATCTCCATGAAAAATACACCAAGTCTTTGTCGACTGAGCAATAGTGCCATTGTTTTATGTGAGCTTAAAGTGTCCTTAAAGTCGATTAGGCATCACATGTGGGCTATGACACTGCATCTCAAATGACACACAGCATCATGGTAGCCAGAAGGTAATAGCAGGGTTGAAAAGGTTAGTGTAGTTAGCTTGGTGCACATAGGAAAGACCTTGTAAGACTGTTACAGAGTGTAGCAATTAAACCATTACACCAAAACTAGGAATGGAGGAAAAAAAAAAAGTGATTTGTGTTACTCCTTAACAGAACGTGCTGAATTACCTTAACAAAACCCAATACAGAAAGTTGAAAGAATAATTTATAGTTAGAGGTGTAATTCTTTTCAGATGTGTTCAGTATGGATAATTTTAGTTCATCAACTGCATCAACAAAAATAAAAAGCCAAGCTACAACTTGCAAGCAGATACTAATTCCTCAATTGTTCATGCAATGTAGAACATAATTTGAAGTGATTATGAAATTAATGCCTTAATACCAAAAATGCTTTGGAGAGAAGCAAATCAGATAAATGTGCATAAAAAGAACTAGCTGTATACATAATTTGTGAAGCTTTGTTTTATTCTCACTCGGAGGGAAAGATTATAGCTTAAGTAAGGAGAAATTTTAAAGAAAGTGTCAATAATACTGTGTGCAAAGCTGAAATGAAACAAAGCATGGAGCTTCAGCAAAGCCAACCCATAGAGACTGCTTTGTAATTGAATGGTACAGAAAGAGTATGGCCTATATTTGGGAAAGCAACATTTGCTTATGTGAGTAAGGAAGAATTTCTGGCTTTATGAGCATAGATTCTGGATAAAGGTGAGTGTGTGAAAGGCAAGATACTCAAAGCCTCAAAACAGGCAGGTGGTAGAACAGAATGTTTTACCGTGAATCTGAAGACATTATACTGAATGATGAGAACTGGAAAATTGTCAAATTATTGAGACTTGGTGCTTTGTTTTTTTCTATCTGCTTGCCTCCTTTATTGTGGTCAGCAGATTGTGAACTTAGCCTCCACTGTCCTCGTGTGCAGCCCAGAGCCTGAATTTACCTTTCCCACATTGTACCAACTTGAAATGTTTTCTCTGTTTTAGTGAGAAACCTGTTTTCTAAAATTATTGTGGATTTCATTGCTTGCTATCACCACTGCCAGAAGAAAAACCAGCTTCTTTCTGGATTTCCTCCCCACCTTATTTTCATTACTATCATAGTACAGAAAAATTATCCTCATGCACACCCTCAAGCAAGAGATTTCATTCTGAATTCCTATCCCTGTACTCATTTATTTCCATCTTCACACTTAAAAATCAAGAAGTAGCAGAAGCAGGAATACGATGCCAAAGTTTATATTGATCCAGCAAATGTATTACCATTATCTGTTGCATAGATGTGTTGAAAGATAGATAATTACTTGAAAGCCATTCCATTTAAATCTACTCAGAAAATATCACTGAGAACCATTAGATTGTTTAGCCATTACCCAAGAGAAAAGAGCTATAACTCTCAGTGCAGGAAATGTGGTGCCAGCTCTCATGATTTTGTCAGGACTCTTATGTAAATTTGCTAAAGTTTGCAGGTGGTAGAATCAACTATAATTTAATTTTTTTGTCAAAATCTGTAAGGCCTCCGAGTTCCATAAAATAGCTTTAACAAGTGATGTACATATTACCTCATGAAAACTCCTTTTCTCATGCCAAGAATAGCCAAAAGGTAAACAAAAATTCTAAATTAAATGAGATTTTTATTAGTGTCTCTTTGGAGATGGATTCTTGTTTTTACCCTGTGGTAAATTTGGTAAACTTACTGCTTCTTAAATCTGTATAAGTTTTTGTTTTCTTCCATATAGCTATCCCAAAATTTCAGAGAAAAAGTCCAAAAAGTGAATCAGTTTTTGTCGTTATATTGATAACTATAATAAAAAACTGTACTTATATTTCCGTCCCTGCTGTCCACTCCTTTCTTTCATCCAGAATCTTGAACAACTGAAATGTCCAAGTTCTATCTTGTTATACCTCCTATTAAGGTTATAATTTAGATTCAGAACACAATAGTAGTGTTAAGTGAAGGACCTGATACTTGTATCAGATGAGGATAATGTCACCAACTGCAGTGAAGTCAGTCCCAAGAATGTCAAAATGGACAAAGGAAAAATAACTACTTGTTACCAAACCTACAGTGTTCAAGTAGCTGCTATTCAAATTTATTACTGTGCTATAGCCTTCATTAATGCTCTTGCTGGAGGCACCTGCCCCTGATTAAGAACTGATGGAGTGATTAAGGTGCTTTGGATCAAATCAGCCATGTTTATTGAACAGTTTCTGCTGGTGGATTTTAGGTGAATTAAGGTGAGTTTGTAAAGGCTGTGCAGAGAAATGCAGGTAGAGATAATGATGCCATTTGAACTAGAAGGACATCTTTACCACACTTTTAGGTGCATATGGCTTTGTGATGTGTCCCCCCTCTCCCTCTTTTTTCCTTCACTTTGAGTATACTACAAAACACAGGCAAGAGTAAAATTAGCCTCTGAAACATTAAGCAGCACAGTGCCACACAGGTGCCAGGACTGGCCAGAGGCACGTGGCATGGCTTGAAACAGTTGGCCATGAAACAAAGTAGTAAATTGACCATCTGTCTGAGCTTGGCATAAGTGATATAGCAGGGAACATCAGCCGAATGTCAGCATTGCTATTTAAAATTGCTTACTATATTAACATTTTTAAAACTTAATGGCCGCAGCTCATCACTGTTTCTATCTCCTCTCTCCTTTTCCAGAGTTATCCTTGATGCAAGGAAATGGATTTTTACACTGTAATTGAGTTGCAGAGTGAGGGCCAGGTACACTTGAAAGCATATTGTTGAGCAATCTTGTGTCCTTGTGGCCAAGAAGGCCAATGGCATCCTGGTGTGTTAGAAAGGGCGCAGTCAGTTGATTGAGAGAGGTTCTCTTCCCTCTCTACTATGCCCTGGTGAGACCACATCTGGAATATTGTGTCAAGTTCTAGGGCCCTCAGTTCAAGAAGGAGAGAATCCAGTAGAGAGCCACAAAGATAATTAGGGGATTGGAGAATCTTCCTTATGAGGAAAGACTGAAGGACCTGGATCTCTTTAGCTTGGAGGAGACTGAGGAGTGACCTCATTAATGTTTAGAAATATGTAATGGTTGAGTGTCAGGAAGATGGAGCCAGGCTCTTCTCAGTGACATCCAATAGTAGGACAAGGGGCAATGGGTGCAAGCAGGAACACAGGAAGTTTCACAGAAATACAAGAAAAAACTTTTCCACAGTGAGTGTGACAGAACAGTGGCACAGGCTGCCCAGAGAGGTTGTGGAGTCTGCTTCTCTGGAGACATTAAAAACCCACTTGGATTGGTTCCTGTGTGGCCTGATCTTGGTGTTATTGCTCCAGCAGGGGGATTGGACTAGATGATCCCTTGAGGTCCCTTCCAATCCCTGATCTTCTGTGATTCTGTGAACCTGATCTGGTGAAAGATGTCCCTGCCTGTGACAGGGGTATTGGACTTTAAGGGTCTCTTTTAACTCAAATGATCCTATGATCTGTAGATAGCATTGAACACGCTGTCATAACATGGGAAGTGCAAGAGGTCTTTGTGCCAAAAAGTTTGAAATGAGACAATGATCTCGTAGCCTCTTCTGACAGCATTAGAATTTAATGTTCCTCCCTCCTACCCTTTTGAATTGTTGAAGGCCAAGAGACAATAGGAGATAGTTTATTCATTTTCTGTTATAAGGGCTGAAAATGATACAATTTCCTTACTGGGAAATCCGTTTATCCTCATTCTAGGAGCCAGCCTGGTATTACTGTTCCTCTAATTTCACTTCCTTTTCCATGTATCATAATAGTTGTGTCTAGTTGAGTCTGAGTCTTTCTTGTAAACTTCTTCTTGTAAACTCTGGTAAACTCCTCCTTAATGCAACATGTCTTGAGACAGAAACTGACCCATCTGAGAACATCTCTCCCAAGAAACAAACCTTACTGTAGGTGGGTATGAAGGAGTTGTAACTAGGGGAAATGGTGAACTACCCATCACATGGAAAATGGGGACATAAAAGATGAGTGTCATGAAGGGCTTCCTTTATAATGAGCTTTATTTTATTTTACACTAGCCTCTTTGTAGGCTTGACAAGGCAGACTGGAGTGTTCATGAGACCTAACAAAAATAAGAAGACCAGAAACTACTGAAATGATAAATCTCTCAGGCTGTATAAGTTCCTAATTTTCTGCGGCTTGCAACTGAAACCTTTTGAGCAGCTTTCTGACCATCAACTCATCAATCTTCACAACATATAAGAGATTTTTCCTGCCTCAGGCTGTTTCTGTTTATATCCCAATAATGGTGTACACCCTGCTGTCTATATGCAGCAAGCACCTGTCTATATATAAACTTTACAATTTGGGTTGTATCAGTCATCCTTGCTGTTAGGCTGTTTTCAGTGCCTTTCAGGATTAAGTTCAAAGCACTTGAAGTTCAAGTACACTTTAGAACGTATCACAGGAAATAGGAAAGATGATCATGTGAGTCGTGAGTTTATCACTAATTCATCCTTCAGAGAAAGGATGAATTTGGACTGTCAATCTTTCCCCTGTCCTTTTTTCTAGCTCTGCTTAGGTTACCATACTTCTAGTCTCCTATTGCTTTGATTAGGATTAACAACCCTTAGGGCTCGGTATTTGTGGCTGGAAGAATGCTATTGTTTGTAATACACTTACAGTGCAAGTGGCTTCTTTGTTGTTGTGCCTTTGATTGATTAGTGGAGTTTGTCCAAGTAATTTTCCCTCTTAATATGTGCACTTTTCTTCACTACCACAAAGTTGGTGTGAAGATTAACTAATTAATCTCAAGAGATTCTTCAATGAAAGGAATGCCTTACCGAGCAACAGCATAAAATATAAGCAATATGTATGAACACAGCTCATTCCAGAACTCTGCAAAGCTGGGTGTTCTTTCCTCTGGGCAAGGAAGACTGTAAGTCAATTTAAGAAAAAAGTAGATTTTTTTTTTTCCCTGTTCAGTACAATGCAGAACATCTGTTGTGAAAGAACAGATGATTAATAATTGAAACTAGAGTGCACTGTCCAAAATAGACTGCCTATAGTACTACATCTTTCCTAATGTTTTATCTATGTTTCTCTATTTTTTTCAGAGCATAGTCATCAAATGCAATCATTGTTACGAGTTAGATTTTATTTTAGAATGGAAGTTTCTACTGTGTTTTACTGAAGTCTTAAGGAATGGATTTTCAGTCTGTTTTCAGTGATAGAGCTTTTTATGTCGAATGTATGTAGAAGAAGAGAAAGTGATGTGTAATAATAACGGAACAGGAATAGAAAAATTTGATATTCGGCTACTAAATTACACCCAAATTGGCTGTGGAATGAAGAGATCAGTATCTAGAAACTGATTTGAAGGATATTCAAAAAAATGCCAAGCTTAAACTTTTCATGGTCCTTCCCCCAGAACTGATTGCTCTGGAGCTAATGTTTATGCGTGTGATTAGGAGCTGAGCCTGACATTCTATTTTCAGCACTGCTACAGGATCTCAGCAGGTGAAACCAACCTTGGTGCTTTGGTCTCATACAGCACTTCCAGCTTTAAAAGCTCTTGCTAAGTTAAGTTGGGTCTTTAAGTTAGAAGGAGTGTAAATATGGAGGCATTCTTGATTGTTTTAAAACTGACATTATAACTCCAGTTATGTAAGATTAAGACTGAATGGCAATTAAACTGTTTCAGATTGGATAGTCCCAAAGAGTTTAAATATTTTCATGCTTAAAGATATTTAAAATTTGACAGGACGAGTCCCTGAGCATCTGTTTGTACCTTTGAAGCTGGAACAGTGTGGAGCAATTTGGAATAAAAGACCACAAGAAATCTATACCTAACTAAATGAAATAAATTTTGAAAACCAGGCTTCATGAGACTCTGAGCAATCTGATCTAGTGCAGGATGTCCCTGCTCACTGCATGGGATTTGGACTAGATACCCTTTGAAAGTCCCTTCCAACTCTATGATTCTATAAATATTTTTATAATTCTAGATGAAGGAAAAATATCTCTGAAACATCATGCAGTAATCTATGAAATCTTATTAATGAAATGTTTTCTTTATTGTTTTTAGTATTGCTTTTCATTTCTGCATAAGACTGCATTTGCAGTCCTCAATAAAACATCAGATGCGTTAACTCCAGTAAGGATGAAATGTAGGATCTTTGATTTCATTTATTTCTTGAGTAATGAAAATAAAAACTGTACTTTAAAAAGCTAAAATTAAAAAAGTGCTACTGATCTTCACGGACTGCTTTCTCCTCATCTCATATTTTTTAGCCCCTTTAGTTAAAAATCATTGCCTCAACGTCCTGGTTTCAGCTAGGGTGGATTTTTTTTTTTTTCCATTGGTTGTTGTGTTTCAGATTTGATATGAAAGGAATGTTAACATTCCATATTATCAGCATCACAATGTTGTTTATTTTTTCCAAGGATTCTTTTCAGCTTCCTGTAGAAGCTGACAAGGACCATAGGCAGAATGATAGAATGGCCCATGGAATATTCAGTGCCATAGAGGATGTGCTTGGTATATAAATGTGATTAGCTGGGGGACAGGTACTTGCTGTCACTGCTCAGGACTGTGCCAAATCACTAGGTAGTGAGTGAGACTTGTGTCTTCTATATTCTATCACTGTAATTGTTGTTATTTTTCCTTTTCTATTCTCATTGTATTAAGCTGTTCTAACTCATGAGGTTGTTTTTTCACTTTCCTCTTTTCCACCCTCTTCTCCCTGCCCTTCTGCGGGAAAGGGATGAAATGTGCAAGTGGTTGTGTGGTCCTAGCTGCTAGCTGGGGTTAAACCACAACACAAAACAAAGACATAGGTCTTAAGAATTCACTGTGAAGGTCAATGTTTCTCTCTGTTGACCTTCAGCAGCATACAGAAACCCTGACGATGTGGCGGCTTAGTCACCTTTAATGGAAAAAAGAAGTAGTTGAATCTTTTCAGGTCTGATCCAAGGTGAGGCACTTTTGAGAATGAGGCTTTTGCCAAAGCTCAGCCACGGAGAGAAAAGGCTGTAGGTAGCAACCTGTCCCCTTGATGAATGTCCCCATGCTGATGATCTGCAAGTAGCGAACCAGGCTGTGTGTGGGTGCACTGCCCTCTTTTGGATTTTGATAGAAATAGGATCAAGCTCCAACACACTTGATGCTTCAGGTGTTTTCTGAACTGAGGATAGAGCAAAGATCGGTTGTTATTCTACACTGTTCTGTCTTCTCCTCCACACCTCTGGATTTTATTACCTCTCCATTCATATCAAATAGAATTAGCAGACAGAAAAAATGGATTGCATCTGTACGGATGTCTCAGCTTCATATTTGAGTTTCTTGAGTCTATATTGCATTGACCCTACCCTATATTTGGGACTTTGGTGGTAAAAAAATTTTCAGATATTGTCTACAAATCACATTAAGCTGGGATTAGTCAAAACAGAGAAAGCCGAGCAACAATTACAACCCTTGTTTATTTATACCATTAATACGTTAATACTGATTTGGGTTTGCTGTATTCAAGATAGAGGAGGTCACTAGTACTTATTTACTGGCATTCAGACAACAGGGACAAATTATTGGAAATATTGTTCTCTTGCTTCCATGCTTGAAGAACAAATGTGAAAGTGCCAGATCACTATTAAGATTATCACTGAAAACCATAATAGTATTTATAATTCTGGAAGTCTTCCTAAAGATAAAAAAAGGAAGTTTTATTGAAGTTAAGTGTTTAGAAGTTAAAAGAATTAAAGATTTTTCCTTTTAGTTTATTGCAAAATAGAAATTATTTTAATCAATATGGTAAGGCAGAAGAGTGAGCAGCAACAACTTCTCATTCAGCAGATTTCTTTTAATGAACAGATTTTTGGAAGTGACCATTTACATTCTTGTCTGGAACTTGGGTAGGAGAGGAGTATTATACAGTGTTTCTTTTATTTTTTTTCATGTTTTTTCATGTTGCTGATACATACATTCACTTTTTTTGTCTGGTAATTCCCACAGATAATAAAAAAATAGACCTTTCATTGACTGCTTTGTTTTGTGGTCACTTTTGGTCTATAATGAACTTCTTCACTAATACAGAACAAGTAAATGGATTCTTTTTTCCAGCCACTAGCCAGCTTTTTATTTCAAACCACATTCATCATGATGCCAAATGCAATTCTCAACAGTTCTTTTATTAAGAATGCTGTGCAGTCCCAGCTTTCAAAAATATTGGCAGCTGAAAATTTTTCTCTCTTAAAAGATAGTCCTTTGTGGTCTAGTATTCTACTGACAAGAGTCAGTCTTACAACTCAATGAGCACTAAATAATTCATGTGTACAAACAGGATGAAATACCAATCTGAACCTTGCAGTGCCTCTTACCTTTGAACAGCCAAGATATGAGGAAGATGGTAGTATCTTACCAGTTGTGGACCTCTTCTGTGTTTTTGGGGGAAATACTGCTGGAGTTTCCACTGTTCAGATCTGGACTGAGTTTGAATCTGAATTATACTATATAGTATATATATACTTTTATTTGGGGGAAGATTTGGAGTGTGTTATGCTCTGTATCAGCAAGGTGCAGACTCGTTTAATGAATTTGAGCTATGTGTCTTTGTATTCTCCTTCTATGAATGCGAATCTTAAGTCACTAAGTTACAGCTGCAAAATAACTTGTCCCCGGACCTTTTTCTTATATTAGTCATTTGTACTTATTTTTGAGACCGTTCCAAACCAGGTCATTGTTCAAAAGTGGTGTTATTTTTTTCTTCAGTGTTGAATTTTTATTTCTGACACTGAAGTCTTTTCTTTCCCTACAAAATTACTGCTCTTTCTGAGTTAACAAGAACTTCTGGCAATAAACCACTTCACAGTGTCTTGATTGAATTATTGGTGTATTATTTTAATGGTGTCTTAATGAAAATTGCTCAGCGACTAACCTTGTCTTTTAGTTGGCATTAGAGACAGCTACAAATCTAGCTCCAGCTCATTTCTTGTTTTCATTTTGGTGCTAATATTGTTAGCCAATTTCTTTAAATAAGAAACTAGGGCCAAATTTTGGTAGCAATACTCATGAGTGCAGTTACAGCAGTTGGTGTTAACCCATCAGTAAAGCCTGTTAAACTGCAAAGGCTTAAGTCTCCTCTTCTGTGTTAATATCCAAATTAATGCTTGAGTTATTTCTTTTGGTAATTTTGTCCCTAATTTATTTGCATTTCCAGCCACTCACTGCTTCCAGCAACTCAGTTCTGTGAAAAGAATTGGTCTAATTAATGCTACAGTACTGTTGCATTTATCTCAGAATGCCATGGCCAAAGCAGTTCCTTTCTTTGGCTTGTTCATTGTATTTATTATTCCTCGCCTTGGAAAAGATTAAGAAGTGAGATTGTTTTATTTGCTGAGAGAGAGCACATTGCTTTGAAATGCATGTGTGATTTGCTGAATCTATAGAGTCAGATTCTTTTTCCTCTTCCTCGTTCCACATGGATCACCATTGTAGAATCTATGCATGAAGTAGGCAATAGATGAGAAGATAAAGGTTCTTTCAGTAGATTTTACTTGATTTGTATTTCATGCCTGCTTTGGGTCAGGTGATATGATTCTAATCTCTTGACACATCAAATCTTAAGGAATGAACCACTGAATCTATAAAACAGGGTTTTTTTTGAGAGTTTGTATTTCACGGATACTATGCTATTTCCTACAAAATGTTAGAGAAAAGTTGGTCCAAGTGGAGGTGCATGGAACTAAAGACTGAGAACTCTTCTGCAATCTGGTATTCAGGATAGTTGTATAAGAATCACAATTCCATGTGCAGAAACAGAACCAGAATCCTCTTGTGAGTCATTCTTGGGTTTCTTAGTGAGGGCAGCAAAAAATCCACATAATCATCAAGGGCAATCTGCCATCAGCAGAGTTAGCACCCAAAAAAAGGGTGATAAAATTATGGACTGTTGAGGTCTGTAATTATGTTTTGTGTTCATTTGTCACTTTTAGGAAAAGCAAATAAAGTTTCTCCCTGTTCAGGGAGAGGATGATTAATGTGTGCCTTGCATTTGGTTGCAAAAGCCTGTGTCGATTTTATTGACTTTTTGTACAGAGAAAAACCCCAATCCATCTGAAGCATCAGAAATGCAGCATGTGCTTGCTGTGCCTAGTGTGAGTAAGCAGTTTCTGATCACTGCTTAGCACTGATCTGAGCACACAACAATTACTTTTTGCTGGGAGAAGCAGACTCTTGGCTTAAACTCACTCTTTCTTTTTGTTTAACAGAAAGACAACAGAGGCACTCTAAGGTTCATATCCCTTTAGGGTGGGCTTCTGCTGGAAGTGAGAGGCAGGTATTTATGCCTCTATTCCACTGTTAATAGTTTTTTTTTTAAGGGTAGAATCAGAAGCAGTTTACAAACTGTCAGGATGAAAATGATGGGTCCAGTTCTTCACGTAACAATTTGCTAAATCAGCCAACCCAAACTGATAGGGTTATTGTTCATCATTTCCAGTCTCCAGTCACGTATGTAAAAACAACCATGATAAATTAGACTGAATGTTAACCCATCCCACTCTGAGAAGGACGTGTCAAACCAGAGCAAATATATATATTATTTTCCTATGTATTTTCCCAGAATACAGCAAACCATGGTTCAGATTCCTGAGCCAACAGTCGTCGTTTTAAGTTGGTAGATTTTTAAATTTTGATGAACATTATCATTTTTCCTATTAATGTATTTTGACATCTGCAGCAAGCTATAAGAAGGAGTTCTGTTGTTTAACCAGATAAAAGAAACAGCCTCACCTCTATTTTGTGCTTCACTTTTGATAATTTTGATGGTCATTAATTTTGAGTTATGAAAGAATGAATAATTGTTCTCTAAGCATTTCCAGGCCATTGATAGTTTTGTTGACTTTGGTCACATTGCCTCCTATTTGTCTCTTTCAGAGACTGAATAGTTTATTTGCTGCTTGTATGGGAAAAGTTTTGTAGTTTTCTTCAATTTCTTCAAGAAGAAATCTTCAATTTCTTCTTGTAAATATTCTGTTTTCTGCTGTAACTTTTTTTTGTTTCGCATTTTGATTTTTAAGATGGAGAATAACACCCAGTGTTAAAGACGTCAGAGTACTTTGCAGTGGGCTAATATTATTTACTATGTGGTTAATTTCTTTCATAATAATTCCTACAGCTGTAATGGAAGCTTTTTTATAGGGTCTGGTAGGATGGATAATGTTCCTTACCTACCCAAGCTATTCTATGATTCTGTTATCTGAGAACTGACTGTTTCCACAGACCTCTTCACTGAAACCCCCAGACTCTACTCCTGAAGGAATGGCTCTGCTTAGAGCCTATAATTCTGTCTGTTCCTCCGGGATTGCTTTTCACCAAATGTATTTTCCTTCATACATCATCACTGAGTTTCACCTATCCACCTGCTCAAGTACTCAGTATTGTGAAATCCTATTACAGATCTTCATAGCTGGTTTTTGTTCTCTTATTTCTGAATACCTTACTGCCATTAGCAACTTCATCACCTTTCTTTCTGTCCTGCTTTACAGATCATCAATGAATAAACTACACAGCATGAAGTATCAAGAAAATTCCAAATGAGCACTTCTTTCCTTTATGGAAGCTAAAAGATTTTTTTTTCTCCTACCTTTGATCTGATCTTCTAACCATAAATTAGTCCATGGAAAGGATTTTTTTCCTGTGACTATTTCAGATCTTTTGATGAAGGAGCCCCTCACAAATCCTATTAGACTTTATTGTCTAGATTGTCTTTCCCTACAGGGTTTAAGGTCTGATTTTCATGTGCAAAAGCTGTGTTGATTCCTTGATGATATACAGAATATGCTTATCCAGAAAGCTGTGTTAGTTGGGGAAACAGTGATGTGTTGCATTAAGCACCATAGAAACAGCAAGAAAATTGCTCCTTTGAGAAGCTCACTCTTAAGGAAATCCAGCACACTTTCAACAGTGAAGTCAGAAATCATAGTTTCTTTCTCACCCATTTTCTTAGATATTCTTAGGCATTTAAGTTTGACTTCTAAATTTAGATTTACTTTTTTTTACGATTTATTTTTCATGCTTTTTCAACATATCAGTGTCCATTTTTATTTTCTATATAGACAACTGCATCAACTCCATGTGTAAAAGACTACTTTAAAGCAGAAAGTAGCTTTGTTTATTTTGAAGAAAGCTCTCAAATCTATTTTTTCTGTATTTCATATGCGGCAACAATAAAAGCTTTCCCTCTTTTCTGATTTGGCATCAAATCAGGGTATCTGATTTGGCATCTTTGTCAACAAAACTAAGCTGTCATGGCTACAACTACATTAGCACATAGCTCATGGAAGTGGCTTGTAGAATGAAATTGCTGATGCTGAGATGACATTTATCTGCAGTATGGGCATTTTGTAGGGAGAGTCTGACTTCAGTATCAACCTGATTCTCAAAGCTAGATGTCCAGTGGTGGGTGGAGCAACATCATATGCAGTCCTGAAATATATATTCTAGTTTTGTTTCCTTGAAAGGGAATTCAATTCCTGTGCTCCAAGATAACTGTGGCATGATTCAAAACAAAATATGTATGATCTTACTGAGAGATTTTTCCCCCAAATATGGAGGATTCATCTCAAAAGTACATCCTAGTCTGATCACTAAGACTTATATAGATACACACAATATTTTGCTCTCATTTTATTGTATTTCTTCATACAGTTACAGATTTCTGCTTCTTATCTAATGAATGCTATGTTTTGAGGTTATAAGGCAGATTCTTTGCATGCAAGTATGTTGCAATTAAATTTGTGTTTCTTGTCTTGAGAAGAAGTGCTGACTGTGATATGAACAATGACTACTAAGTCCATTCTAGCTTGTTTCATTTAAAGCAGCAGTGCAAAAAGATGCCATGTTACAACAGTGGAGCAGACAACTAGCCCCAGTCCTGAAAGTTGGTCTCATAGTTAACAGTACAATCAGTGGCTGGAGAGTCATTTGTCACCTTTCTTCCCTTATTCTTTATGCCTTTGTATAAACCTGCAATGGTTCTGCACAGCTCTGCCACATCTAAGCCACTATTGCTACTGGCAAATGTCACAAAAATGATGTGACCTAAAACACTTCGTATGTACAGAAGGGCTGGTTATCACAGTGCAGCAGCTAAAGCTTCTGGAGACTGCAGGTACCTGAAAACACAGCAGTAATGGCCCAAGGTGGTAGTTAGCAGATTAAAGCCAAAGTCAGCAGCCTGTTCAGGCACTTAACTTTTATTGATTGCAAGAGGAATTAGGTGCTTCAATGCCTCAACAGCTTGTCCCTCAATTCCCTTTCTAAGAAATGGAGATAAGACCATTTTCACACTTCAGAGGAGTGGTCTGACAGAAAATGTGTTAAGGTGGTGATGTGCTTGGGTATGACAGTGAGGAGGGTCAGATGAGTTCCTTGTGCAGGTAGAAGGAAATATGTGAGACTAGAGTGGATCTTGATTAACAGCTTGCCTTAGAGGCACAATCCAAAGTCAATGGCAAGACTCTTATTAACTTCAGTGAGCTTGGATCAAGCCCATTGATTTGTGCTTATTTCTGCTCTAGTTGCTATAGTCCAAATTAATGCTGTGCTGTGATATTTTCAAATACCAATATAAATAAAACCCACTCAAGAAGGAAGTAATAAAAATAGGAAAATTGTAATGCCTGAATCATGGTACTGAATTGAGAAACATTAGCCATAGAAATATTGTCCCAGAACTTCCACTGGTAAGAAAAAAGGACTGACTGATAAATATCACAGTTTAATTTTTGGCTTCAGAAGCTGTATAGTCTACATAGTGACAGTAGATGATCTATGTATTGACGTTTTGTTTATTAATGCTGTCTTTGTAGGTTCTATAATGCAGTCTTCAGTTTAGAAATCCCATGAGGGGTGTACTAGATGTATTTGAAAGTGTTAAATGAAAATAACATTTTTTTTTCCAATAATGCATGTTTTTTAACACAAGATTTCAATCACAAGACTTTATGCTACAATGGGAATGTTTGAGATACAGTGTGTTAATAAAACTGGTCTAAGATCACTTGAGATATTAAAGTTCAGGGATTCTGAAGAACCCCAGCCTTCCAAATCCCTGGTCAAATTATTATGCTATCCAGGAGTTTGCTAGAGATAAAAACCTTACCAGTTTCCCAATCACAAAGGACATTTCTTTTGTAGATTGTATGTGTATTTACACCTTCATGTATAAATAATTCCTTAGTATATGATATCTATCGAGACTTACAGTGCTCCGTAATTCATAGGTAGTGAGTGAAGTTATATCTACCTCTGCCTGCCTAAATGAAAGGAAGAGAAGGAAATGGAGTGTGTGATTGTTGCAGTGCTTAAACTCAATAGCAATTTGCTCTGAGAAATGCCAGATGTGTATCCTTTCTTTTCAGAGTTCTCTAAGAACAGATCATTGTTTACCATTTGCAAAGCAGAAGCAGTACCAGTACTTTAAAAGTAAATAATAGAAGCCAATGCTATGAGGCTTTAATACCTTTCCAGGCAAATATTCATTAGAGCTTTTCATGTTTGTCATTCATCATGCCTCATTCACAGTTGTTAGGGGTATCACATTGTTGCTTGCTGAATTACTAGAATGATCTCTTTCTACTGTTCAAACCTGTACATCTTCTCATGCAGAAATAAAGGAGTATCTTGTTCACAGTTGTTAGTTAGCAGTGCAGATCAATTAATACCATAGTTAATGGTGAGAAGTAGCTACTACAACTACAAGCCTTTCTGTTACTCCTGAGTTAACAATCCTGGACAAAGCTAGAAAACAATTCCGTTGTGTGAAGATGATTTTTGATGCACTATTGAATCTATAATTCATAGAACCAAAGAAACCAGAGATGGAAAGAACCCAGCACATTATCAAATGTGTTCTCCTGCCAAAGCAAGATTGCTCTTCTAGGCAGCCAGGTTATAACATTTCAGGCAATGAAACTGCCATCTTCTCTGAAAATTCTGCCAGGGTCTAACAAAGCTCACCATTAGAGATCATCCTCTGTGTGACTTTCTTTTTTATCCTAACACCTAACTTTTTGTCTGCCACTCCAAAAAATCATTCATTGAGATGCTAGAAGCAGTTTGGTAACTTAAGTTGACACTGTTACAAATGTCAGATTTGATTTTTCTGATAATCTAAGCATAGCTACATTTAAGTCTGTTTTAATTAGTGGCAAAGTCATTCTACCTGTTGGACCTTATATTGTGTTTATATGCATAGGTGAAATGTACTGTTTTCCTTTCTGAAGGATTGGCTGTACTTAGGCTTCCTATTACATAAAAACATTTAGAAGCAGATGTACTTAATAACCTTAGTAGAAATTCCTAGCTGCTATATTATTTTTTCATCTGACTCCTCTTCACCAATGAATTTTCATCTTTTCTTTCCTTACAGATTATGCTGCTGACTGATCCAGAAGTTGAGAGCAGCTTATTAATCAGTTCTGATGAAGGGGCCACCTATCAAAAATACCGTCTGAACTTCTACATCCATAGTCTGCTCTTCCACCCCAAGCAGGAAGATTGGATTTTAGCATATAGCCAAGATCAGAAGGTGAGTATTTTGGCAGCATTTCATTTGTTTGCTTAGGAACGAGATAGTGTTTCTCCATCTTTCTATGTAACTGCTTCAGAGCATACAGGAAGTGCTCTGAGTCTTTGGAAATGGCATTTCCAAGCAAAAAACATGGAGTAAGCCTTAATATAAAGGGTGAAGTGAAGGATGTGGGCACCTACTATGTTCTTGGAACATTTGCTCTATGAACAACCTGGCAGTTTGCATTTATTTATCACTTCTTTTGGCAATACCATGTAGTAGGCAATAGGCAGCAAAGACAGCTAAAATCCTTCATGATAGGAGTAACAAAACCTGTAATGAGGTTTTTTGTCCTCTTGTTTAACAATTCACTTGCTCCATCCTTGGAAACAGATCCAAGAACTGTATAAGACATTCCTTGTTCCATCTGGTTGGCTTATTTTCAAGTAGCTTTTGATTTTCTAAGAGAAAAGTAATGGTGAGTCAGTTTCCTTTGAAGTCCAGTTCCTTCAGTGTGGGTAATCTATCAGCTGAATAAATATACTGTGAGATTTTGGTTTTTTCCTGAACAACTTGAGACAACAGAACAGGACTTGATTGTAAAGAGATCTCATTGTTAGAAGCTTTTAGAAAATCAAGCATGTCAATAGTCTTCCAGTGAAGGACTGGTAGAGCTCAGTGTTTAGTTTACCACATAGCAGATTGAAGAGAAACTATGTTGTTGTGTATGAATATCTTGATAGGGGAAAACAAAATATGAATAAGCATTTTGATCTAGCAAAAAAAAACTTCTAACCATAATTGATGGCTATATGGGTCAATGATGGATAAACTCAACTGTGAATAACTAGCCATTGGAGCAAACTGCTCTGAGAAATGGCAGATTTCACATCCCAGTATTTTGATGGTTTTGAACTTTCCTGCCTAAATCTTCCTGGGGAGTCAATTATATTTCCCCCTCATCTCTCTTACAGTGCTTTGTAGAGTGTACTATAATTATAATTTATTCCAGAAGAAGGTGCAGATTAAATGATTTCTAAGCTGTTCGGTATGCAATTAGACAAGGTCAAAGTGTTTCCTGTTGCTTGTGGCTTTTGAATTCTCTGGACTGATAGGAAACAGAACAGAAATGTGGTCTCTGTTGTCTTTTAGGCCCCTTTGGAATAAAAGTTACTGTGTGCTGATAAAAAGAAATTTATTACTTGAGGATCAATGGAACTTGCAGTGGTAAATTTGTCAAATAAAACTAAGATAGTAGAAAATTAATTTCAGTTGTTGTGGTAGTCAACCCGCTCAGGAAATAATTCTGAATTAGAGTCCATACAGCCAATGCTCATATGGTGGATGGCTAGTAGTAAATGTATTGTCACTAGTCCACAGGAAACTCACTTCTTCTTCCACTGAACAGGAAAACAGCAATCCAAATGTAAGAATGAGGAGCCCCTTTGTGAATTAACCTACTTTTATAGGGTTGATGTTGGACTTGTGTGTTGTGTGTATGTTTTGAGTGAGAGGGTGCAGGCTGTAAGATGAAATCTTTCTTTTTTATGGCATTGATTAGGAAGTCAGATAACTTGGTAGTTTAATAATGTAGTTGCAAGAAAAGAGCCATGTAGCACAAAGTCTGTAGATCAGTACCAATTAACTATACAATGGAATTTAAAATGTACTCTGTATTGGTATGAGTCACAGGCCTGATTTCTGCTTTAAGACTTAATGTACATGTTCTCTGACTTCAACTAGCTTTAGCCAAAAACCGTGGAGGGTAAGCAGAAGGCTGAAAGTATTGTTCAGCTTGGACTAAAATTAAATGTAACTCAAACTAAGGGTCAAGTTCAGCTTGTGGCCTTGTGTAAACAACTCCCTTTGGTTTCATGCTTGTGTATTCCAGGGCAGAATTTTCCCAGAGCAGAGTGATTAAGAGATCTTGCAGGTATTTAGATAATTGCAATGAAAGCTGAAGGGCAGTTTAGAAAAAATGACTGTCATTTGCTGTTGTATGATCTCGTGATAAACCTGTATATAAAGAAAGAGAACCCATTACTCTTTGGATTCTAGGCACTGTGTGCAGACTGACTTAGTCACCCAAGGAAGCAAGGGAAATGTATCTGCATGGTGAGGAGCTAACTCTGATGCCACTGACTGAAGAGACTGTGAAGGTTTTGTGGATGGGGGAGGTCATAAGGAGTAAGTTGGATTTTTAACAATTAGGATTTTCAGTCATTTAACTTTGCTGTTGACAGTCAGGAGGGAGGTGGGAATCAACTAGAAAATGTTTTCAGCCTTCTAGAAACCATGTCATTGTCGCCATCTGATTGTTTCTGTCATTGTAGCAGGTGGGACCAGGAAAATCAGGTGGGGAATAGGACATGAGCTGAAGAGATGGGTAATACTTTGGGTCTGGACTGGCTTGATTCCCAATTGTCCATCCAGTTCAGGACTGATGAGGGCAAAGCCAACAATTATTGCATGCCACTCATTGCTTGGTTGTAATGAACAGGAAATGGGTCACATTGCATCATCCCTCAGTCTCTTCACAGCCCACTGACTCCATCGTTATGATAAGTACTACAGTTCTTTTTTGTTTGTTTGTTTCCTGTTCGGTTGAGTAGGGATTCAGCAATGCCAGGGAAATCTCTGTCATTTTATGTCCTGTTTTCTTTGGTGTTGCATGTGGGTGAATGTGGGTAATTGCCGGGGTTCAACTGACAAGCAATAACTCATTAAGCTTCAGTAACTCAGTTGCTTTTGTTCACATATCTCTCCCCTGTGTCCCTGCTTTGGGCTGCAGACTTGAATTACCACTGCTGACAGACCAGTCTCTTATTCAGTCATGACTTTTTCCTGCCAGTCTTGTGAAAAAATGAGCAGCAAACCATCTGCCGCCTTCACTAATTGCTTCGTGATTGCATTCATTGTTCTGGCTAAAAGTGTAGTTGTTATATTGCTGATTCTTACCACATGATTGCAGAGCGACTGCATGCTTCTCCCTTTTCTGTAAAAGAGGAGTTAAAAATCAGGTCAAAACTTCAGACATAGTAAAGCATTGCTTATGAAGCAAAAGCTTGTTAGATATCTTGTATGTATGAGCTCTTGTGGGTTTAATCAGCTGGCTTGTAGGATGAAAGTCTATATTTTAAGGGACTATTGCTTATGTATTACTATGTAATCTTCAAAAGTGGTTTGCTGTGTAATCAGAGGGTGGAATGTACTTCATGTGGAGACATCTTCTGCTATTCAGCTGGGTCAGACACACAGGAATGGTTAGTAATCAGCCATGAATAACAGAGCTATTTGGAGATGAAATACAGGTGAAATTGGGAAACACAAGTCAGACGGGTGAAATGCAGTTCGTAATTGCTCAGGAATAAATGCTCACAAGCACTCGAGCACTGAAAAGCAGCAACAGAGGATGAATAAACTGGTTTAAAAGGAGTTCTTGTTTCTTCTCTCACACTTTAAATTCTCTCTTGAAAAGCAAGGCATCGCAGAACCACAGCAGTAGTGAAGAGGTTTACATCTCCTTTTTCTCTTTTTTTTTTTTTCTATTTTGTCCTTTCCCAATTATCAGATTCCATCTGTCTACCTCTTTTTACCATGTGTGTCATGTTGTGGATCAGTGAGTTAGGGAATGGTACTTGGCTGTACAGCTGAAGTTTAATAAATCAGGATTCTATTGCTTGCAGGACAACATGTCTTCTGTCAGGAAGCCATGTCATCATCTACAGTTTTCTATAGTAGAAGAGGTTTACTCTTGCATTCTAATGGAAAAGCATTTGTATATCGGGAATGATGAAGGAACCACTCAGAAGAGGGATAAGGATGCTTATGGCCATAGGATGCTTGTGTGAGAAAAGAAGACAACTCTTAAAAGTACATTCAGCCCTGTCTGCTCTTCTGTTTGGTCTAATGCTTGTGTCTGACAGAAGAGTATCTGCCAAAGATGTAGCCAGTATCCACTCTTTAAGTTGTAATGAACTATTTTGGATGCATTACATAATGCTAAACCCTTTCATTTCATTGCATTAAGATCTGACTTTCAGTGTGACTGTGCCTGGAAAACAGTCAGACCAGAGACCTTCAGAGGTTCTTTTTAACATGAATTATTCTGTTTCTAGTTACAACCTCTCAATTCCAGCAGGAACAGTCACTGCCTACGTAGATCAGAGGAGGATTAAAATCCACATTTATTTTATCAGAAAATGCACCACAGTTTTTAAAAAAAAGTATTTGTTACCAACCAGTAAACTAATTCTGAGGTGATTTTTTTTCCTCCTCTATATTGTTGACAACATTTAAAGGACTATACTCTTTGGCTAATGTTAGCTGATGGAAGTTGATCCCATCTAAAATTAATGGAGAGGAAAAAAACCTTTGCTAGAGTGGTAAGCATTAGCCACTTTGAGTCATCTTCTTGGAAAAGCTGATGTCTTTTGACAGACTACAGACAAAACCAAGCAGCTAGTTTGCATAAAGATAACATTAGCCCATGTAAATAATTTCCCCTTTCCCTATGGCATTACTGCTGCAATGCTCTACAATATTTATGTTAATATTTAGAGCACCACTAATCACCAAGCCAGTTTTCCATCACACTTGATTCTCTTTGACACAAACCGTTGAAGACAAAGAGTAGTAAGGAATATGTACATTAAAAGGTATTTGTGCCAGGCTTCGTAATGGGGCATGAGCTCAAATGTCCATTCTGGGTTACCAGCGCTTATGCCTTCCACTCAAACGCCTTGTGAAGGTCAGCCCTTATTTTTAAGGTTTTCCACATGGTTATGTTTCTAGGGAGGATATCAGCCATGCACAGAGCCAGCCACATTTGTAGCTAGGAATGTGCATACTGTTTGCGCAAAGACCTTAAAGACAGGCATCCCAATGACACATCTTGCACACAACTTTTTGCAAGTACACCTTGTTATCTCTAGGCAAGCTGATGAGTGTTAGTTAGGTGGCAAACAGCGTGCTGAAAATGAACAATGAAGAGACATTTGACTATTATTTTATTAGGATTTCTCCTCCTTTCTTCTCATGAAGTCAGTTCCTCAGCGTTTTCTCAGTAAGAAAACCATGTTATGAAATGGTATGTTTGTTTTCCTTTGATTGTTTATGAGGCAGTGTGCAAATTCTGTTGTAAATATGCTTTTTCTAGTCTAACCATCAGTGTTCTACATAACTCATTAAGCATATGCTGCTGGGGTATCAATTTAAAATAAGGACTGGAAATAAAAATGGGAGGAATTTCTAACACGTTTTCCTCCTCCTAGAAATAATGAAGAAAAATAAAAAGTCAACTAGCAGAGCCCAGTGGCAGCCTGGCATTCCAGAGAGAAGCTACAGGACTGTGATCAGTGAAACAGAAGGGAAGACTCTTGAGTAGTAATCACAGCACTCTCTGCTACCGACTCACTCATCTTTAGGCAAATCAATATGTCCCTGCTTATCCGTCTGTATAAGCTTCATCCCCCTGTACCCTTAGAGAGCCTGTTCTTTTGCTGCTTTGTGATCCTTGGATGTGTACTTAGAGCTATGGATAGATCTGTTGTTTCTCTGCAAGATTTTCTGTATTCTACATAATTCCAGTTTTACTACTTTGGGGAAAAAAATACTTTTTTTCCTTTCCATCAGAGTTGGACAGTTCACTGGATTAGAAATAAGGAAATTTGCTCCATATCAGTAGGTCTGCTACTGATCTCTGTGGTGCTGAGAAACTCCCTTCGCTTCTCTGTAGATGACTCATCTTTCTCTTCTCTGTCATTAGATTTCTCTCCAACGTGCCTCCAGTTTCCCGTATACAAAGTGCCTGTCAACACAAAATTCAGTTGGAGCCTTAGGTTTTAATATTATGCAAGTGGCAGACACTGATTTGTTTTTGTATTTAATGCATGTGTGTGCACATGAGAATTCTGCTGTAATAAGCCTTTTCTGTTCATATTCTAATAAAATACACTTTTTAAACTAAAGTACATTTATTTAATGCAGTTATCTGAACAGCTATGAATCTACTTAGTAAATTTTCCATACAACAGAAAGCATGTGCAGGATAGAATCATAGAATCATAGAATAGTTTGGGTTGGAATGGACCTCAAAGATCATCGAGTTCCAACCCCCCTGCCATTGGCAGGGACACCTCTCAGTGTCACTGCAGTGGACACTGCTCAGTGCCTTGTCCAGCCTGGTCTTGAACACCTCCAGAGAGGGGGCATCCACAGCCTCTCTGGGCAACCTGTTCCAGTGCCTCACCACCCTCACTGTAAAGAATTTCTTTCTTATGTCTATCTCTTGTTAGAAACTGAGTATTTTCTAACAGAGAAGGGAATTAACCTCGAGGAAAACATACTAAGTGGGGCGGTAAATTCATCATCTTTTTGGAATTGAGACTGGATGTCTTTTCAAATGATACAATCTACTTCAGCCATCAGATCTTGGCCTGAGTAATTCTCTCTACTATTTGAGTTAGTGGTGAAGATTCTTCAGCATCTGTAAAGAAGAGAACAGACTGATGATACTGGTGGCTCCTTCTGGATGTGAAATATAAATACCAAGCAGATTGTTATAAATACCTACTAGTAAAAATGTGAAACCTGCCACATTTGAGCAGAAGTTGAATGCAGTGGAGACATCATGCTAATAGAGTTGCTTGAAAACTGCCACAAAACCAGAACACCAGCTGATGTCGCTCACATCTGAGAATATGTGAGGAGTTATTGACGGATAGGTAAGAAGAAAGCTGAGAGTTATCTCCAGGATGCTTTGATGTGATGAATGTGTATAAAAGAAATTTCTGTGTTACAACCATACCGAGCATGTCTACATGACAGCAGTGTGTGTTTCATCAGCAAAAACAGCCACAAAGCTGCAGACCTCACTGGTGTTTGATTGGGTTGTGAAGGAGGCATCTGAAAGCTTTATCACTCTGATGCATTTCCTATCAGCATTCAATAAACACCAGTAATTGGGTGAACCTTATTGGCAGCTTCTGCGTGGCATGATTAATGCATTGCTGCAATTTAAAATGTTCAAAGGCTAAGCAGTGTCCTTGAACTTTATTCCTCTGAGGTATCTTAACACTGGCGCTTACTATTAGATCAGAAATCAGGGAAGTAAATGAGTATTAGCCCAGTAACCCATTTTTGTATCCTGATTCATGTATTTTATGCTCTATTCTAGGAAGAAAGTGCCATGCATGCTTTAAAATTCTTAATTTATGCAAAATAATCTATAGTGTTAAATTTATCACCGTAAGAAAAAAGCCTGATCCAAGTCAGCATAGTGTGATTCTGGGAACAGCAGAATACCTCACAGCCTTTGACTACTCTGAATAAAAAAATGTCTTGTGAAGTAATTTCTTTAGATTTAATATACTTTGACACTGAAGTAAACTGTACTGGATGCATTTTGAGAGCATGTATGCATCCAGCTGCCTGTTCATTCTCTGTAATGGGTTATTTGTGCCACTGTGAAGATTCCTCTTCCACTATGCTAATTTTTGATCCAGCAGGTGAACCCAACAGCATAACAATATTTAAGATCTTAAAGGCCTATGTTATATACCTACGCAACCATGTTCTATTTTAAGTCCATAACTAATGCATTAGCCACATCCTTTACTACGGATTCTGTTGAAACAAAATAAATGGAAGTGTGATTTTTCTTCTAGAGACTTAAAAAAAAGTATGTTTCCAAATTGAGGCAATGTATGTGGCAATGGTCCTATTGCTCTTTGCTTTCTTGAAAACTTTAGATTAGTTCTAAATATTGTCTTTCACAGTTGAATAACATTTGAATAATACCCCTATGAACAGTGGGGATAATGACCGAAAATTTGTGGAAGACAAGAATTTCTTCAAATGCACTTGTGGTGGTATTTAAGTGTGATTTTTCAGCAGTAAATCTAGTATAAATGAATTGGGATAAGAATAAGGATTTGCCTGTACTTATTTTAAATTATACTGTAACATCTTCAGAAGGAGTTGTCTTTATCCAGTTTAACTCTATTATTTTTATAGTTAAAGCTAAGTTGTGCTTTTGGAATGTTGTATTTTTGGTGAAATTGAGATAATTTTTCTTTAAAAAAGATACTAAAGATGATCTCTCAAAATCTTTACATAGTTTATCTGCAAAATCTGTCATTTAGGTGTTTTGGTGGTTTTTTGTGTGTGGATAAATCCCTGTTTGAAAGGATGAGAATGAAAGGTCATGAACAGGATTAATTTTAATAATCTCATTGAAATGCTACAAAGTGTAAGAGACAAGGAGTCAGTTCATGTGAAGAAACTGCTATGATAATGAACCAATAGGAAGCTTATTGGGGAACCTTAAGTTAATTTGGATTAAATGCAGGAGTTTTGGAGAGTTCCTGAGCAAG
Source organism: Turnix velox (assembly GCA_013400935.1). Lineage (NCBI taxonomy): Eukaryota > Metazoa > Chordata > Aves > Charadriiformes > Turnicidae > Turnix > Turnix velox. The sequence goes on along the minus strand of VZTY01016471.1, from coordinate 46,621 downwards.
TTTTCCAACTCTATGTTCTTTTTAAGTCAATGTTGTAGTGTGCATTTAGTTGCTTGGGTCATATCTGTGTCCAGAAAGAATGAGTAGAGCTTTCAGGGAAGCTAAAGGTAAGAGAAAGAGATCTTTTTCTTTAGGAACAGAAGAATGGAGAAATTAGTAAATACAATATGTAAATAAACTTAGGCTACATGCTGTATTCTGTTATATGTTTTTTAGGGGAGTTTTCTTAAGTAAAAATAATGGGAAATACTAGCTTGTTCAGAATATTTCCCTCATGCATGCAGTTTAAATCACCTTTTCTTAGTCAAATTACAAATTTCCATGTGCATAATGTTTTTTGCATGAGATGAAATCAGTGCATAAAATTGAGTATCTTCATCAGCATAGCTAGCACATGGAACTACCACATGATTCAAGATCAGAATGTGCAGATGCATCAGAACCAAATGATTCATTGGAATATCCAATTAGTTTAAATGCTGCATGATGAAACATCAGGGGCACCCTGGGTCAGTCTCATCTGTAACAATTTCTATAGGCATTAAAATGAAATTAAAGCTTTGAGCAACTCCATGGGTGACAGAAAGATTTGGCTGAGAGAGTAAATCTCTCGAGAACAGAGGGAGTGGTGACATCCCTTCACCAGCAAAATGACCCTTCAAATGTTTTTGTGTCAGAATTGGTGAGTCATTCGGACTCTCAGTGCTCAATATATATAACTTTGCTTTCAGAGTCAGGTGTTAAATGAGGATATGTTACTTAGATGATGTATAGCTGTAAGTTTTTGGCTTGGTGTGTATGCAGAGTTGCCCACTGGCTCCTGCAGAGCACTGAGCTTGTTGGAACTGGAGAGGAGTGGGGACTGCTGTCTTTAAGACAAGCTTGCATTTATTTACTGGCAACATCTGTTTGACAGCATGCTTTATTACTTATCAGGTTCAATAACTAAAGAAACTTAATTCAGGTGCTTCATTAAAGCCAGAGTCTTGACTGGGAAAATCTCAGGGAAAAATCCAGTGTTTGTAAAGAAAACAGGTTATGCACAGTGCACTTTCATTTATGTGCATGTCCAGGTGCAATACTTTAGGAGAATGTTAACCTCTCATTTTGCTTATCTGGAAAGTGTGTGGTTATGTCAGAAAATCTCAGCTTTCATAATTTGGTCAAACCCAGATGGACAAGCAGCATCCTGTAGATCATAATCTCATACAATTTTTGATTACATAAAAATTACTTAAATTTTTTTAATGCCTAGGGAATATTAGGCCCTGAAAGCTTGCATCTTAGCTACTTGATTTAGAGCTTTTAAATTGGTTGTAGACTGATATAAAAAAATGCAAAGCCAAATAATGCTGCTGTTTAAGAGAGAGGATAATCTTTGTTTAGTGTCAGTTGTTTTAGCTCCACAGAATTGAGTGAAATTCTGATGTTTTACAGTACTTGAGACTCCTACACAGTCTCCTTAGGAGAGGTATTTTAAGGATGAGTCTCTATAGTGCATATTAAAGTTTCTCTGTAGTTTTTCAGTGGAAATGTGCAACATTCATCCATAAAAGAGTGAGAAGTTTTTCCTTCCCAGCAAGTTTTGTTAATTAGAAGTACTGCCCACTAAGACCTCAACTTTGGAATAGCTATTGAAGGAGTTTAATTAACTTGTAAATCAACTTTTGATAGTCCAGTTATAGAAGCTATGTGTAATAGTATATACATATGTGAAATATCTGTGAAATTCAAGTTAATTTCAACTATATTGATATTAACAATACAATCAAATATAGTAGTATTTCATTTCAGAGATTTGCAAAGCATTAAGACATTGATAAACGGTGAGAAGAAGAGAATCAATGTTATTTGAGCTCTGTGAAATGTAGAAACCTATTATAATGTGAAAATTTTATGGCAGAACCATTTTTCCATCTAATCCAATATTTCCAACAGTAGCCACTTTATTCCAAAGTGAGGAAAGTCCAAAATCCCTCAGCCCCTTGTTAGCTGAGCTGCTTTGTGGATGAAAAACTGAAGTATTATAAATAATATGTGAAGATCATCTTAATTACCACTATTCTGAATAATGAAATCTTTTACAGAAGTATCTATTATGGCTAAAATTTGTCATTGCATTTATCTGCACTCAAATTTCCCTGTATTGTTATACTTTCTGAGAGCCCCAGCAATCTTTATGTTGTGTAAAAACTTGTTACAATAGGTGATTTCTTCTCTAAAGAGCTTAGAAATTGGAGTGCAGGGGAAGACACAGAAGAATTTCAATACATGGGTGAATCAGGAAAGAAAAAAAATAGATGTAGTCAAACAATGGGCAGGATTGGAGCTCTTTTACAGCTGAGAACTAGCTCTGAGATAGATTTTCAAACAAGTGCTCAGTCTATGTTGTACGGGAGAGAAGCTCAAAGAAAGATATGCTGCAGAATGCACCCAGAACCATTCAAAAACCTCAGGGTTTTTATGAAGCAAAGATCTTGTGAGCTTTCAGCCTTGGAGAGATTATTCAGAGCAGAATCAAAGAAAGACTGAGGGTTCTTCTCCTCTTTCCTGGTATACACTTTCACTTCTGAAAATGATGTTGCAGTCAAAATCTACTGAGTCAAATACAATTCCAGAGATTCTTCATGGAATATTTTGAAAAACCATGATTTTTTCTCCCAAAGTTTTCAAGAATTTAGTTATTTTTTAATAGTGCAAACTGGCAAACTAAAATAGATAAACTGATCAGATTTGGCTGGTTTCTGCTCAATATTCAGCTTTCAGTATGCATTTACACATGCAGCTTCTGTTCCTCTTCATTAAGTGCTTTTTTAACTTAGAGCATTTCTAAAGTATTTGATTTTTCTTCTCCACTTTTATTGCATTCTAAGAAAGTAATCCTTCATTTACAAACACTATTTGTTATGTTTAGCAATATCTGTATTAAAGAATGTTTTCACTGTCTCTAAGTGAAAATATTGGTAACGGATATACTCTCAAATGCAAAACTTTACTCAAGTCTAAAAATAGTGCTGAAAGATCAGGAAATTAGAAGGGGAAGAGAAGATTACATGGCAGCTGTATCCTGCTGTTATCCAGATATCTCTAAGATTTTTAAGATAAAACTTGCAGTATTACTATGAAATGCATGAGCAGCTCTTGTGCTTCTCACACTGGTAATAAGATAATAGAGAGGGTAAGTACAGATACTGTTTGGTGTTGATAGGGAAAAGTTCCGTTTTCAGATGTCATCTATCCCTGCTCCAGAAGATTATCTTTCAAGAAGGCTCCTTGTAATAGCTGAGGAATTGTCTTGCTGTTCAGATTATTTGTTTGCATCCCTGCTCAGCCTCAGCAGGTATTTGTAACATTGGAGCAGCCTTTCTTTCCCCCTTGCATTTCTGGTTTCCCATCTAAAAGAAATAGGTGGTAGATTTCTATTTCATAAAATATTAAGATTTAAAAAGTAAAACTAAGTCAAAACCAGACCTGTTAATGATTGTTAAATACTCAGGTACTAAATAGAAAATGTAGCTACTAGAGAATAGGAAAAGAGTTATTCCCTGTTGAACAAAGGTCAAATCTGAGAGATCAATACAAGATTTGTACTTTGTAACCATTCTGTTTCAGTGAAAACGGAAATGTCAGATCATTACTTGGCCCTCAGATGAAAACATACATTGCAATTGTAACAGGTTCCTTTTCTATTTGTGGTTGAAAAAGAAATGTAGCAAAGAACATTATCTAATTTCAGTCTAATAATGAAAATTGTCATCAGACAGCAGTGCTTGCCAAAGAAAATGAAATGTCATCTCAGAAGGGGCCACATGAACGAATCTGTCACACAAAGTCCCAGGAGAGAGAGAGCTCTCTCTCAACAAAATATGATGATTAAAAAATGCCCATAAAGGCACTATAATTGCTAAATGGGGAAAAATAATCCCAGCTGCATCATAATTGATATTTGACCAAAAAAAAAAACTTCCGAATTTTTCTTTTTTCCTGTCCAACTGAATAAACTCAGTCTAAAATGAATTATATGGTCAAATACCTGAAAAGGTCTTAACTACAAAGGATTTTTTTTTGTAGGGGGTGCACATAAGATTGGGATTTCCTCCTTTGCTAAAGATAAATTAGTGCTGCTTGTGTTGTTGTGAGTCAATGAAGGCTGAGGTTGGTGCTGATATAACGACAAAGGAGGAAAAACCTTCCCAAGCCTCGTTGTTCAAGTGTCTCATCAAAAACAGCAGGAGCTTTGGGCATGGGTTCCCAGGAAGCTGGTACTTTACTTTGAGGGCTGTTGCTTTTTCTAACTCTCAGTATCCAGCCCACTGGGCACTGGCTTCCAATTTGAGAGGTCAGTGCTGACAGTAGAATTGCTATATCTATTTCTGCCTTTTGAAACAAACTTAGAAGTGTATTTCTCCACTTTTTGCCTGGGCATTCAGGGCACATGCTTAGAGAAAGCAGAGCTTCCTGGATGCTATGCAGCATCACAGCTTCTACTCTGCCGCAGGAGTTGTCTGACACACCGGGTGAAAGAATCCTCTGAAGAGCTGTACTTGAAAGAGCCAGAGGGGAGCTGTGGCTCTGGGCTATTAAACCACCTGGACCGCAGTGAGACCACTGGCAGGTTGGAGGATGCTGTGTAAGCTCAGAGAAAGCTTTTGCAGCCTGTGATTAATTTTGTTAATTTCTCTGGGAGGTGTCCCTGCCCATGGCAGAGGGGTTGGAACTAGGTGATTTTTAAGATCCCTTCCAACCCAAACCATTCTGTGATTCAGGGTGCTGTTACTGTCACCAGCAAATTAACCTGCTGGAAGTTGTGCTCAGGGAAACTAGAGAGGAATTAGGGTGAAAGACACAGAAGGGGGAAAACAAGATTTACTGTGATGATTTCAGCCATCTGAACATCCTACGTGATGTCCCTGGTCTGGAAACACAAAGCTGTTTGCTCAGTTGTTTGGAGTGCTACTTGTTCTTAATTAAAGGATGATCTGAACTTTATTAAAACTTAAATTACAATATGTCATAGACTTATTGCTTGGCACAAAAGAAAGTACTTCTCACAGAAAAGGAAAACATCAACATTAGAGAAATAAATTGACAGTAGCTTGTTGTTATTATGTTTTTATTTTTTCTACCATTACAAAGCATTTCTAGAAATGGATTTTGAATGTAAAGGGGGGAAATTATGGTAAAGTTCTTGACCTCAAAGTACTTTACAGAACTCACAGTTAAATGTCCCGAGAGTTTTTCTTTCATTTTTAAAAATGAAATTTTTCCTTAGTTATAGTTTGGTTCCCTTAATGTTTCAAATAAAACTGTAGCTGGAATCTTCTATTCAGTGGTCTCTTATTTTTACTTGAGCTTTTACAAGTGGATGCATTTCTATTCACTAAGTTGAATGATTTTTTTTTCTTTTCTTACTCTTGTTTGAAGAGAGTGAGAGAAAAGAAGAAATGAAATTTCAACTTTCCCATTTTAAAGTGGATTTCAACAAATACACAATCTACCAAAAAGCTGTCACAGTTAGTTTCTCCCTGCCGTTCCATGATTTTACAGGAAACTGAAGGATATAGGGGTTTGCATTGGGAATGTAATGCAAGCTGGGAAGTAGACCTCAAGTTTTCTTACATCCTAAACTCATAATTTTAAAAATGCATGCAAATCATTTTTCTGATCAACCCAGCCATTTAAATCAGCTTCTCTCTTTCTTAGTCATTCTCTCAGGCATCCATCTTTCTCTTCCCCGCTGCTGATATTTGCTCAAAAAAAGTTGGCACATAAATATTCTTGTTGTCTGCATTTGCTGCATGATTTCTAAAGCAGTGTTGTTAAAAGACAGATTGGAATTCAAAAAAGGGGTCTGACATCTTCCTTGCCCCAAAAGGGGACTGACCACGTCTAACAAGCAAGGGAAGAGGGGGAAATGGGACAAATCAACAAGAAAAATGTAGAACTGATTGTCTCTTAGTGCTTCCATTTGAAAAATTTGAAGTTAAATGAAGCAAAAGAAAGAGCACAAGTGACCCTCCCCTCTACTGTCCTCCTGATGACAGCATTTATTGAGAGCAGCTGTTTGGAAATGTTCTATAACAGTAACATTTGTATATCATTCCACAAAGTCATGTCAAAGTATTTATAATACCTGTAACATGCCTTTTTACTGACCTTTCTCATTCTGGTTTGGTATTTACTGTGGAAAGATTTTCTGAAACGATTGATGTATCTGGATATTGTTTGTGTAATCAGACTAGGAGAAGGTGTCATATTGTTTGCAGGAAAAGGACAGAAGCAAAGTGAGAATTGCAGTTTTTCCATATTACAAGTAACTTGTGTTGTTCAAATTCACTCAGTTTGAAGAGAATGAGAACTGGACATTGGAGTGCTTTTTTGGTTCCAGGTTGAGCAACCTCTCTAGAGATGGTCACTGGTAACTGGAAAGAGAATGATCTTCCAACACAATATCAAGGCAGGCAAGTCTGTGTGTCTGCTGTCGGAGCTAGGCTGAGATGTCAGGCTGCTGTGTTGTGGGCACATCCAGTGTCCACCACAAGTTTACAAAAATAAAAGGCAACCTTCTCATACTGCACAATTTTATTACACGAGAGTGCCACAAAGAAGCAGATTCTTAATTTTCAGTCAAACAGGTCATTTGGTGTACCCATACTGTCATCTCTCTTGTAATACCAGTTGTGTCCCATGTCACACAGCTCAGTGTTGCCTCTGCTGATAAAAGGTGCCATGAATGGTTTTCACTGTCCCAGAAGTGCCCTTTTGAAACTGGAGAAGGAGAAAGTCCAAGTCACTATTTCATAAGCAACACAGGCTTCTTCAGATTGATTTATCTGTTATCTCTGTGTTTTATTGTAATTTCTGACTGTTTGCTTTTTCTACCCAGTTATTCAGTTCAGTGGAGTTTGGCAGAAGATGGCTGCTTCTTCATGAGGGAGTTGCACCGAACAGGTTCTACTGGTAAGAGCAAAAACCTCTTCTTCATTTTCTAGACGCAGCTTCCTCATAAGTATAGAGATACTGAAATGAGAGCTTGAGGGCAATATGACTAAATGCAATCCATGACTGCGAATTTGTTGAGATTAACTTCAAAGTGGCATGAAGTAGGCATTATACCTCCTGTTATGTGTTTACACAGCACTTGAAATTTGGATCTTCAAGCTAAGGATGATGCATGACTGAAATATACTGAGTAATAGTCATAAGGAAAATTTATTTGTAAGGGGACAGTTCTGCAAAGTCCTGTGTAACTTTTGAGTTCGAACAACTTCAGCATACACTTGTTTGCTTTTGCAGCAGATACACACAAGAGATCAATCTGGTCCTGCTACCAGTGAGGACCAAAGACAGAAGTCTTAGACTCCTTGAAGATACCAGCATTTCTGCCATAGTTAACAGTGGGCATCCTTCAACAGCTGGGGTTATGCAGTAAACTGCTGTTAGACCTACTTCAATCCTCAAAAGAGGTCATTTTAATGGCCATTGAAGTAGGCATGCACAGTTCTTCTTTATGAGCTTAAATCAGCTGTGCAATATTGCATTTCCAAGGAGGCATGCAAGATTTCTAGTCAGATTTCAAGCTGTATGGTCAGGCATGTGGAAGTTCATCTTGCTAAATCTGTCAAAATGATTGCAAGTTTGATGCCAAAGTTACCTTAAGGAAGTACCACAGCTCTTTGTCCCTGATGCAAGCTGAATTCTTTGCTGCATTAACTTAATGCTGTACAGTTGGTTTCTAAATTCACCTGGGGACATAGCCTACAAGGTTGTGATAGAATCCAAGCATCTCACAGTTTTTAATATATGGAGTGTCTGTAATGCATGTTTTGACTTGAGATTTGAACACTTGTAGAGGCCGCAACCATGGAAAAATAACATTTCAAAATAGGTCCAGACTTTGCTCTGTAGTTCTTCGCTACTAGCAAATTTCTTTCTATTTTGAGTCTGATTTTCATTTTTATTCGTCACAGATTTGCCCGGTGATTTTGGTGTACTGATTTTTCATCTCATAGTCCTGATTGCAGGCAGATCTCTTTGCATTTGCTTTCCATAGCAATGATTTGCATATCCACTGTAAAGCTCTGTAACCACGCTTGCAGTACAATACTTATCTGAAACACCTCCTTGCTGTCACACAGTATAACTTAGTGCAACATCTTCTCACATGGAAGAGAAAGCTGAGGAACGAAGGAGGCAAATACGTTTTCCTGCAAATATTATTGTCATTGTATAAATCAAAGAGAAGTTTAATTTTTTTATATGTTGGCTTACTCCACATTTTTTGTTTACATTGGTTTAAATCTTTAAAGAAGCTTCTTATTGACTCTTTATGGAAGCAGTAGTCGTAGAATCACAGGGTTGGAAAGGACCTTCAGAGGTCATTTAGTCCAACCTGTGTATCTGGCCTTTAAAAGAGAAGTGTTGGATAAAATAGTCATCTTGAAATCAGGAAGAGATGAACCAGATGGTTAAAATATGATAGCTTCTGAACTGGATTTTTTTGACAAAATCCCAGGTCTTGAACATATCAAGATTCTGGAGTTATTCTGTCAAATATTTTAATTTATGAAAGAAGTGGGAGCTCTAGGTCAAATTTAGTTCTGAAGTTGAATTTATATTTAATCTGCAAAGGATATGCCACAGATCTTATTTATGGCTCCTGCTTTTTAATCCTTTCTCTGAACTTGTGTTAGTTGAAGCTTTCACAAACTAAATTCCATTTTAACTTGAACTTGTGTTAGTGTGAGCATCTATATAGGCAGGCATGTATACAGTTCTATGACTCCTCTTTCTTCCCTATGGGGCTCCTCACAGGGTTTCAAGAAGTCAGATGCAAACAGACAGCCCCACATATATCTCATTTTTTTCTGGGCTGATAAAAGCAGAAAGTTCTAGAAATCTGGAGACTCAGTCTTTGGAACTTCCAACAAAATTATAGTAACTGAAGGTGGTCAGAGAGCTGTAAAGAATGTCCCTGTTCCTAGATGCCTGTGTGCTGTACTACACTCCAAATGTTTTCAATTTTTCCATTGTTACTTACAGTAATGTTTTATTGTGAATTGAGCTGATGGGTGCCTGCAATAAGAATAGTGATGAAAATAATGATTTTCCCCTTCCATAAAGCTCAAACTTTGAAGCCCTCTTAGAACCTAACAAGTAAGAGAACTCAGGCTTGGAGCTTCAAAGCCAAAGAGCAAGTTGAAAAGATGAAAAGATGTTCCAGCCACCCATCTAATTCCCTACAGCCATAAACAAAACATGAAACTGCAAGCCTGTATTTTCACCTTGAACAAAATGTCTCTTATATAACATACCTCAGTGTAAGCTGGACTGTACCTCTACTATCAAAAGTAAAAGTAACCCAACTTGATGAGACAATGTTGCATGTAATTCTGCTTTTATTTAGTGTGATCATTATCACTCTGGAAAAAAAATTCTTTTAGCTGCAGTATTGACACTGTCCTTAAGAACATCCGTAGTAGAAAACAGCTGTGCTCATGTAACGAGAACATGTTCACCACAAAAAGTGACACCAGGCTTTTCTATTAATTCCATTTCTTTGCAGCCAAGTACCTGAGGACAAAACAGGCACTCAAGTACCCTTTGCACAGAGGGTACAGATGTACAGTTGAAATTCAAACTTCTCTGTAACCAGTGCTGATGTACAACTTGTAAAGAGCCTTGCTCAGTGCCCTGTGGTTGCTTGGTTTGTTTGTTTGTTTTTTTTTCAAATTATTACATGTTTTGGCAGAAATATACGGAGTCTAGTCAAAATGTAAATTCAGAAGACTGGCTTCCAGTTATTTTTAGACCAGAAATGAATACTGAAGGAAAACTGTTGAAAGTATTTGAAAGCCTAAACTTTTCAAAGAAAGGAGACTGTGGGAATGTTCTCTCCCATCCTGGTGCTTTCTCAAAATCAGATGGTTTTGAACCAGGACACAGCTGCATTGTGCAGAGAATGGGAACTCTAATATCTGTGGAGATTGAGGGCTATATTCTGATATCTAAGGAAGGCAGAAGAGTTGTTTTATTACAGCCTGCAGGACTCTCTAAACCTGGAGCTTATTAAGATCAGGAAGACACAAAGCAAAACCATTGACATCAGGCCTTCTTGCGGCTTTGTTTATTTAATTTTACTTCCTTTGACAGGCAATTAACATGTGTAAGGCTTTAAAGGCTTTTAAGTGGATTGGAATGATTGATGAAAGCAAAGATACATTTTCCTGATTGCTCACTGGTATTTTAATTGCCATTTTACTCTGTTATATGGTCTTATGAATAGTTTGTTGTTCACCCTGTCTTGTAAATAAACACCACTGAGCTTACTAGTTTTAGTCTAGAGAAGGGTCTGCCTGCAAATGCTGTCAGAGAAGCTGTAGTGTTGTTTACAACTGCATTTCTTATATCCATTTCTGTGAGAATTTTCTTTTTTATTTGCTTATTTCTGAGCACTCTGTGAAACACCCCTTCTTCCTACCACTCCAGAGAGAATTAAACCCCTAAAAGATATTAAAACAATGAGCAGATGCATACTGCGTTACGCAGAGAAAAGGCTCTGTGAAGTGACAACTCAGTTCCTTGTAGCTCATATGTATTTTGTAGTCTTACATCCTCTGTTTCATTAAGAGGAGTCATTAACATGAAAATAGAATCTTTGTTTATTCAGAGCTCCTCTGTTCCACCTTTTCATTTTTCCAGCTCTAAGTGATGCCTTGACATCTGCACCTGTGATGACAGAGATTGTAAATGTCTCACTGTGGAGGGAGATATCAGATGGGAGATGAGCAGATAAACTCAGACCTTTAAAATGAGAGGTGACTGTGTTTTTCTTATCTTAAAAAACACAACCAACCAAATCAAAAGTAGGAAAAAAGGGTCTCTAATTCTCTATTTCATTAAAATATTGTAAGGACACATTTAGGCTTGGCAGACTTTAGATGGGCTACTATAAGACTTGACACCTGTAATAATGCTGTAATTCGGATATCTTATCACATATCTGCTTGCATAATCAAAGTATGTGAAAGTGGTATACTGAGGAAAGTATAATCCACTCAGAGAGTTGACATGTTATGTGTCTGATGGAAACATAAAAGAAACCGTATTGCATACAACCCCAAGGCACTGCAGCTCTGCTGTATCAACAGTTTTCATGTTTTTTTATTATTTCTCTGGCAGGCTCTTGAGATTTTTCTGTTAAATGTACCATGACTGAAAAATACATAAAAGTTATCAAGGTGCTTAGTAATTCTGAATCTGTGCTCTATGAAAACACCCTAATTACCCTATTACTACAATATTAGTTTAACAGAGATGTAAACTCTGCTAAAGTGTTCTAGGAGAAAGAGAGAGATAATATACATGGATTACTGCTGATAGCACCATATTTCCTGATATAGTTGTTGGCATTAGAAGAAGAGTATGCAGTAGATGTTATTTAGAGGAGTTGGATAAATACCTTATCTAAATAATTCTGGGTTTATTTTTATGGTATTTAGGGATTTTCAGCATACATTCCTATGGTGAAATTTTGTTGGCAAAGATGTGGGCTTGTAGTGATTAGAAATGTGGACACAACTGATGAGTTTTACTGGGAATTATTTTACTTTTTGTCCTCTTTTTTTAAAGTGGTCTAGTCAAAGTTCAACATCAATACTTGCAAATCCAAACATTCATGACTACTAGCTGCAAAATAACCCAGTCACAATGTATATAGTTCACTATGGTCAAAATATAGAAGCAGAAATTGCTCATTAAATGCTAAATATTTATTCTGGTCCTCAGGTAAAGACATACCTTCAATGAGAAATTATTTTCTGAAAGTCAGTAAGTTACAGTATGATGATTAGATCTCGCCCTAAAAAATAAAAGGTAAAAAGCTCATTAAACAATTAGAAAATGTATTTTCAATCAAAATGATATTTCCTGAAAAGACACTCAGCTAGTTCTAATCATAACCTAACCTTGGAAAGCTTTGAGGGGGAAAAAAAGATAAATAAAGCCAAATAATAGAAGTTTCTTGAAAGTAATGCAAAATGTACAATAGAAGAGCCCAGCTAGTAAATTATATCATCAAGTTGTAATTATTAAGTGTATGAGTGCTATTCATTTTTATTGTTACTTATTTTGGTGCTGCCTCAGACACCAACTAGGTGAAATACAAAAGAAATACCGCTGCATATTTCTAGAAGATTAGAGAGCTTTAATGATGAGAGGACAGGAACAGTTCTCTCATAGAGACAGAATAAGAGTTGGATTTGTTCAGCCTGGAGAAGAGAAGGCTCCAAGGGGACCTTATTGTGGCCTTTCAGTGCTTAAAGGCAACTTTACAAAGAAAGTGGAGACACTTTCAACTGGTGCAAGGACTGTAGTGATAAGACAAGGGGTAACAATTCTAAAATAAAATACTAGGCACAAGGAAGAAATTATTTATTATGAGGGTGGTGAGGCACTTGCCCAGAGAAGCTCTGGATGCCCCATCCTTGCAGTGTTCAAGGTTAGGATGGATGAGACTTTGAACAAGTAGATCTTGAGAAAGGTGTCCCTGCCTGTGGCAAGGGGGTAGGCCTTAGAGGCCTTATCCTTAGAGGTCCCTTCCACCCCAAATCATTCAGTGATTCTAAGATGACTGTCTTAATTTCAGGGCTTTCATGAACTGTATAGGAATAATAGGCTAATTATAACAAAACCCATTTCATTGTAGATCTCATTTACAGTAGGGTTGTGTCCATGGTGTTAATGAATCCTTTGAAACTTTACAGATATGTCAGTTTTGGAAGAGGTGTTGTTATGTCTCTTCTCTTAATTTTTTTTTTCTGAGTATAGAAGGATAAAAAAATGGATGCAGACATTGTAAACAAGAATCCAACCACCCTTTCCCCTCGAAGAGTACAAAGATATGCATGCACACTGAAAGGCAGAGAAAGATAAACTGGTAAGCAGCTGGGAGGACAGATGAGTAGATAAAGCTATATATGTGCTTCTTTTATGAGCAATGGCAAAGAAACTTAATCTTTAGAGTCAAATTATAGACTTTTTTTTTTCTTTCTCCAAAGGAGGCTGGTGACTGTATTTTAAAAACTCTGACTGCATTCATTAGAGCAGCTGAAAGAGCTGAAAATCAAGAAGAAATATCAAAGTCCCATGGAAAACTTCATTATATTCAAGAGTAAGGCAGGTGAACTATCTCAGTGTTCTTGTCAGATCAGGGCTTGGTGAGATTTGCACTCCCACCCAGGTGGGCTGAGGCAATTTAAATGGCATGGTATCTGGGCTGTTTACAAATGATGCTGTGTATTGCTGAACAAGACCTTTAAATCACTGCAGGGCAACTGCTGTAGGCTGACGGGGAAGATACCGTTCAAAGGGCATTGTGACAGCCTGTCCAGAAAACTTGAAAACACTTGATCTAGTACACAAGCCTTACCCGATGAGTTGAAGTGTATTGGAAGTTTAATTAAAAGTATTTGTATTTCATAACTTAAATATAGTGGAGATGGCACATCACAGTGGGACCCATGACAGTTTTCAGGAGATATGAAATAAGCAGCTGACTGAATAGCAAGGAATAGCAAGAATAGAGAGGTTTTGCTTGATTTTTTTTCTTGTTTCCTCTAAGTTGAACACCATGCATAGCTTCCAATTGTGGATTGGCTTTGGGAAAAAGCTGAAGGCTGAAGTTCTGAGCCTCTATAACACAGGTTGCTATAACCTTGCTAATATTTTTAGACAACTTCATGGCTTCCACCCTAGAGATCCATGTGAAATGCAAGCAAGCACCACTGCCAGGGACCAGAGCAAAGAGCAAATCCACAACCATGACTTTCCTTGACCATTACCATTCTGCTGCTGTTAATGTTACTGGTGGTGCTCCCACTAGAGCACCCTGACACTATTCAGTGCCCCTGTCCATTACTATTTCCTCACCAGAAAGGTCGGTGTTACATCTTACCCAGCTACAGTGCAAAGAAACATAATCTCAGTTGGCAGTGTTCAGCAAATATCCTACTGGCATTTCAAAGGATTTAGTGAAAAACTCTGCTTACGACTCTGAGACAGCTGGACCCTGATGTTAGCTCTATCTTTTTTCTACAAATGAAGGCTGAAATCTCTCAGATTTATCTTGGGAATAAGGATTTTATTCCTGTCTGGCTTCCAGAGATACAAACTTACCAGTCCCCTGTGGATCAGCAAGGACAGAAAAAGGCATACAGCATATTCTTTCTTTTGCTGTTAAAAGCTCATTTAGAACCTTTGGATTTATGATTCCTAAAAAGTAAGTTTTAGTTCTCGAGAAACTGATATCCAACATACACATCTTTATTCCCTGGGCAAGGCTGAGAAGATTGCCCAAAGTCACACAGCCAATGTTGATGCCACTCTGATCCTCTCAGTCTCTAATAAACAGATCCTCTGGTCCCAGTAATTTCTTTAGAGAACTTGTTACTGGTAATCAGTTAAAGATTTGTCAGAGCAAAATGTAACCTGCTTAGTCTCAAATCCTTTGTTCGTCAGAGTTCTACCATGAGAGAGAAGTATTCTTAATTCTTACATGATTATCATGAAGGCTTTAAGAAGGGAGGTAAAATAGTAATTTGAATGTTATCCTAAAAGTCATAGCTGAAAAGAATCTTATCTATTTACCTGACTCTCCTTCCCTCTCTCCCTCAGCATATCACCAGAAAACTTGAAACAGAGAGGTGCATTCACCTGAAGAAGGGCTTAGGGACTGAGAGGCTCCTTCTGTTTTATTTATAGGTTGTTGTGCTTAGATTTTCACAATTTGTCTGGTTTTATCTTAAAAAAAGTAATTCAGAGACACTTTATAAAGTGAATACAGACCCTCACAAGCTTCAGCTTCTCATCCACTTTTCCCTACAGAAGTAGGCAAGCATATGCCAGGTTCAGACTCTTGATCTGGCGGGTTACTCTGGAGCAAAAGGCTATGGTGTGATACAGGACCCTGGAACACATCAGACTTCAATGGACATTAGGCCAAGACACTAATTTCTGTGTAGACTTATGAAAGGCATCTATAAAGGGCAGCGACTGAAAGGGTGAGGTAGTTGCACAGTGAAGCTCTCTGTGGATTTGTCTAGATCTATGTCCAAAAGGTTTCACTGTTATTTTCTGTTGTATGTTTAATAAGTACCATACTGTGCCATCAGATTGAACTTTATACTTCCTATATAAATGACTTCCTGATCTTCTTCAGAACATACTGACTGGGCCACAGCACTAAAAGATGCCAGAAACACACATCTTAACACAGTGAGATGTGCCAGCAGAGAAACAATAAATCAGGTAGGTTTGGTCCATTATGTCATGGAACTGAGTTCAGAGGCTGTAGCCAGTATGATGTCTTAAGGTTCCTTCAATTTGTGAAAAAGAAGTGTAGGACAGGAAGACTATCTTAAAGTCAGGATCTAATCCTGGTGACTGAATTTATCCTTTTCAATTAGATCATCATTTTAAGACATTCCTCCCACCCGGCATTACCAGCAATTGGTAGCTACTTACCTGAGAATTCAAAACCATCTATTTCAGAGTTTTAGACAGGTTTACTCCCTGGCACTTCCCACAGAGAGTTGCAGTGTTACTGCAGCAGGAGAGAAGCCTTGGTTTGCTGTAGACCTGGAAGCTGTGGGGTATGTGGATGTCATGGGGTGGAAGTCTGTGAGTAATCCTGCCCTAGGGTTTTAAAAAAATCATAAGAGTAGAAGTGACAGCACTACCCCCATTTATTAGCATGTATTAGCATTAGCAGCAACCACCTGTTTTTCTGGGTCAGTGTTGTGGAGTGGAACAACTAGGAGAAGCTGAACACTGCACTGCTGTTTTCCTCTAGTTCCAGAGAAAATGAGACAAAATGCATAAAGCATACTATAGGATGGATTTGGCCCAGTGGCTGCCAGCTGAATTGCACAGATTTATATAATTTCATCTAATTGAACAATGTGGAAAATAATCGAGCAAAAATGTATCAGGGAAAGCATAATTAGGTTATTGTCAGGGGAGATTTATTCACCAGATAGAAGGAAATGTAATGCTGATTTATGCCTGTCTGGAATCTGGCCCTTTGTTTCTGAAACACGTCAGGATAATATAGTTAGGAGATGTTAAAGCTAGAAAACAATCTTTAAAAGTATGTTCCAGGAATAGTTAAATCTGTATAGTTTCACCTAATAGGAACTGAACTAAAGAAACCACAAGAATTCCCTCCCACACTAAGTTCCCTGGGGCAGATTCACTGATCTCTGCAAGCAAAAAAGGAACAGAGAGTGTCTGCAAAGTCCTCGTGAAGTCAGTATAGCAGTAAAAGAAAAAAAGGAGCTTGGAGGACTCTTGGGCTCTATTTTTGTCCCTGCCAGATAACAACTATGTGATCTTTGTCAAATCAATGAGGTCCCTGTGCTCTTAACTAATCAGTGGAGTTTATCTATAAAGCTGAGAACAAAAATTTTCCTCAACCCCTGTTTCTAACTTGATCTGCTGGTCTTGTACTTTTCCATAGGTGTTGTAGAAATCAGTACCGTGCAAGGAAGGTTACTTAAAGGTTGATTGTCAGGTATTTTTGTGTCTTTGGACAAAAAGCTCCCCATTCAGTGCTACGTGTTACTATTTTTATGAATGGCAATTAAGATTTAGTGCTGTGGAAGCATCATTTGAACCAAAAAATTGATGCTACTGAGGACTCCATGAACATCTTCTACTGTTGATGTTTTCATTGTATCCTTTATAGCAAACCCAAAAACCTGCTGTCCCTGAAGTTGGAACAAGCTGTCAGTTTTTTAATGTGAAGTGGCAGGAAATGTCCCAGAGGCAGTGGGGGAGCTGGTTTTGCATCGGCAAGATTTACAATAGGGGATTCGGAGGAGTGCTGAGGCTAAAGGAAGATAAAACCCCAAAGGCAAATTCTACCAATAATTGAATTACAAAGCCATTATCATGTGCTGAATAGAACAACTTTATAGCTCTATTGTGACAGGATAAAGCTTGTTAGAATATTTATGTTCACAGGATGATTTTGGCATAAGGATGTCTAAGAGTATGTTCTCTCTTCCAACTGTCTGCACAACTAATTAGTCTTTCTGTGTAATGCAGTATATGTGGAGATCGAAGCATGCTCAAATTTGGAATGGGAAGAAGGGATGCTGAAGGTCAGGAGGCAGCTTTGTACTTAATGTTATTTATTTTGAGATACATGCAAAATACAACTAGAGTTTAATCTCCAGAAAGAGAATCGAGACAGATTGTGGGAAGGGGTAGAGAGAGCACTGAGGCAAATAAGCATTTCTAATGATGGGGTTGAAACTGGATTTTCCAAGCAATGTGTCACATCTCAGTTTGGTATTGCTTTGCACCCACTTCTAACCCACTCTCAGTCAGTGTCAATAAACTCAAAATGGACAGAACTTTGTAGATCTTATTCCACCCACCTTAGTGGAGTCGTGCTTTTAGCTGTCATTTATCTGCCAGCCTTTCCTGCATGATTAAATCATACTGGTTTTCTCCTAAAGGAAGATGATGGATGGTCATAGGAGTCCTGACTCTGCACTTGTTAATTTCCTCCAAGACATGGGAAAGCTGCATAATGTCTCTGTCCACATATAAAGAATGACTGACAGTACTGGTTCTGTCTGTTGAAAGGGCATAACAGCATTTTGGTTCTTCTAGATTTTAATTCAGCACATTTACACGGAAGATTCTGTAGAATAACATTGTCTTTTATTACTTAACTTAAATGACCTTTGCTTTGGCTGTTGTGAGCAGGTATGATACAAGAAAGGCGTATAAAAATTCTGCCATTGAGTTTCTCATGCGTGTAGTCCCAGATAGGGTGTGACTGTGTCTGAAGTCTCTCAAAGCTGCTTTCTGTAGTGCACAAGCCTTTGAGACAAAGTCTGTATTTTCTGGTGCTTCAAGTTCTTTGTTTATGAAAAATAGAAATTATGTACACTAAGTGGAAGCTTTTGCCATCTTCATAACAATGTCTTTTTGCGGTTCTGAGTGGTCTGACTGCATTGCAAGCTTCATCTGTTCCCAGCATCTACAAACAATCAGTTTTGTCCCAAGAAGTGAAAAATAAAGAAGAGGTGGAAACCTCAGGATAACAGGGTCTCTATTGAATTTCCTTGGCTCAAAAGAGCACACAGGCCAAGGAAGCCAAGGTTTTAGAAATGTTTCAGACTGAGAAATGGCAAGGGGTTGGTCACTATTGAAATATGCCAACTAGCATTTGCTGTGCACTGGGCAGTGCCAGGCTGGCTTTGTTCAACCTATTTCTAAACCAGAGGATGATTTGGGGTCTTTTCCCTGTGCTGTTTCTCACAGTGGATGTGAAGTTCTGCATTCAGAGCAATTACTGCGCTGCAGCCATTGGTATCGATTTGTGAAATGCTCAAGCACAGGTGACTACTTAGCAGGCCTGACGATGATTAAAATTTTAGGAAGCAACTTTGTAATAGGACTGTGGGGGTCCTACATTTTTCATAATGTATCTTCTGTGTAAAGCATTAGAGTTAATGCCTTGTGCTTCCTTTGGCTTTTTAAAATCCTAATTTTCCATGAAAATTTCTTTTTAAGCCTTTTTTTTTTTCACATTTTCTTTTTTCAAAACATCCAATTATACCAAGACACAAAAAAATAATCACAAAAACACAATAGGCCCCAGTCAGCAGAAGGTGTTGCAAGCATATCCCTGGTGTACTGAAGTTTCAGGGAGTGCTACAGAAAGCCTGAGATTAAAGGGATGGACAAAGGGCATGCTGGCACTTTACCATAAAGTGAAATCACAGACTGTGGCAGGAAGAAAACTTTGTGGATGTATGAGTGATTGGTCTTTGAGAATGTATGCTATAAGGGAAGAATGGTATTGTGAAAAAGGAGAAGAAAGTGCTGCCAGCATAGCCAACAAAAGTCACTCAGAATAAGGCCTGGCAAAGTTTTGGATTGCTGTTTATTTTTAGAGGAATTTCTGAGACAAATCACCAACTGAGTAGGTCGCACAGTGTTGATCATCTGTATCCTTGTTCTTTGCAGGTTGCTCACTTTTTAAGGCATCAAATGCTCAGTACTTGTTTTATTTTTGAAGCTTCCATTGACTAAACTGAATGTGCACAGAAGTTAATGAATTAGAGCAGGCAGTTGTAACAGGTTAAAATCACTGAGTTTCAAGCTTTGTTGTTATCTAGGGCAAATCCAGCATGTTGTTTTCTTTTTCTGTGTATGAAGCATGTATTTATTGATCACTCTAATTTTTTTATAGGAACCTTCAGTCTAGATGTTGACTGGAATTTCTTTGTAATCAGGTTTATTAATTTAATTTTCATACTGATTCCACAGGGTTAACACTGTTACTTGGGGATATTCTGAGTTGTGAAAGTACATTGTCCTACTCAGCTTCTAAGGAGGAACCTTTTTTTCCCCTCAATCAAATGAAAAAAATCAAGAAAACCTACTAACAGTGCTCAGGAGTTTTATGCTTGACCTACGTGACATACTGGAAATTTAAGACTTCTGATGTAAATTCCACAGCTCTTAACACCTTGTTTCCAGTACATGCTTAAAAGGTGATTGTCCTAAGCAAGTAAGGAGGATATACCTGTCTTCCTACAAAGTGCATTTTCTTGGGTGCAGAGAGTGGTATTTCTGTCCTGTGTATATTCATTATAGTCAATATGGTATTTCTGAATGTCTGCAAGGTTTTCACATGCCATATAGTAAATAATAAAGCTGAGGTAAACTATGTAAAATGCTACTCTATCAGAGAAGGCAACCCAGGACATTCTCTTTCCCTATGCTTATAGTCCATAGTTTATCTGTAATTCATGTTTTTAAATGTAGTCAATAAACATGTGTCGGTCATGTGTCGATCACATGTGGGTGTCTGTAGTGTAGGTGGCTAGACATCTTGTATTCAAGGTGAGAAACAGCCCATTCTAGGATGAAATTTATCTTCTCATGAAGAAGTGTTCACATGAACACTGTTCACATGAACCACAGTGAAGTACTGCCTGTTTCTCCTCCTCACTGCCTGCAAAGAGAGTTGAGTGCGATTAGGTCAGATGTAAAAATCTATAGTGCATAACTTTGTAAGGTGCATATTACTTCATATGGATTTTCAGGAGGTATGGAGATATGTCTAGAGAAATACCACAGGGCTACCGTGGAATAAGTCAGCATGATGAAAGTAAAGAAAGTTCTGGTCAGTAAGGTCCCAGAAGAATCCAAATGGGAACAGTATTTTTCTGGATGTCAGCTGTGTCCCATTAATAGTGATTTGAGCAGATTATGTATTTGTGTTTTGCCTGTCAGTTGCAACTCATAGTTGATGTTATCATTTAATATTATATGCCTGACTACGACCTTGTGCTGTCTCGAGTAAATCAAGCCTATTATATATCAAAGCAATGGACTGTGTATTTTCTAGCAGGTAGGAAGACCTGAATATTGTTCTTGCCAATTCCTCAGATGCAATGTTTGACTTCAGGAACTCCCTTAGTTTTTGTGGGCCTTAGTTTTCATGTTAATTTGTGATCACATTCTTAATTTGCAGGGGTTAGGAGGTATCAAAAGTAATGAAGCTCATGAGCAGATGAATAATGTTTATGACCAGTCATGCTTCAGCCATCCTTGTTCTGCACACTCTTGGGACAATTGGTGGTTCAATTCCACCTTGAGCTGAAGCTTCTGCAGTCCCAATATTGGCTGTAATAGTGTGAAACTAAGTAATATGCATGTCACTACAGCTGCAGCCTTCTGATTTTCATGGTTTGTGGGTGCAGATATTTATATGCAGCTCTAAAGACATTTAGAAATTTGATGTAAATTATGGCTTGTATTGCAAGGGAAAAAAATAGTGTCAAAAATGTCCTATCCATCAGTGAGACATCTCTTTCTGAATTAGCTGTCTTTGCCTGAGACAGCAGAGATATTTCTTGCAGTTGGAGCAACACCATGAAGAGGAAATTCACCAAGCACCTGACTGTAGAGTCACAGGCTTTAACTAGGGCAACAAGTTCTATTCTGGATGAATATCTTTTTTGTGATTCTCTGAAGAGACAAAGGGATCAAATACATGGAATATAATCCTTGTTTCTTTCAGGAGTTCATATCCCCATGGGGCTTTGAGGTCAGGAGGAGGATGCACTGACAAAGTTGTACTGTGTCTTCTGCAGTACTCCAGTTCCAGCTGTGCTTAAAGCCTGCAGGAATAGAAAGGAGATGTGCCAAATTATAAGCTTAGTCCTTCTGAATTTGTTAGAGCTGTTTGTCACTGGCATCCATTTGTCTTGAGCTGAATTGTAACTAGCAGGCTCAGCATTTTGGCCCTAAATCTGCTGGTAACGGAAAAATGCCCTGGGAAGGTAATCCCTTCCCATCCACTTGCTGTCAGTTACCTGAACACAGATTTTAAGTGGATGTTGAATGTTTAGGAGAAACAGTCCTTGCAATTAATGTTATTAAAAATGGAGGAGAGGTGAAAGTGATGGTTGCTTAGAGCCTTTTCTTAAACTCCCAGCAAAAGAGAACAAAAAAAATCCAAAGTTTGTCTGGGTAGGGAATTGTTACAGATTCTGTCAAGCAAAGCTAAGGTTTAATCAGGACACGAGTAGTCTTGTTATTGTTAACGTGTTTGTAATGGTTATTAATTAATATGCATGATGATTAAGGGCTGGAACTGTTTCTGATTGCTGTCAGTGGGACCTGAATGAAGGTCTAAATCAGTTTGAACCCCTGTTTTGATTTCCTGAAAAATAATGAGGCTTTGAAGAACAACGTCTAATTTATCTATCACTGTAAATTAATGTTTCTCTCCCTGATGCATTTAATGACTTAGAGGATAGGCAGCTAACAAGAAACTGCTTGTTTAACCCTTGGACTTAATCTAGGATTATGTCTAGGATGACAAAGCCCAGACCAGAAACAGGAGCCTTTCAGGAGCTGAAAGGCTGCTGTAGATTTGGATTGGCATGTACTTGCATAATTCAGAACATCTATCAAAACTCTGGCCATTTGGAGTGTACCAGGGAGCTTGGTGCCAGTCCAGGGCAACCTCAATAATGGAAAAAAATTTCGAGTCCATGCAACCCTTATTTGCAGTGCTCAATGACTTTATGTTGTTGCTTGTTGATTCAGAGTGAGCAGTCGTTTCCTGAGTCAATCTTACATTTCTTTTATTAATGAAACACTGGGTTTTTTTAGATCGGAAGTGGTTACATGTCTCTGGATGAAATGAGTTTTTAAAATTTCTTAATTAATGGGGGAATATTGATCATTAAGAGTGTCAATTAAGCAAATGTGCATGAAATGTCCAATACAGAGGAACAGCTATAATTAGCATGCTGGCAAACAGTATTATCCTATCAATTAAACTCCCTGTATTCTACCAGAGCTGATATGTATCCTTCTGACCAAACCAGGTTGCCAGTGAGAACAGAAGCAAGTCTGTGGAAAGAAGTGATACAAAGGGGTCATAAATAAAGAGCTTATAAGTACAATTACATTGATTCAATGAAATGGTAGAATGTCTTTCAAATTTTCAGGTTTATTTTAGGGAAAACTCCAAACTGCTTTCAAAATTATCAGATCTCTATTGTGTTTAGGAGTTTAGGTCCATCTTAGGAGGAGCTCTCGTGGAGGTACCCTCTCTGATGTTCATGGTACCTGTTGTTTTTAATGCCTTTGCATCTATTGGTCTCTTACAGGTCCATGATGGGATCTGGCAGAGACCCTGATCTGGTGCACCTGGAGGCTAAGACAGCGGATGGTCGTAAGTACATCACCTTATAAATATTGTGGTATTCTGGACTTTAGTGATTTACTCATTTAATGTGAAAGGTAATATGTTCCAAGTGAAGCCTTTCAGAAGAGTAGTCATGCCAGTGGGGTAAAAAGTAGGGGTTAAGTGGCTGTGACCAGAGCTGAGAATGTGATAAGAAAGAATAGGTGATAAGCAGTAATTGGAGTTAGTACATACAGCACTTTTCTGCAATCTCACGTTTCCATGAAAGAAGAGTTCCTGGCTCACAATGTCTAGCTGCTGTTGCTTCACACAATACATGCTATCTCCTTGTTCATGGCTTTACAATTTTAGCAGACCAGAGATACTCTGCCTTAGGTAATACCTTTGAAAATAACTCGTTTCTCTCACATTATAAACTTCTCAATAACTAGTCTAATTGTATTCTTCCCTGTTATTGCTTGTTCTGTCATTGTCCTTCACTTTCATTAACTCCTCTCCCTCCCAGCTTTGCTTCTTGAGGGGCTTTTCTCCATTCCGGGGGTGTCCTTTACTTGTAACTCCAAAATACTCTCCTAATTGGCTGTAAATTCTCTGAGGCACCCTGTGCCACCCAGTGGCCTTTTCTCCTTCCACCCATCCTTCCTCAAGGTTTATCTTTGAGCTCCACTACCTTTGCAGATCTTCCTCTATGGATTTCTTTTCTACAACACTGAATTGCCTCAGGCAGGTGTCACACCAAAAGCCTGGCCACCATAGATCTCATCATTGTAATTCTATATAATTTCCTCTATAAATAGCAGCTTTGCTGCAACATAGCAAGCAGGTTTTTACCATTTGCAGTACATGAGTATTAACAACGCAGTCAATTAATTCCTTTTAAAATGGATAAAATTCTCCCCTGAATTGCAGTTCCAAATGCAATGGCGTTACTTAGAATGTGTATTTTGTCATTGTAAAGTTAAAAACTGTCTGAAAAGATAACTGTAAGGTAAAAAGTTAAAAACTCACTGAAATTTAGCATGAAAGAGAACTTTTTTGGAAGATGAATTTTGAAAAGAAACAGTTGCAATAGAAACCATAAAGTTTTAAAGGTCTTTCCATTTCAAGATGTGCATGATCAGTGAAAGGGGATTTGGAGAAGGCTAAGGTACTCAACAACTTCTTTGCCTCAGTCTTCACTGGTACGGCCTCCGATTGCACAACTGAAGTCCTGAAGAATGTGGCCGTATACCAGGGGAAGCAAGATCCACCCACTGTGTGTGAAGAGCAGGTTCGTGAACACCTGAGAAACTTGGAGGTGCACAAGTCCATGGGACCCGATGAGATCCACCCACGGGTCCTTAGAGAACTGGCAGATGAAGTTCTGGAGCCCTCAACACAGGAAGGACATTGAGCTGTTGGAGAGGGTCCAGAGAAGGGCCATGAACATGATCAAAGGGTTGGAGCAACTGCCCTATGAGGACAGGCTGAATGAGTCGGGGTTGTTCAGCCTGGAGAAGAGAAGGCTCAGAGGGGGCCTCATAGTAACTTATCAATACCTGAGGGGGTCCTACAGAAAGGCAGGGGAAGGAATTTTTAACATAATATCGGATGGGAGGACTAGAAGCAATGGATATAAATTGGAGGGGGATAGATTTAGACTAGACATAAGAAAGAAATTCTTTACAGTGAGGGTGGTGAAATACTGGAACAGGTTGCCCAGGGAGGTTGTGGATGCCCCCTCTCTGGAGGCGTTCAAGACCAGGCTGGACAGGGCACTGGGCAGCCTGGTCTAGTGGGACGTGTCCCTGTCTATGGCAGAGGGGTTGGAACTCTATGATCTTTAAGGTCCCTTCCAACCCAAACGATTCTATGATTCTGTGATTCTTATAATTTGTCACCTCTGATTATTATTTCTCCTCTCAATTTCACTTACCTGAAAATAATGCCAAGGCTGGGAACATGGAGCTTTCTGTTTCTCAGGAAACAGTGAGTTATTCTGACAGGACAGTGTCTGTCTCAGCACAAAATATTAGTTATAAGGCTTTAAGAATTTGTGGTCATTGACATGAAGCTTATGAATGCTTATGAAGCTACATTCTGGTGGTGCTTTTGAGGGATGTTCAGCTGACAGGGAGCAGAGAAGGTGCCATTCTCCAAATGCCATGAATGCCTGAGCTCGTTGGCTGAAATAAGAACATTTTGCACAGCTACAGGATGTTTCTGCAAAAGACTTCTTAAGTGCTTAAAAAATAAATAAGTTTCATTAAAGCTTTTAAGGTAGAAAGTGGAAAAACAAGTACATGGAACTGACACCACTGAGGTGTCAGGCATATTAGTTAAGGATTGTGGAATAACAAATTGGAAGGGGCGTAGTTAGTAGCTGGAGAGAGGTTCTCCTCCTTCTTTATTTTGCCCTGGTGAGACCGCATGTGGAATATTGTATCCAGTTCCATGGCCTTCAGTTCAAGAAGGACAAGGAACTGCTTGAGAGAATCCAGCACAGAGCCACAAAGATAATTAGGGGATTGGAGAATCTCCTTTATGAGGAAAGGCTGAAGGAATGGATCTCTTTAGCTTGGAGGAGACTGAGGAGTGACCTCATTAATATTTTTAAATATGGAATGAGTGAGTGTCAGAGGGATGGAACCAGGGTCTTCTCAGTGACCTCCAATGGTAAGACAAGAGTCAATGGGTACAAGCTCGAACACAAAAGGTTTCACAGAAATATAAGAAAAAAACTTTTCTACAGTTAGTGTGACAGAACGGTGGCACAGGCTGCCCAGAGAGATTGTGGAGTCTCCTTCTCTGGAGACATTCAAAACCCACCTGGATTTGTTCCTGTGTGGCCTAATCTTGGTGTTACTGCTCCAGCAGGGGGATTGGTCTAGATGATCTCTTGAGGTCCCTACCGATCCCTGACATTCTGTGATTCTGTGAACCTGATCTGGTGAAAGATGTCCCTGCCTATGACAGGGGGATTGGACTAGATGATATTAGGTTGACAGAACACTGGGACAGGCTGCACAGAGAGGGTGTGGAGTCTCCTTCTCTGGAGACATTCGAAACTTGCCTGGATGCCTTCCTGTGTGACCTGGTCTAGGTGTTCCTGCTCTGGCAGGGAGATTGGACTAGAGGTCCCTTTCAATCCCTGACATTCTGTGATTTTGTGAAATTATTGCTCATCAGCTAAGCAGAAAGCTGCTGAAACCAGCACAAATGGAAATAAACACCTCATTCTTGTGCTAATGTCTTTTCTAACAGATGAGTAGCACAACTGCAGCTTTAGGTGAGAAGTAGAAATGTCAGCATGGTGTTAGCCCATCTCCCTGGCAGCAGTGTTTGAGAACATCTATCAGCCACAACCTTTGTATTGGGTTTTCCTTGCTAGAACACCAATAACTATCTCTGCTCCCTGATTATGGTCTGCCTGTGCACTTTATTTATTGTGTTTATATACATAATGTAAAAGGTTTACAAGAACTGAAGTAGGAGTCTCTAGGCAGGCATAAATCAGTGTACCTTCAGCAACACTTTGATTTACACCTGCTGAGGATCTGCCTAGCAATGCTGTACCTCAGCTCACATTCTCCCTAATTTTTTTTTTCTCATGATCCAAAAAAATCTGGACTACTCCAGAACAAGCTGTGTCTCATCAAAGTAGAGTGCAGGCAATGATGAACAAGCTGAGCACATAACATTTGGTTCTCTTGATGGAGACAGATCTGCAGGGCTAATCATTGCCATTTATGTTTTCAGTCCTGTTGTGTAAATTTTGGAGAGTACCGGGCAAATTCTCATCGTGTCAAATGGTTGTGTTTATTTTTTTTAAATAGGCCCAATCCATGCAAGCTGGGACTGAGAGAACTGATTTTTCTGGTTGGAAGAAGTTCATGTGAACCTTATCTCACAGTTCCAATTGTACACTTGGGTGCTCCTGGTGTTCCACTTTGATTTTGGAACAGGATCAAAGGCAAGCCAGCAAAGTCGGCAGGAATTGTGATTTCTTTTTTTTTTTGCCTGTTCCATGTCAACACCTCAGTAAGACAATTAATCTCCTACAGTTCCTAACCATGTGATAAGCTCCTTATCACCACCACAGTCAGCAGGCAGAGTGACTGGTGGGAGTGAATTCTAGGTTCACTCAAATGCGGCTTGAACTCCTTTCAGGTATATAAATTTTGTCATACGTGGGGTTTAGGTTTGTAGAGAATATGCAAGCCCTGAAAGATCTTTACTTAATAGTTTTCACTCATTTGAACTAGAGAGAGTTATCCCAGTAAGACATGGGAGCAAATTTTTAATTTGGTAATCCCTACTGAGTAATTCCTGCTGTTGGTGAGGATTCCAAAGATGGATTTCTATGAGGTATTTGGAAACTAACTGGGTACCCAGTGGCCTTCCAGAGCAGTTGAAGCTGACTCAGAAGGTGTTTAAGTGACATTTTCTAAAAATACAAGTCAAAGAAAACAGCTGTTACATTTATTAGATATGCATTTGCTTGTGTAGTTAGATATCAATTGATTTTGGATAAAGTTTAACTTATGTTATTTTATTTTATTTAAAATGTGGGTGA
This sequence comes from Turnix velox, assembly GCA_013400935.1. NCBI lineage: Eukaryota > Metazoa > Chordata > Aves > Charadriiformes > Turnicidae > Turnix > Turnix velox. The sequence continues at coordinate 19,316 of VZTY01016471.1, read as the reverse complement.
AAGAATCTGAGGGGTTTTCTAATGTACTTGCAAAAAAATTAAAGAACTCCTCATATTTAAGAAGTACTTTTTTTTTCATTTGCTTCACTTCTGCTTTCCTGCTTTACACAACAGCTTTTCTTATTGATAAGTAATTCAGGTACTACTGTGATTGCAGTAAAATCGCTACTGTGATTTAGGTAAAACCAAAGCCTCTACTGGGGTCAGCAGATGAGCCCTGCTTGCTGATCAACATGGACTGAGCATTTGATCAATAATGTCTGAACCACAAAATTGTGCTAGGACTTTAGTTTCTGTTTACTCAGAACATTACTGGGAAGAACCAAATAATCACTGCTGTGGAAAAAAACGAGTAGAGAGCCTAGCCTAACTTTTGCTAACATAGCTAGAGTGGTGAGTTAATTCACTTAGTGCCCTAAATCTTTGGAGTGGGGTTATTTTCACTCTCTGTGATCAGTATTATTTTCCTCATCGTGATTAGTATTGTCTTGGAGAAAGACATCTGTTAGTTTCCATAATTATGTTCTTATCCCAGAAATGTGAGAGGACATACTTCCCCAAGTTAAAAAAAAGATTTCTTACTCTGATATGCAATGAAGTAGCACCAGGATAAAATGTATTTGTGACTAGCTAGTAAATGAGTTATCTTCATTTCACTGATCCTCAGCAGTCACTTAGTCTTGGACAGTTGTGAATATATTCTCATTTCATAAGTGCTTCACAAATCAAAATTCAGGCCAGATGGGAGAGGATGAAGAACAGACATTTTCAATAGAAATATTTGTGTAAGGGAAAACATTTAAATTGTGGCACTTATTGCCATGAGAGACCATGGGTGCCGAAGGGGGAATATCTGGACTGCCAAGTGATCTTGGTAAATTCTTAAAATCTTTTGTAGGCTTCTGTTATTAGTTCTGCTGTAGGAGTAGGGGTAACAGGCCCGGTATTTTAGTGAGACATTTTACTACCATGTTCTCACAGTTCATTAGTTACAGGACACCAGTCATCCTTCAAAAGCAGAAACTCTAATGTCTAAGCTGCTCAGTAATGAACTAGGATACTTTGTAGTAAATCTGGAAGACAAACAAGTCATAGATTGTGTGGATACTCTTGACATAAACTCCTGATTGGTCCTTAGAGAATTTATTTGTAGAGATGCGTTCCTCAATGAATTAAAGACAATAACAATAAAAATCAGTAGGAATGATACATTCACAGTGAATACTCTCTGACGCTCCTTGTGGTCAAGTAAGTTTTTCAAAATATATACATGCAAGCTTAGACTGGAAAGTGGTGGGCATTGTGATTTGATATATTGTGTTTGATAACATTTGACAACAATGTGTCTGGAAGAAAGCCCTTCTTTGCTTTAGGAAAGGATTTGAAACTCTGCCCTGCACTTTTGCAGAGGCTCACCAACTTCCAGTAACAACCAACAACCTTCCATCTCTACCATCTGAGCCAAGAAATCTCTCTGAGACAGGATGGACACGTTTCCCCTGAGAACATATTAGGATGGAGCTTGAATAAACAGAAAAGACTGAAATATTTTATGTCACAGGGTCCCTCCGGCTCTTAACTTTTACTGTGTGTTAGCATTTGCAATTCTCTTTCACCACTGAAACAGATTAATTTTGTCAGAGGTTTCCCTTACAAGATGTCTCTCCATTCTTGCATTCTGTGACTTTCTTGCTTCCTTTTCAGAAATAGCTGACTATCCCCAAGAAAAATCCTACTGCTGGTGTCTAAACCTGTCAAAATCAAAGTGTCTGGGGGTGTGAGAGCTGGGAGTTGCTGTGTTCTTCTCTCCAGGCACAGCGTGACTTTGTTGTTGTATATTAAAAACAGCAGCTGTTGTTGGAGGTGAGGGTTCTGGAGCTGAAAAGCATAATGTCCTAATTACCTATGGCAGGGAAAACATCTGTGTGGGAAAACTAATGAAATTAATTTCAGAGCTTTGCAACTGAATACATTAATTGACATTAATTAATGCTAAATTACAAAGCTCTGCCAATGGAATCACATAAAATGTCCATGAGAATCAAATGCCAAAACAAAATCCTTGGGCTAATGTAAGCACAGCAAAACTTCCCTTAAGAAAGAGGTACTCAAGATCTACAAGAAGCCTGTTTTCCTTCTCTCTGTCTCCCATGACAGAGGGAGCTTTTCTTGGTGTGCAGACCATGATGAGGTTCTGCTGTTTGGGAGATTAGTTTAAGCAATTTCAGTGCTCTGCCCTTTAGTAGTTATTACTGGCATTTTAGAATTGAAGCTGTGGAGAATAGCACTGTAAAAGTTCAAAGGAATTACGTTAGTAAATCTTCATCAGTGGTACAATCTCTGCTGTACAGGCTCCTTCCATCACAGCAAAAATAGCCATAGTACCCATTCCTCCTTTGAAACAGGATGAAAAAAACTTCAGTCACCTCTAATGGTTGTCAATGTGGGCTGCTCTTTAAAATCCCTTGTGAAGGAAATTCCTTAACATTCTTTGCTGGCTGGTCCCAGCAGCACCTATCTTGTGACCTGCCTGTGCTCTTGCGATAGACAAGCTGTTTGTATGGGAAATCATATGGCACTGTAGTTTCCTCTTACTGTCGCCCAGGCAACCCATGTGCCTGTGGAAATGAGAGATAACCGTGGTGGGGGTCAAGAAAAAGAAACGAGTTAGGAAACAGAATTCTGTTTGGATCCCATGTGTGAAAAACTACCCAATCTTCCTGAAAGAGAGAGATGGGGACAGTCATTTCAACTGATGCTGCTTTGTTGGAGCTCAGGATTGTCAGGCACTTGTCAGGAATGTTCTTGAGCCATAAAGGATGATTGTGGGGGTGTTGTCCTTCATGGTACAACAAGAGTAGTGGGAACTGATGGTGTTGCAGATGAAAAACTGTTCTCCATCTGATGACTAGGAGTGAACATGCTGCACCACACAATATAATTGAACAGTGGAAGAGGCTCCAGCACAGTTGTCTGCCTTCTTTCTGGGAGGGGTAAAGGGCTAAACTGCTCTGAAAGGAAACTTGGAACTTTCCTGAGCTCACTGGGATGAGCAGCCTGGGAGTTATGTCATTCCCTGCCCTCTCGTGGCTAATGTGGAAAAATACATGTCCCTCCGAAGAGAAATCCATTTTGATCATGCTGTCTGATCTTTTTTAATTAATGTTTTGCAGTGAACTGCGAAGGCATAAAGTGTTATAAACTGCAATGACTTATAATACTTAGCAACTTATATATTCCAAGAACTCTGCAAATGCTGGGATAAAATCATCCCTCATGAAACTTTTCTTGAAGGTTCATTACCCTGCATGTCTGTTTTGAGCAGAAGTCAACAGCCCTTAGAAATAAGGAAGGAAATGTCAAATCATAGATTTTAATTAAAACCGAGATTAAATATGAGATGGTAAAAAACCAGCCATTTCTATTTCAGAGTAAAATGCTGCTTCTTTGATCAGAAGGCAGTAATTAGATCAAACTAGGGTCTGTGCTTCTCCATCAAGGAAAAATATTAGAAGTAGTTCGAAGATCAAATGCCACGTAGTATTTCTGTCATGTAAGTACTAAAGCTAAAGTGCCAGAATCCTCCTTCCTATAAATCGGTTTCGTCATTCTACAAAATGAAACTACTTAATTGATCTGAAAGAACCCAAATTGAACACTGAGAATCTAGCTCTGTGTTGTAGGATAAATCACCATGAATAAAGTCAAATTGGTCTTCTTCAGGTGATGGGTTGTGAGATGAGCATCCTGCACTGCTGCAGAATAGGAGATGACAGTGGGTGACAGTGCTTTAGGCCTGCATTTAGGCTATTTACTGATTGAAACTGTTAAGGCCTTTAGTTTCAAGAGCATATGAAATGGTTGTCCAGGTTTGACAGAGATACGGTATCTACTGACACTGTCAACAGAGAAGCAGGTAAAACCCTTGACCACTGGGTGGGCTGGATTACTGTCCAAGTTAATATGAATTGCTCTACAGAGTGTAAGTGCTGTAGGAAACAGAGATTTGCCACAGATCAGATTCTCAGTGATGGCACTGGGCAGGTGTCCTCTGGAAATGTCTTCATACTTGTGTATGCCTTATACCTTTGTCATATTCTAAATAAACTTGACATGACTGTGGAGAAGCTGTCATACTCTACAGCAAATTACAGACTGTGGGGACGACAGGGAAACTGTAGATGTTCAGCCCAGAAAGTATCCATCCTGCAGCATAGACATGCCTTTTCAGACATATAGGTATGTTGGGAGTCTCAGACTTGGGCTATTTGATGCTTCTGTAAAGGGTCCTTTACAGCTCTTTTGTCCCCTCACTCAGTTCCTTGTTTTAAACTTAAGCCTCTGTAGCACCCAGGTATTTTCAACAGGGCAGATAACAGTGCTGAGTAATAGGTCCTTGACTTGGCTTCTCTGAGTCCTGAGTCACAAGCATTACATTATGCCACCTTCAAATGGTACCTCTGGTCTTCCAGCACAAAGCCAGGAGGGTGGCATGGAGTAATCAGCTATGCTGGATCGTTTCTTGGTATAAAGGAGGAATGTATAGCTCTGATGTAGAGTGAAATGAAAGTAATAATGGTGAAGAAGGAAGGAACTTAAAGGAAGAAAGTAATCAAGGGTGGATGGAAGGGAAAGAAGTCTCATGTTACATTGAATGGGTGGTGACAATTTCATGTAGCATGAGGCTGAAAAGTAGAAGTGCTGCCTCAGCAAATAGGGTTGTGACAGCAGAAAGAATCTGTGCTCAGGTTCTCAAGAGTCTTGGTTTTGTTCTTTTCCTTTCAGATGCCCAGTACATCACCTGCAAGATGCAGAACTGCAGTGAAGCTGTTCGTGGCAAACCCTTTCCAGGCTTTATTGATCATAACTCTCTCATCGTCCAGGATGATTATGTCTTTGTTCAGGTGCAGAACACCCTCTTATTCATTGTTTTATATAATATTGTTCTATATTATGTTGTTTTCTCTTCCATTCTCTTCCATGTGTGTTAACTCCCAAATAATCAGACAACAATCGATATGGGTAATAAAGGCACTGAGTAGACTGTAGGAGTTTGTTACAGAACTAATAGTGTTCTTTTTACCATCTTTCCATTGTAGAGTCATAGAGTTTCTGCCTGGAGCATCCACCATATGTACTAGGGTGTTCTGTGCCACTCCCTGCTGTCTCATCAACACTCCTGGGTTGCTGCTTTAACCACCCAGATGGAAGTGATGTGTCAGTCATCTGCTAACACAAATTTTTTGAGCATGGGAGGGCAAAAGGAAAGGAGGGAGGGAGTCAGGGGAAGAACCAAAGAAAGTGTAATCAGGCTTTATTGTTATGCCTCGGTTGTGATTACAGTCAAAAGGCTGAAGATGGGTTGTACTTAGCCAAGCTGTCTTTCAGGTGAGGGCTGGTGAATAGATCTGATCTACTTTGGTTTTCATTAACCCACTGCCAGTATCCATTTAGTAACAGCTGAAGAGGACAAAAATAATAACAGAATTGCAGGGAACATGGTGGTGAACTGTAAATCATTAGGACTAAGCTAGTCTTCCAGAGGTTTTAAATTCTGCTGTGCTTGAGGGCAGAGAAAAGAGAAAGGACTGATATTTTAAATCAGATGAGTTGATAGCTAATTATCTTCAGTTAATGAACTCAGTCATAAACACCAGTCTGAACCATCTACAAATAAATCTGGGATATACATTTCAGAATAGCTTTTGTGCCTAGAGTGTCTGAGACATCAATGAAAATTGTATGTGATAAGGAAAAAAAGGGGTTCAGTGTTCATCCATGCTCTCTTATTCCAGAATGACTGTGTTGAGTGACTCCAGAATGACACACTGCAGCTCAAGTGATGTAGGAGCTTGGGAATTTCTCTTCATATGTGAATTCATTCATTACTTCAGTGATGCCTTGGTTTTTCACTCTTCAAGATTATTAGTTTTCTCTGTTCTGACCTCATGTTGTTACACGGGATAAAGAGGCCAATCTCTTTACCGTATCTGAAGTCAGTATTAGGAGCTTGTCTATCTATCTGGATAACCCTTGTATTTCAATGTATTTCTCTTTCTGTCTGTAAACTGTTGCATAGGTCTCCTGGTGTTGCCAAATTTTGGCTTTGTTCTGCTCCTGTGCTAGCTTCATGGTGTAAGGAGGTAGTTGGAGGAGAAGCAGTATTCTATGATGTTTCTCTTAATGCCCAGTGGGACTTTACACAACTTTATAAATACATGTTCTTCGTGCAGTTTGGGAAAGTATCATGTAATATTTGGAAAGCTCTTACTATAATCCTTTAACTTAAGATTCTCAAACAGAAATAAACTTAACATATAAAAAATTAATACTTACCTATCAATAATTGACACAGGTATGAAATAATAATATTGTACTCCCTGACCTCTTGTGTATTTGAGGAAGCCAGTGATTTCACTGTTGGCTGGTTATTTAAAATGTGTTTCGTCAAGTGGTTATGTGTGTATCTGGATGTATCTGGCTGGCAAGAAGCAGCTAAAAAAAATCCATGGCTGATGCTGGACCCTATTTTATCCCAGACACAGTTCTTCAGAAAATAAACATCCCATAATAGACAGTAAAGGCTCATAAGAATAGATGAACACTTTGAGCACCCTCCCCAAACATTCCCTATTTTCCTTTATCTCCATCTAGCTTATCTGCAATTGAGGTATTTGGAATGAGAATTAGTAGATTCAACAGCACAGGGATAAGGAAATGCTAGTTTATATCTCCTACTACAGCTTGTTCTTTTTTTACTAACTCAGACTCTGGTGTAGACAATGATTCTGGCCTTCCTTGCTCTGACTTTTGCCGAATTTCCTTTAAAAAAAATCTTGAAGAGCTTCAGAATAAGAAATCGTTCTCATTTGACTTAGTCTGATATGGACCTAGTCTCTGTGTATCTTGCATTTTAGAACACTTGCTACTAAAGAAAAATAAGCCCAGATATCAGGCAATTAAAGCAAAGTTCTGCATGGAGAATCTTGTGGAATATTTGTTCTTCAGTATCTTTCATCCAAGTATTCCAAAGTACACATTGATTATACTTCAGCTGCACTGGAAGCCAGATAACACTAACAGCTTTTTTCTTTCTATTCCTCCTCCCTTCCCAACGTGAGGGAATGAAACCTCACATTGCTCTAATCCAGTATTTTCAAGGTCTTGCCATCAGTATTCAGGCATTCAAATAAATGGCCAGATTCACAGAAATATCAAATCAACTGAACTTCTCCTGCTTTTGAGAGGCTGTGAATGCTGATCTGGTAACAGATACATACGAAGGCTTGTACAGAACCACACAGGAAACAAACTGGAGTCAGAAACAGAATTTAAGCTTCATGTCTGCCAATCTGCTGATCTGACCAATAGCCTACACGGCAGCTCTGCAGATAGCAAAGAACAGACTATGTTAAGGCAGAGGAGAGCTGTGGTATCCAGCATGGCCCAGCCAGCCAGGACTTCACTCACCCCAGATTTTCACCTGAAATTGTGGCCTTTGTCTCTATGCGGAAAACAGAATTTTCCTTCCTTTCTTTCTCAGCCACTCTCAATTTCGATCAATGTTTTTTCATCTATTGACAGCTTTTGCTTGATGTTTTCCATGATAATAAAATCAGAATGATAACTTTCCTCTTTCTCTCATAGTTGACATCAGGAGGAAGACCACATTATTACGTTTCTTATAGGAGGAATCCATTTACACAGATGAAGCTGCCAAAGTACTCCCTGCCCAAGGTAGGTTACTGTTGCAGGAATGCCCATATATAATATTGATATTTTGGACCTACAGAAATTTTTTAATCCAACATAGGTAACTGAAAGGTGAGATGCAGTGAGTGAAAATGTCATTCTTCTTGGACAAAACACTTGAAAGCAAGAAAGGTCTGAAAAAAAAAATCTGCTCTTTGGCTAGTCAAGGACATCGACATGGAGTTTACTCAGATACCACAGCCCATGTCAATTACTATTTCTTTCCAGTAGTTAATTAAGGTTTAGAGCGGACTCTTTTTTTTTTCTTTTTTTCCCTTTCCTATTTTTGTGGTCTTAAAATTTCCTTCCCCTGTCTCTATCTTGTAAGGGTCGCTTTTGTGCTTTGCCTCATTAGCAGACTTTAATGGGAACCAAGCAGAGAAGCAGAGAGATGTCTTTGTGTGTCTACTCCATATCTTCCATAATTAACAACAATGGTGAATTAGCATTGGAGTTTGAAAGACTATTGCTGCTTTTTGGAGCTGTATTTTTTAAGAAAAGATCTATATGAAGTGTTAGCTCCAACTTGAAGAAATTATGATTTTGCAGCTGTACTCCTAAGAGCTTCTTGACAAAGACATAAGATTTTTTTTGTAAGGTCTCTTTATCATTTCTATAGTTTGTCTCAAAGTAAATCTAAGATCAAAGGTAGGAAATAATTTTGTGATTAGTATGTGAAGTGTCATATCTGGAGAAAAATACATTCTATGTAAATTGGGCAAGGGTTGCCAAAAGGGGTACCAAAAAAGAAAGTGCAAGGTCAGTTCCTAGAAGTTGAAAGTACCTCTGATTTTGTGGATGGAGATATTCAAAGGAATAATTTGGCTAGCATCACTACTGGGTGTCTTTGATTTCTCTCCCCAATTGATCAGATTAAAGTGGATTGACTGGATGACCTTTATGAAGTAAACAGACTGCAGCTCACACCCAGGTCTTCTTTACCACACTTGACCTGCTCTACTCTTGTGCCCTTCACTCCTGTTTACATCCCCTGAAAATGCAGGCTCACAAAACTCTGAGGACCCTACCAGAAGCCATGATATCTTCATGCTAAAAGATAGTACTCCATAGGCATGGTATGAAACTTCCTGTCCAGAAGGAGTTAACTCCTTAATTTCAGATAAACAGATGTTATTTCTTGTAACCTTGAGCAAAGGAGTTGCATTTTTAGCATGGTGATTGTTACACCCAAATCAAAATTAATAGTTAATTCTAATTCATACCATCTATAGAGAGGTTGCTTGCTTTGAACTAATTGTCTCATAAGATCATGCTATTATTCCAACTGTCCACCTTCTCAAAGAGGTCTCTAGAAGGCAAGGGAAAATGAACTACAATTAAATCCAGTGTATTCTCTGAGAATAGGCATTGGAACAATACAGTCATGTTATATGACCCAGAGAAAAAGACAGATTATTTAAGGTGATAAAATGCTTTGTCACAATCTCAGAATATCTTCAAAGACCTGAGAGCTACATTTGGTTTGGAAGGAGCTGCAGTGAAGCTGTGGCTATCTAGCAGGCTGCTATCAAAGCAGGATAGCTGCTTTCATTAAAGATGCACAAAGTGTTATACTATTCAAGGAATTGAAACAAGCAGCTGCTTTTATGCCTAAGTTCTCTTTTATCTCCTTCAGCTAAGAAAGAGGGACCAAGTATGGTAAACAGTACTAAGTGACTTCTGGAACTGAAGACAGAAATATCAAGCTTTTTGTCTATGCATGTCACCCTTCCTAAACTGTAGGGATGTGACAGCAGGGAGCTTTGGCAGATGCTACTGCTCCTTGTTGGCATTGATGGCCTCGTAGCTGGTTGATTAAAAGCCTAAATGAAACTTTCTTGAAACTTTCTCACATACAAAAGGATGCCACATACATGCAAAAGATTATGTTCATCCTGTAAATTATTGAGACTTGTTAATTTCTGCAGTGATGTTGTTCTATAAGTTGGTGATGCCTTTTCTGTACCACAGCACCACAAAGTGGGCTCTGTCAGACTCTGTAATGTCACCCATGATAATCACATGAAATGTACACACAGGGTGAATTCACTCCATTTTAGACCAATGCACTGGGCAGACATCTGTGAATAGTGTAGCAAGCCAAGCAATTTCTCATTTTAAAAGACCTGTCCTTAGCTAGTGATGGGCTGAATGCTGATAGAAGAGGTATGTGTGGCAACCTCTGTTTTAAATTCATCACCTTCTTTCAACCTCAGGATGCAGATTCTGGTGGAAAAAGCAATAACTGCAAAAAAATCTTTAAATATAGACTTTAAAAAGAGCTGACAGTCCCAGGAATTGACAGGCATTATACATCCCTGCTGTTTAACTTGTCAGGAAGAAGGGTTCCCTAACCAGGTGCAAAAAGGGCAATTGAAGCATGTTTAGTAATTCAGAAAGCCTTGGCCTTTAGTCATTTGAGCAAATACCTGATCAAACCCATCCCATGGCATCATACTCTTACCTTTGTCTTTGCAAAGACAAGAGGGACTGACAGTAGAACTGCATATTAATGTACTTCCACTGTCTGCTGGGGAGAGGAAAGCTCAGGCTCTCAATAGGCAGATGCATAGGGAGCCCCTGAAGATGACAATGTCAGTTTGTGAGAGGTGCCTTGCCTCACTTTCCTGTTCTCTTACCTTTCACTTGAGAGGTAAAATAGATGTCTCCTGAAGTAGAAGATGCACTGAAGCTCTTGCTCCGTATCAAGATGAAGGCTGTCTTTTTGTATTATCCTTTCCCCCCCCCAAAAAAGCAACTCGTGCCCTGGAAAAAAAAAAAATTAGTATGACTTTGTTGCTGATGTTTGTCAAAGATCTGTTTGATGCTCATATACCCCTTTCTACCAAGGGTTATTTTATTCTTCTTATTTGCATTGTTAAATGAATTTATTGGCCAAGGCCATAATAAGAGGAAAAGTTAATTGGCCCTCAAAGGCAAACAGTTGGAACACTGTCTTTTTTTACTTTCTGCACTAGGTGTATTATACCAATTCTCCCTTGATCTTTGCTTCTCTAGACTTAACTTCCTTTAGCCTTACTAGCATCTTCTTTAGATTTGCATCTCACAACATGATCTGATCAAAATTCAGCAAGAATCTAGTGAATAAATTAGCTTATTTGCTTCTTCAGCATTCATGAAATTGTCTTTAGTTTTCCCTGGTGTGATCAAAGTATCTTTTTACCTTTCTCCCCTGGTTATTGCAAAACTATTGATTAAAATGGTAAGTTAATGAACCTGTATATTCATCAGATAAAACAAGTTTTAATTATAATCTTTGTCCACGTTCAAATGTAGAGGTTTGAACATGGGTGGGTGCACATATGCAAAGGTTTAAACTGGAGATTAGAACTGTGCAACCCACTGTTGCCTTAACATCTACTGATATAGATCTACTGGCAGATTGACTAAGGTGACAGTCTGAAATATGGAGCTTCTGACAGACAGCTGTGTCAGTAACTTCTTCTAGCACATCCTGAGCTATGAGGGGATATTTGTTCTCAACCAAAATTAGCAGATAGCAGTGGGATTTAATATTGCCTTTTCTGTTGCCCCAGGACTTAAGGAAATGTCTTCCATAAAAATACCCCATCTTCTGGGATGTGTGTTTTCCAGTGCAAAGAAGCATATAAACCAAGTGAATATTCATTCACTCCGTACTCAGTTCTGGATGAACAAAAAGCTGTTCTTAATCTTAACTTGATGTTAAATTCACTCTCAACTTTATTGATCAGATTTTCTTATTATATTATTTTTCATCTTTACATTACAAGGCTTCACCTGGAACTATTAATTCTTTCTACAAAACCACAAGAAAGTGAATTGTCAAAGGCTATTATTAACAGAAAGAAGAAGTAGCATCAGCATCCAATGAGTATGTTTTCTGATAAAGTTTCCAGTTTTGCATAAAGAAAGCTGTGGCTGAGATTCATAGAAGCAGAATTAACTTTGGGATATCTGCCCAAAACAGACAGAACAGACGAATCTTCTGGGAATCACCTGGTACAAAGAAATCTGCTTTTGTTTTCCTACTTCCACAGATTTTTATGGCACTGAAGAATTTAGGGTATCTGTCCTGGGCAGACAGATCCTGGTAATTTCATTGTAACAATTTCTCTCAGTGGCTTTTTCCACTGGGTCTTTTTCCAGACATTGAAAGAGGGTATCAGATTTTATAGTTTCTGTTTTTTCTTTAATATTCAATCTTTTTATCACTTCCTGTGTGCTGTAATGCCCAGAACAGAGTAAAACAAAACCTCACTCATAACACTAGTGATATACACTTTGTCTCTTTACACCTAGCAAGGATAACAGTTGTCTTCCTGTTACTTTTCTTGGGGGAAGATGTTTAGCACAGTGGTCCAGGGCCTTGGCTTCTACTTGTCACTGTCATTAGAAATAACAAGTAACAGCACCGACTGCAGGTGGTAGCCTGTTAGGTCCTCTTTGTATCTGTTCCCAAGCAGACTTGGTTTCTGAAACCCTGGCAAGAAGCAGATGTTTCAGATAATGCTTTTTTTCTCTCTTTTTTTTTTTGAAAAAAGGACCCAAGACATTTTTAATATCTGTGATTCTACAATTAGTCAAGTGCTAAACACCCCCCCTCCTGTCCCAAACAATCTATTCATTAAAATGGTGTGGGGAGGAGGGAAAGTGCTTTAGTATAACAGTGTACTGCCAATATAAGTGTTCAAGTAGCACCTCAGCAGTTAATTACTGCTTTGAAAATTGGCAGAAGTGAGCTGCTGTAAAATATTCCTGGATGGAATTACCTGCTTAGAGGAGTGTTGTCTAAAATTTTCAATTAAACTTCATCCAAAATATATCCCTTGTTCCCCTCCAATTAATTTGGTGCCCTTGGAAAAGAGAAAACTGAGTTCCCTTTAGTAACCTTCCTCTCTTTTCATTCCCTAGGACATGCATGTTATCAGCACGGATGAGAATCAGGTGTTTGCAGCTGTACAAGAGTGGAACCAGAATGACACATACAATCTGTATATCTCCGACACTCGAGGGGTGTACTTCACCCTGGCCTTGGAAAATGTCAAGAGCAGTCAAGGTCTGGAGGGGAATGTGATGATTGACCTCTATGAGGTATGTCATAACTCCAAACATCTCGTTCCTATCTGAGGTGCTCATGCAACATTAGAAACATTTTTCTATTGCACATCATTCTCATAATATGTATGTGAACAGCAAAACCAGAAAGCACTAAGTATGTGGTTTTACTCTCCTCTTATGTAAGGGCTTCAGTGTAATCAGTCAAGTTTCACGGTCAAGTTTTACAGAGGTATTTAATTTAGGCTCAGCCTAATATGGTAAACAGATTCACTGCTGTATTCATCTGTAGGTTTCCAAGTGAGGAAGAGCTCATTGTTCTTCCTGTGCATGCATCAGAAGATGTAGTGAAATAGTTCACTCAGTCCCTAAGAGGAATTCCTGAAGTTTCTCAGACAAAATCCTACTGACTCACATGATCCAGCCTGTGGCTCTGTATAGCATCATTCTCCATTTCTTGTTGCATTTCTGACAGCTTGGGCTGGGGTTTTTTTTGGAAGTGAGAAGAGAGCCATTTTTAACTATCTTTGTCACTTTCCTCAGCTTGGACTATTTTGGGAACTGAAGTGACTTTTAGATACATCCTCTTGGGCTATCCCATGATCATAGAAACTCTGCTAATAGATTTTGATGTCCCATTTACTCCGGCACCTTTTCTGACAAGTACATTTTGCCTAAACTCACCTGAAAAAATGCCAATTTATGTTGCCTTCAATGATAACAGATCCAAAGAGTAAGACTTTTAATGTGTGCTTGTGCTTTTTTTCCTCTGCTGCCTATTTTACTTCTGGAGACAGCACTAAACTAAGTAGAAATTCAGTCCTCAGCTGCTGTCTTGAGCCACTTCTCTTTTCAGGTCTCCTTCAAGTGGTTTTCTGACCATGACCCAGATCCGAGTCCCTTTGAAAATGAAGATGCTTCCCATATTTCTTCATCACCATCTGAATATTAACTCAGCTGCATAGTTTGCCTTCAGCTGCCCTTTACTTGAAACCACCTTGAATTGCCCAGGCAGCCCAAGTGTTTGTTGTACATGAATGTAGATGAACTGTAGGAGGATGGGCACTGGCATTTCAGTCATATGGACTTTTTTACATTAATCTGTGCAGGACTGGCAGCCAATGGAAAAACTGTTGCCTCTTATTACTGTCAGCTCAAGAAGCAGCTTCAATGCATTATGTAAAGGTGTCCTACATCCCAGGGGGAAAGAAAAAGCCTTTGTTTTGTTGCATTAGGCTGACACCGCACAGTAACTGGGATTGAAATTAATGGAATCAGACTTGTAGTGTCATATCTACTGATTATCTAGATAGGAAGAATATTGGCTGACACTGAACCTGGCACAAACCTTCCTTTCAATTTGATGTTCTAGCTAGAAGGGAACAGAAAGACATCCAGCATGATTCTCCCAGTAGGATTGTTGCAAATGATGAATGCTCTAGGGGTAAAAAGAGATGAAGATGACAGAAGAAAAATATAGCCGTAGATAAATTAAAGGGAAGTGGGGAGAATGTAGATGAGTCCTTATGTAGTGACAGTGGTGTATTTAAAAATGTAAGATTGTTTGAGAAGGTGGAAGAGAAAGACCTTCTTAATGTGCATGTGTCTCTATGTATGTTTTTTAGGTGTTAGAGGTAAGTTCCGGTTGCATTGTAAGGGGTGCGTTTAGGTTCCTAAATTGATTCTACATCAAGAATAAGTCTGTTCAGTGCTGCTCCATCAGAAATTGTATTGGGCATGAAAAGAAAGAAGAGAAAATAGTTCTTTCATGGCACCTCATTATGTTCTCCCTTCTCTTCTCTTGTAAGTCACCAGGAGCCTTTCTCTTAGAGGTTATTATTACATTGTGTGAGTTCTTCCGCTGCTTGTGGAGGATGCTTGTGTGAATCTTTCCAAAGCTGCAGACACCATTTCTTTCTGCATACAATGCATGTGGAATGGTGTGGAATGTCTACAATGCCTGTGTGGGAGCTGACAGAGTGCTTTTCTATCTGACCAGTAGTGGTCGAATACTTGCTTTCTCTCTTATGATTGTATGAAAAGATCATTGTGTGGGTCATGGTTGTATATTTGCAATGTGTTAATCTCTTGCTATTGAGGGCACACAAGCATGTATACTGTATGGGGTCACTTTTTAAGATAAAGCTGTCCAAGACTGACAGCATAACTCATTCTTTTCTTTCTCAAACAAGGATTCTGAGTCCTAGCCCATGGCTAGAATCACAAAAAGAAAAATTCACAAGATTTTAGAACACATTACCTGACATATAAAATGCTCTTTAATCATTTATGGCCAGCATTTCATAGGGACTATGTAATACGACTATTTCAGGACCACAAAAAAGAAAAATATGAATGGAGCTATAGACTCTGGCCTCTAGTAGTAAAGGCAGAACTGGGTTATTTTTCCATCCCTCTCTATTCATGCAGTATCAC
Source organism: Turnix velox (assembly GCA_013400935.1). Lineage (NCBI taxonomy): Eukaryota > Metazoa > Chordata > Aves > Charadriiformes > Turnicidae > Turnix > Turnix velox. The sequence continues at coordinate 4,070 of VZTY01016471.1, read as the reverse complement.
TGGGAGACATTCACCCATGTCTTTTCAGTGTGCCTTTCTACTAGAACAAATCTTGAATTTTAAGTTGGATGAGACCAAACAGTCCTGGCAAGAAACTGAAAATATTATCTTTTTATGCTTATATCTACAATGAATTAGTTAAGTACTTAATTTAAAGATTATCACCCATTATAGCAAGTAATTTCTAAGCCTTTACATAACTTAAAATGAAATTCAGTTTGATTGCTTGAGCAAGAAAGTGGTATTCAGAATGACTAAGTACATCAATGTATGCACCAATGCACTGTACACTAGGAGTCCCCACAGGATGTGACTAAAAGTGCAAGGTTCTACTCACCAGGAGCCTCTGCATCCAGATCCATCCACGTAATTAAATCAATTGGGCTGAAACAAACTCTGAACCTGCAGTGTAGCCATTTGCCACATGATGCTATTTAAGAAATAATCTCTATGAATCCAGTCTTGAAGAATGATTCTTTGTGATAGTTTTACACTGTAAGAAAAGCTGGGGCAGATGCCTGAACAGACTAGCTGGAAACAGAAAAGTTTCTCACTTTCCCACTCCTTCTCCCAGTTTTGCTTCCCTTTTTATTGCAGCACTCAGATTGCAGAATGACAGCCTAACAAATTCATTCTCAAGCTGCAGCAGCTATTGGGTTATTGATTTTCAGTGTGCTGAGAAGATGGGAACATTCTGCAGTGTGAGTTGTGGTTTGAGGTCGACTTTTTTTTATCCCCTCTGAGACACTTCTGGCATGCTTCCAATGTGACTCTGTTAGCATCATATCTTTACAAAATCTCACTGCAGGTCTATGGAGTAAAACTGTTGGATAAAACACCAGGAGAAGTAAAATGATTTGAATCTCACTTCTAGGGCTATAGCTAGCATTTTGGATGACCTTACCTGAGTCACTAGTGCTTTGGTTTCCTCTGAATAAAAAATCTAATATAAATATAAATACATCCATACCCCAAGTTATTCTGCTGAAAAACTCAGAATTGTGAAACATGTTGGGATCCTTAGATGAAATGTCTCAAGCAGGCTGTATGAATCACAGAATATCAGGGATTGGAAGGGACCTCAAAAGATCATCTAGTCCAATCCCCCTGCTCGAGCAAGACTACCTAGACTAAGTCAGGAAAGCATCCAGGTGGGTTTTCAGTGTCTTCAGAGAAGGACACTCCACAATCTCTCTGGGCAGCCTGTTCCAGTGTTCTGTCAGATTCATTGTGGAAAAGTTTTTTCTCATATTTCTGTGGAACCTCCTGTGTTCCAGCTTGCACCTATTGCCCCTTGTCCTATCATTAGAGGCTCCATCCTCCTGACAAATTTATGGACATTAATGAGGTCACCCCTCAGTCTTCTCCAAACTAAAGAGACACAGCACCCTCAGCCTTTCCTCATCATAAGGGAGATGCTCCCATCCCTTAATAACTTTTGTAGCTCTGCACTGGACTCTCTCAGGCAGTTCCCTGTCCTTCTTGAACTCAGGGCCCTGGAACTGGACACAATAATCCAGATGTGGTCACACCAGGGCAGAGTAGAGGGGGATGAGTACCTCTTTCCATCTAGTTCTTTCTAATACTCCTCAGGATGCCGTTGGCCTTCTGAGGAAGGATGGCCTTCTTGGCCACAAGGGCCCATTGCTGGCCCATGGTCATCCTGCTGTCCACCAGGACCCACAGGTCTCTTTCCCCTACACTGCTNCCAAACTAAAGAGACACAGCACCCTCAGCCTTTCCTCATCATAAGGGAGATGCTCCCATCCCTTAATAACTTTTGTAGCTCTGCACTGGACTCTCTCAGGCAGTTCCCTGTCCTTCTTGAACTCAGGGCCCTGGAACTGGACACAATAATCCAGATGTGGTCACACCAGGGCAGAGTAGAGGGGGATGAGTAACTCTTTCCATCTAGTTCTTTCTAATACTCCTCAGGATGCCGTTGGCCTTCTGAGGAAGGATGGCCTTCTTGGCCACAAGGGCCCATTGCTGGCCCATGGTCATCCTGCTGTCCACCAGGACCCACAGGTCTCTTTCCCCTACACTGCTCTCTAATGGTTCAGTCCCCAACTTTTACTGATAACTGAGGCTGTTCTTGCCTATATGTAAGACCTTACACTTGTCCTTGTTATATTGAATTGAATTTTTTCCCTGTCCAGCTCTATAGCCTGTCCAGGTCTCACTGGATGGCAGCACAGCCTTCCGGTGTGTCAGCCACTCCTCCCAGTATGGTGTCATCAGCAAACTTGCTGATAGGACACTCTAGTCCCTCAGCTAAGTCATTGATTAATATATTGAATAGTACTGGTCCCAGTACTGATCCTCCAGGGACTCCACTAGACATATTCTTCCAGCTAGACTCTATCCCATTGACCACAACTCTCTGTCTTCTTTCCTTCAGCCAGTTCACAGTCCACCTCAGTACCTGATTGTGCAGACCACATTTCCTCTGTTTAGCTGTGAGGATGCTGTGGGACACAGTATCTAATGCTCAAATGTATTAAGAATAGAATGAGAATAGAAGCACTTAACTGCAGGTTTAAATGTGTGTTGCTGTTTTCTTTGTAAAGCCAAAATTACTGCTGTTTCCAGCTTCTGCAGTGTAAGAGACAGCAGTTGCCCTGTACATATTTCATGTTTCAGTAGGAAAAATGCCTACACCGTGGAGAGATTGGCACTTTGCAGATAATGCTATTGACATCTTACCATGTTCCCATGCCAATTCTGTAATCTAAGCTTTCTTTTCCATTTGTTCCCTTTCCACTTTTGATGGTCTTATCTTGTCCCTCTTGACACCTCAGTTTGCCTTCTTTCGATGTTCCTTGTCAATTCTTGCCCTGGTGTCCTCCACAATAACACAGCCACCAAATCCTCATTAGGTATGACATACCAAGAGAGACAGTTGTGATGACTTGCTCTATTTTTCAGCCATGTCAATTTTTCCTAGGTAGCAGGGATAAAGGGAATGTTCTTGGCTAACAAGAAGATTGACAACGAAGTGAAAACTTTCATCACCTACAATAAAGGAAGAGACTGGAGTTTGTTACAGGCTCCAGACACTGATCTGAGAGGAAATCCTATTCACTGTCTCCTAGTAAGTACCTGGGGGGAAACCTGGGGGGGTGGTAACATCCCAGAATAATATTTTTCTACCAGGTTACATAAGAAAAGGTGGGCAGCTTCTCTCTTCATATGATGTAACTGTGAGGAAATGCTGCATTATAAAAAGTGCAGTTCATCAGCCTTGAGCTGCCAGGTGGTACAAGAGCTGGCACTGGAATCTAGCTTAATTTAACTTCTGGAACAGAAGGAAGCATCATAGATCAGCTTCCTTCTGCACATCTGATGGCCTGCCCTTAAAGAGAAGGAGAAGCTGGACGCCGTTTTTTGCGCAGTTGATTCTGCGGACACTAGATGGGAGGAGTGAGCTGTTGTAGCTCGGGAACTGAAATTCGGAGACCTAATAACTAAAGACAGACTTGAAGGAAAGGAGAGCTCTGATTTCTTTCAGGCTGCTCTGTGGGCAGTATTAATATTAATCATCTTCTCGGTGAGCTCAAAAGTGAGAATTGATGCATTCATCCAAATCAATGTGTAGCTGTGTTTGGGTGTATATTGAACCTGTCTCTGTACTTATTGAAATAGATCAACCTTCAGATAAGTCTTTAATCATCATTATTTACAATTCGTTTTCCAGAGTGAAAGTGAGTTATAAGCACTGTGAATAGAACTGGAGATCTCTGTTAAGTTACAAACTTAAGAGTGATCTTGACATATTTTTTAGTCTAATCTATGATGTATTTCATAGTCTAATCTACACTGAGTATAAATTAAATATACTTACATATATATATATATAATACTTAGGTATATACGTAGAACCTTAGGCTTTGAGATACGTAGGCTTTGGGATCCTCAATAGCTTCTAGATTACACAGATTCTAACGTGATTCCAAGCACTTTTGAGACTGCTCTTCTTCCTGCTGTCCTGTGTATGCTGTTTTCCATCAGAAAAAAAAGAAAAAGAGAGGAAGTTTGTCATTTTGATGCTGTGGGTTTGTTAGAATCTG